>CAUDMG010004131.1:930000-1335000 GCA_958450375.1 Homarus gammarus | reverse complement strand
TCAGTAACGACCTTAACCACGTCATTGAGAAGGTTAACGATTTGCCTCTGGTTAAAGGTCAACTAAGGCTAAGTTGTTTGGTCCTGTTTCTATTGTATAAAGGTTACCCCATGTTTATATACAGTAGTTGCAGCTCAGATGAGCCCCAGTGCTGATAGACACCAGTGCCGATAGACCCCAGTGCCGATAGGCCCCAGTGCCGATAGGCCCCAGTGCCGATAGACCCCAGTGCCGACAGACCCCAGTACCGGCAGACCCCAGTGCCGGCAGACCCCAGTGCCGACAGACCCCAGTCCCGGCAGACCCCAGTGCCGGCAGACCCCAGTCCTAATCTAATCAGTCATAACTGGGGCCCCAATCCATTACTGGTTGAATTAGGTTGGTGCCCCTTTGAGCAGCCATTGTTGACCCCTTTGAGTAGCCATTGTTGACCCCTTTGAGCAGCCATTGTTGACCCCTTTGAGCAGCCATTGTTGACCCCTTTGAGCAGCCATTGTTGACCCCTTTGAGCAGCCATTGTTGACCCCTTTGAGCAGCCATTGTTGACCCCTTTGAGCAGCCATTGTTGATTGGCTATTTGAATATGTTATATAAAACCTTCCCCGGTAATGTTATGTTTCTATTGGGTGTTAAAGGCACTTAAGGAAGACCCCCATTAAGGAGTACCCATAATAGGTTCCATATTTTAGGGGTTCCAGTAAGTTTCATATTCAAGAAGTTCTATATTGGGTTCACTTCTCTTCCATCTGTCTTCTACCACCCCCCAAAATCGTGCGTCCCCTCCCTCCCTCCCTCCCTCCCTCCCTATTCTTCACGTCACCACCACGTGACCATAGATCTGCCGCGCCGCCTCCCCCCGTCCCTCCCCCCCCCCCCCCCCAACGTTCCTCCTCCCCCACCGGGAAGCTCTCAACACCGAGCGCTTTCCCCCCTTCCTGCTCTCCCTCCCCCGAGAACCCCCCTCTCTTCCGTGGCGTCCTCTCCCCCTCCTCCTCCTCTCCTCGGGACTCTCTCTCCCCCAACCTTCTCATGTTCCCCCTCTCCCTCAGGGAACCTAACAATATCACGGATTCATCCCTCTTGCCCCCCCCCCCCCAGCTCTCCCGTTTCCCCCCTCACCCAGGACCGTGTGTACTCTCACAGCCCCCTCCATCCCACTCCTTAATGACCATGTGTACCGTATGTCCAGAGCCATCGGCCCTCACATCCCCGCCCCTCTCATCCATCACCCAAAACCTTGTGTATTACCAGAGCCCCCCCTCTCACCCCCCTCTACTGGTTCTCATTCGGGACTGTGTTTGATCCCAAGGCTCCCCCGCTCCCCCGCCTCACACACAGGACCATGTATGGACCCTCAGCCCTCACCACCCGCTAGGAACTTCCTTGTGTGCCGTCCATTTTTTCATTCAGGTCGTGTCCCTCTGCAGCCAGCTCTCTCTCTTGCCCTTCCTTTGTGCTAGACCTCCCCCCCCCCCCCCCGTCCTCCTGGCGTCCCCCCAGCGCCCACCAGGCTGGTCGTGGGTGCGGCCACGTCACCTCGTGTGTGTGTGGGGACTCCAGAATAGCCCGGCTGCCTCCCCTTGGCCGGCCACCACTATTATTACCCACAACTACCCACAGCCCTCCCCACACACCACAACCCTCCCCACACATTGTAACATAACTCATCACCTTAACAAAAAATCATATATTTTTTTGTTTATCACAATTAATAAGGAAACGTAGAAATATTTTATTTGTTATCGATTCTCTGCTCCTAGCCATAAGATAGTGGAGTAGTAGTGTTGTCACCTCAGTCACAAGGAGGCACAAGTATGCGCTGCATCGTAATTAACGTAGAAGCCCCCGCCACTGCCGAGAAAAATAGACACTTATTCACTACTTTTCGTCCTTATCAAAATATTCCATCCGAGAGATTAACTTATGTCATTTATAATAGACATTGATAAACTGATCCAAAATACAACGAATCCCTGCCATAGTAAAGTAATTTATATATTCAAATATAACTTTTATAATTCTCAATAAAAGTTGTAAAGATAATTGAGTAAGGAAGAATTACTCGCGACGGGATTAACAGAAAGCAACGTTCACCCGGAGCCAATACGCTTCGTCGCTCTGGTGTTCATCGATCTCATTGGCTGGTGGGGGTTGTGGGGGTAAAGGAGAGGAACCCGTAGCTAGTTTGTGAATAATAACTTTAATTATTTCTCTTTTATTTCTCACCGTTGAGTATGAACCCCCACGTGACTGAGAGAGTTTGTCTACGTCTGATGAACACATGAGAGGAAAGGGAGGTGTAGAGATGAGTGAGGGACCAGCACCGGGAGGCAGCTGAGAGCCTCACATGGTCGACTGAGGAAAGTTCCTGATTGGGAAGTGAGGTCATTTGGTCCGTCTGTGTTAACTGACTCGTGTTTGTCTGGTCTGTCTGTGTTAACTGACTCGTGTTCATCTGGTCTGTCTGTGTTAACTGACTCGTGTTCGTCTGGTCTGTCTGTCACCAATGATCACTAAACAGACTCATGTTCATCTGGTCTGTCTGTGTTAACTGACTCGTGTTCATGGGGAGCCTGAGTGGTGCGGGTCTACCTGGCTCGTGTGGACCACCTGTTGCTAATGAACCTCTCAATCTATGTCTTCGTCTATTTTTCTGGCAGGTTTTCTTTTTTTTTAAATGGGAGTAAAAAATGATTGCGTGAAACTGTATGGTACTTATCGTCTATGGGTGATATGTTCTTCCTATCCCTACCCTCTCCTCCTTCCCTATCCCTTCCCTTCCCTCCATTTACCTTCCCCTTCCCTCCATTTCCCTCCCTTTCCCTGTCTATTTCAGCTGTTTCGTCCTTCCCCTTTCCTCCATTTCCTCCCCCTAGCGAGGTCATCCTGAAACTATATCTTGTGCGTGTGAGACCTTACTGGATCACGTGGTTCAGTTCTGGTCACCAAACTACAGAATGGATATAGAATTAATCCTTGGAAAGAATTCAGAGGAGAATGACAAGACTAATCCCGGGCATTAGGAACCTTGAGTACAGAGACAGGTTAAAGCATCTTAATTTGCACTCCCTCGAGAGACGTAGAGCGAGGGGCGATATGATAGAGGTGTATAAATGGAAGTCAGGGCTAAACAAAGGTGATATAACAAAGGTACTCAAACTATCCAACCAGGAGCGAACTCGTAACAATGGTTTTAAATTGGGCAAATTTAGATTTAGGCTCGAAATAGGTAAACATTGGTTTGGAAATAGAATAGTGGACGAGTGGAACAAGTCACCAAACATCATCATTAACTCAATACGCCGGATAGCTTCAAACATACAGTAGGTTGGATGGATATATAGGGGCTGGGTGTAAACGGTACTGCCTAGTATGGGCCAATAGTTACTGTTTCCTCCAGTCTTATGTTCTTATGCCCTTCTCTCCCTCTTTTGTATTACTTTCTACTATAAAACTCAGTGATTATTATAGGTAGACTTGTATATACTATAGAGTGTAATGTATGACACAGCCTTCACTATATGAGTTGTGTTGAACAGGACCTTAAGTCATCGTCGGGGTTGACCTTTTATAATATTATCCTGAAGAGATTTGATTTAAATATTCATATGGTCTTCTACATGGTCTCTTATGCCCCGACATGCAGTATGAAAGACGTACAGTCCTGTCTGTCTGTCTGTCTGTAGGTACTACATACTCCACTTAAAATGACCATTTCTCCTATTACTGATATAGACTTAGTAATATTCTGCTTCTTAGTGTAAAACCTAACCTAACCTTCATTACTCATTTCCTCAGTGTTGTATTGTTGCGTAAAGCCGTTTCCTCCCGTGGCCATTAGGGTACACAGGACAAAGGATTGTGAAATATTTACATGACAGACACTTAACTATATCCAGATATTGTGTGAGTGAAGGTGACTGTGTGTGCGTGGTCCTTCCTGTAGTGTTACGAGGTCAACCAGGGTGAAGTGTGCCATGATACTGTACTATTTGTGGTCAACCCGACTCTCGCTCCCTCTCTCACTTGCCCCATGACCTCCTCCTACACCTCGCCTCTCCCTGACCAGATATCCCTCCTCCTAGAGACAGGTCTGGCACTAGGGACCTGCCACACTTTGCCATAAACACGTGTATTGTACTGCCCCCTCCCCCCCCCCCCCCCACACACACACACTCATTATCTGACACTTGATGTAACTTTTTGACAAAACTCATGACCCTTAAGTATTTACGCCATTAATGCATGAGTCACGAAGGCAAGAATGAACTGCGCATGCTTCCCTGTAGGGCGCTGTAAACACCTTTGCGCTTCACCTTGCACAGGATGCCAGGGGGTGCCCAATAAACTAGCCACGTCTTCAGTGATTTAGTTAAATTTACTAGAATGTTTCAAGTACAAGTACAGACTATTGTGAAATATTAAATAGAGTTAAAGTACATGTATGGGACCCACACTCACCAATACTTATTCACTATACAGCAGACTTGTGTTTTAAGCAGGAAGTAAAGTGTTATGTTTCAGCTGGGTGTGAACCATGGAGTCTTGCTATAAGTACACCACACTTTATTATGGTTATTATTGTTTTGGTTTCTTGTTTGAGTCATGACTGTTTGTCCTTGTTCATAACACTTGACTTAGAAGAACTTGACTTAGAGAACATGGCTTAGAAGATCTTGACTTAGAAGAACTTGACTTAGAAGAACTTGACTTAGAAGAACATGACTTAAAAGATCTTGACTTAGAAGAACATGACTTAGAAGAACTTGACTTAGAAGAACATGACTTAGAAGAACTTGACTTAGAAGATCATGACTTAGAAGAACTTGACTTAGAAGAACATGACTTAGAAGATCTTGACTTAGAAGAACATGACTTAGAAGAACTTGACTTAGAAGAACATGACTTAGAAGAACTTGACTTAGAAGAACATGACTTAGAAGAACATGACTTAGAAGATCTTGACTTAGAAGATCTTGACTTAGAAGAACTTGACTTAGAAGAACATGACTTAGAAGAACATGACTTAGAAGATCTTGACTTAGAAGATCTTGACTTAGAAGAACTTGACTTAGAAGAACTTGACTTAGAAGATCTTGACTTAGAAGATCTTGACTTAGAAGAACTTGACTTAGAAGAACATGACTTAGAAGAACATGACTTAGAAGATCTTGACTTAGAAGATCTTGACTTAGAAGAACTTGACTTAGAAGAACTTGACTTAGAAGATCTTGACTTAGAAGAACTTGATTCAGAAGAACTTGACTTAGAAGAACATGACTTAGAAGAACTTGACTTAGAAGAACTTGACTTAGAAGAACTTGACTTAGAAGAACATGACTTAGAAGAACATGACTTAGAAGAACTTGACTTAGAAGAACTTGACTTAGAAGAACATGACTTAGAAGATCTTGACTTAGAAGAACATGACTTAGAAGATCTTGACTTAGAAGAACTTGACTTAGAAGAACTTGACTTAGAAGAACATGACTTAGAAGATCTTGACTTAGAAGATCTTGACTTAGAAGAACATGACTTAGAAGAACTTAGAACTTGACTAACAAGAACTTGACGTAAAAGTAGATTCACATTCTTGATCATAAAATTTCTTACACAAAAATAACAGCGTTGGTGGGGGCCCGACCTCCTACAGCCACTAACTCGGGGGGCTTTCTCACTCCTACAATGGTTGTCACTCTGTGAACATATTACCACACGAGTAAACAACAGGTTAGGTTAGGTTAGGTTAGGTTAGGTTAGGTTAGGTTAAGTTAAGTTAGGTTAGGTTAGGTTAGGTTAGGTTAGGTTAGGTTTGGTTTGGTTTGGTTTGGTTTGGTTAGGTTAGGTTAGGTTAGCTTCAAGGTTACGTTGGTTAATCACAAGATGATGACGTCCTCGATTCCGTTAAGGATTTTTTGTGAAGTGAGAAAGTCTGACTGTATCTTTGTTTACCTTCCTTCAGCCTCACTAGACCCCAAGACCCCTAAAGTGTCCCAGTAGACAACGGACCAATCACAGCTCACCTTACCAGTCACCACCTGATACAATTTTGGCGGGAAAATTTGGCGCCTTTCCTTTCATACAGGAAACTTTGCCCAGTCAATTCTCGGTTTTCATCATTATATATATTGACAACACACACCATTACCACCCAGCGGCTGATGAGTTTACTCCGTAACACTACGCCTAGGTTGATATACAAACGTCAATTGATATGATATTGAACCGAGTGGTAAGAACTGCGTCATTTCCCCCCTACACCCGTCCCTATTATCCTCACCCGTCGACTACAAGCTGTCTGCTCCCACCACGCACCCACCCACTCCTACCAACAAGATGTTTATTTTAGCGTTAGGGTTATAAGACACTGCTTGGTGTTTCCTATATACGATTTTTGTGTTTGACTCCATAATTTAACCTAATATAACACGTTGAGATGATTGTTATGGCAACACAGTGCAGACAACGAGGGAAATTGACTCCCATGTGTAAAAAAAAATGGTAAAGGAATTGAACGTCATTTTTCACATTGGGGAGTGAGGGAGTGAGAGGGGACGTGTGGGCCGAGTGAGGGAGTGAGAGGGGACGTGTGGAGGGAGTGAGAGGGGCCGAGTGAGGGAGTGAGGGGACGTGTGGGCGGAGTGAGAGGGGACGTGTGGGCAGAGTGAGGGAGTGAGAGGGGACGTGTGGGCCGAGTGAGGGAGTGAGAGGGGACGTGTGGGCAGAGTGAGAGAGGACTTTTGGGCCGGGTCGCCAGTCAGCTGTGAGGGAGACACTAAAAGTTACCACTCCATAATTACCGCCTGGAGAGAGAGAGAGAGAGAGAGAGAGAGAGAGAGAGAGAGAGAGAGAGAGAGAGAGAGAGACCTCGTAGAGTGATGAAGATTGGTCACGCAATTACCTCTGGGTGCTGGTGTCCTGGGTGCTGGGTCCTGGGTGCTGGTGTCCTGGGTGCTGGTGTCCTGGGTGCTGGGTCCTGGGTGCTGGGTGCCACTGTACGCTGGTCTGTTATTACGACAAATATATCACTGCCGGGGAGTTGTTGATGGGTTCCATATGGAGGTTAACATCAAGTTTATTTCACCTGTGGATTAAACACTGACGCTACCTGGGCGGGTTAGGTTAGGTTAAGTTTGGTTAGGTTAGGTTAGGTTAAGTTTGGTTTAATTAGGTTAGGTTAGTTCATGTGAGGCTTAGTTTTTAGGTTAGATCTGGTTAGGTTAGGCTTTATTAGGTCAAGTTAGAATCAGGTTAAGCTTAGTTTTTAGGTTAGGCTTTATTAGGTCAAGTTAGAATCAGGTTAAGCTTAGTTTTTAGGTTAGATTACCATTGAGACTGTTTAATCTCAAGGTGATATAAGCTGGGGGTTAATCTACAGCTGATCCCCAAGCCCATTCACACCTGTTAAGTTGTAGGAGTCAAGAAGGTAGATATTATCTCCGCCGCCTTCCCACTAGGCTGCTGTAATGCCTCTGTGATTTCCCCTTCAGGATGTAAGGGGGTGAGCGCCCAGTAAGTCCTCAACCGGCTTGGGGGTATATCTGAATGTGGTTAGGTTAGGTTCAGTACAGGATCATTTCTGAATCATGACGAATATTGAAAAAAGTGATAGGCCTATTTCAAGATATACGATCATATTAGAATAATTATTGTATCTTAATTTCCTTTCATGTTTAACCTAACCTAACCTAACCTAACCTAATCACACATTAATCCAGCATAAAATACACGAGTCAGCTTTGTTGTTGTCACGCTTAAGCTGAACTGACACGGACCTTGGTGAGCTTTTGAGTTAATGGTCGTCTTTAACTGACAGACCTTGGTGAGCTTATGAGTTAATGGTCGTCTTTAACTGACACAGACCTTGGTGACCTTATGAGTTAATGGTCGTCTTTAACTGACACAGACCTTGGTGAGCTTATGAGTTAATGGTCGTCTTTAACTGGCACAGACCTTGGTGACCTTATGAGTTAATGGTCGTCTTTAACTGACACAGACCTTGGTGAGCTTATGAGTTAATGGTCGTCTTTAACTGATACAGACCTTGGTGACCTTATGAGTTAATGGTCGTCTTTAACTGATACAGACCTTGGTGACCTTATGAGTTAATGGTCGTCTTTAACTGATACAGACCTTGGTGACCTTATGAGTTAATGGTCGTCTTTAACTGATACAGACCTTGGTGACCTTATGAGTTAATGGTCGTCATTAACTGATACAGACCTTGGTGACCTTATGAGTTAATGGTCGTCTTTAACTGATACAGACCTTGGTGACCTTATGAGTTAATGGTCGTCTTTCATGTTGGAATATTAAGAACTTTTAAAAAAAATTATAAATAACTCAACTAATTTCCTTCTCGAGTTCACTGCACGAAAGTTGATTATGTGATGAAGGAATTTAATTACTTCATTGAGGTAACACAGTATAAGGGAGGGTTCACATAGATTCACATAGACAGTAAAGGAGGTGTATTGCGTCACATAGATTCACATAGACAGTAAAGGAGGTGTATTGCGTCACATAGATTCACATAGACAGTAAAGGAGGTGTATTGCGTCACATAGACAGTGTATTGCGTCAGGTTATGTTGTGTTTTGATGATAGCTGACACTCTCTCTTCCTCTGTTAAGGCTGACGGATGATGTTCTATTTCTCAACCTGTTACATCTGTCTGCCTGTTGTGATGCTGATGGTGTATTTGTGTCTTCCAGGTGCTGTCGCTGTCCACCCTGCAGTTTATGGTAAGTACTAATATACCTTTGTGTTTTACTGCTGCAGGTTATGTGATGCTGGGAGTGAATTTAGGGATTTCTTGCAGGTTATGTGATGCTGGGAGTGAATTCAAGGATTTTCTTGGGGTTCAGCAACTTGCAGGTATAATGAGTGTCGTTGATTCAGTTCCTTTACAAGTGATCGGTGTGAGGGAGTTGGGTTGCCGTATATAAATATTTAAGTGAGTCTTCCATTTATAGTGTTAATTTATCTGTCATCTTCGCTGTTTGGTTAGAAATAATGTTCATTTTGACAGTTTTACACATGGTTGTATCTGCCATGTTATTTATACAATTACGTGGGTTATAAATTACGTAAATTACTTGTTTTATTTAGTCACTTTTACATTTTAAACAATAAATATTAACAGTTCATCTATTTTGTCTCATACTTCACTGTTGACATTATTTTATTAACACAAGGTTTTGTACTGCTCGAGATTTATATTTTATTCAATGTTATTATTATGTATCATTAATTGTCTTACTCATTAAAGATTTAGTCCATCTTGTGAGTTAGTATATTATTTGATGAGATGAGTTACAGGAACGTGAAACAGTGCCTGAGGGTCATGGCAGCCACCTGACATAAGGGGGTGGGGAAATATTGATATTGAATACAACTTGCTGATCAAGAGGTGCTGATCAGCATTTCCGTCACTGGCACTGATAAGCCCTTGGAGGGAGCAAGTCTGACCCAAATAGAGTAGTTTAGCTTAGTTTAACAAATTTATTGACAAAGCTTGTAGTACAGTTTGCCTATTGTGAGTAATCAGTCAGGTCTTGACACTGAGGGTGGTATCACTTCTCACTGCCACGCAGGACAGAGGTTCATACACAAAGAAATACATCATAGTCATAAGCAGTATACATAGGTCAGAGTCATGTGGGTGATGTCACTGTTCGCTGCCATGCAAGACAGTGGTTCATATACATTGGACGTCATATTCTAATTGAGGACTAATCAGTGTGGGCTAGCAAATTTTGGATAATGAGCAAGAATGTCCCCAAGCACACCTGATTCAATGTAATAATTACAAAGTTCATGATACAATAAGCCAGGTGAACTGAAGTGAGAGGTCAGTGTCACATTCAATAATATAGTGTTCAAGTGTATGCTTTAAAGGTTTATCACAAAGTTTACATTCTGAGTGTTCCGGTATGGGTACAGCGTTACTAACTTGCCAGATGTGTCTGTATCCTAGCCTAATTCTGGCCACGACGAGTGAAACAAGTTACCAAACATCATCAGTAACTCGAATACGCTGGATAGCTTTAAACATAGATTAGGTTGGATAGATATGCTGTATGAGCAATAGGGGTTGGGTGTAAATGGGACTGCCCAGTATGGGCCAATAGGCCCGTTGCAGTTTCCTCCGTTCTTATGTTCTTATGATAAGTGGCCTAGGTGGCACAGGGTTATGGCCAGCCCGTTGACCAAGTGAGGTGGCCACCCAAGCCGCTGGTGGCTGTTAGCAGTGCCAAGTCAGCAATACTTCCAGGGGGGAGAAGTGCCTCAGAGATGTAACCATAACAGAGTGTGTGAGGAGAGATTTCATGGGTCGTGTCACACTCACCCTGAGGCCCTCCATCGTGTCACACTCGCCCTGAGGCCCTCCATCGTGTCACACCCTGAGGCCCTCCATCGTGTCACACTCACCCTGAGGCCCTCCAACATTACCGAGAGACTCTGGCGAAATAACCCTTATAAATTTATCCAAGTGAATTGATCTAAGAGGTAAACTTAAGTCCATTTAACAGCCAAATCTTCCCCAATAACTAGCTATCTCCGTTGATATGAAGGGTCAGTAGTTACACAATCATTACTCAACGCCTATTGATCAGCTAGTTGTATTTAATAACTCCCACAACGCGATAATGTGTTTAAGGCAGGTGGTTGTGGTGGTGGTGGTGAGGTGTAGTGATTGTGACGCGATACTGCGGTAGGTGGTAGTGGGTGATAGGCGTGTCACAGATACCGGGGGAGATAAATGTTGGCACACACACACACACGCACACACACACACACACACACACACACACACACACACACACACACACACACACTCACACAGCTTTTATTTTGGCATTTGTATTATTAATATCATTCATTCATTTACTTAATCCATTATTACTAGAAGGTGATATACCCTGTACATGTAAAATATAAGATGGCATTAGGTTAGGTTGTGGTGTGAGGCGGAGGTCGAGGGACTATCAGTAACACGGAGAATCTCGAGCTAAAAGGAACTATACAGGAGTTGGCGTGTAGGTCGACCATTATGTACCCCGCCTTTGTGACCCTCAACGTTACTGCCCTGTTGGATGGCTCCCTCAACCCCGCACTATAATCAGTTCTGGTCCGAGTCTCGTGCGGGAGAAGAGACGCTGTTATTTTCCTCTTTTCTTTTGTTCGTTTTAATTTATTTATTTATTTATTTATTTATTTTATTATTTTGTAAACTGGTTGAGGGAAGGTGTTGTCACAAAGCTTCCTTCAGGGTTTCCAGGTGGGCCACAACTACCCCTATAGCACTACCTGGAGACCACAACTACCCCTATAGCACTACCTGGGGGCCACAACTACCCCTATAGCACTACCTGGAGGCCACAACTACCCCTATAGCACTACCTGGGGGCCACAACTACCCCTATAGCACTATCTGGGGGCCACAACTACCCCTATAGCACTACCTGGGGGCCACAACTACCCCTATAGCACTACCTGGGGGCCACAACTACCCCTATAGCACTATCTGGGGGCCACAACTACCCCTATAGCACTACCTGGGGGCCACAACTACCCCTATAGCACTACCTGGGGGCCACAACTACCCCTATAGCACTACCTGGGGGCCACAACTACCCCTATAGCACTACCTGGGGGCCACAACTAACCCTATAGCACTACCTGGGGGCCACAACTACCCCTATAGCACTATCTGGGGGCCACAACTACTCCTATAGCACTACCTGGGGGCCACAACTAACCCTATAGCACTACCTGGGGGCCACAACTACCCCTATAGCACTACCTGGGGGCCACAACTAACCCTATAGCACTACCTGGGGGCCACAACTACCCCTATAGCACTACCTGGGGGCCACAACTACCCCTATAGCACTACCTGGGGGGCCACAACTACCCCTATAGCACTACCTGGGGGCCACAACTAACCCTATAGCACTATCTGGGGGCCACAACTACCCCTATAGCACTACCTGGGGGCCACAACTACCCCTATAGCACTACCTGGGGGCCACAACTACCCCTATAACACGACCAGGGGGCCACAATACAGTATAGTGACCGTCATCATCAGTACAGTGTGGTAGACCGGATAAAAGGTATCGGTACTGCCCAGAACACCATCCTACGTCAGGCAGCCGGTTGGTATGAAGTTACCGGTTAGTGATATTATTAAAAGAACCAATAAGATGTGTTGTGGGTGTATTATGAGATGTGTTGTGGGTGGGTTATGAGATGTGTTGTGGGTGGGTTATGAGATGTGTTGTGGGTGTATTATGAGATGTGTTGTGGGTGTATTATGAGATGTGTTGTGGGTTTATTATGAGATGTGTTGTGGGTGGGTTATGAGATGTGTTGTGGGTGTATTATGAGATGTGTTGTGGGTGTATTATGAGATGTGTTGTGGGTGCATTATGAGATGTGTTGTGGGTGGGTTATGAGATGTGTTGTGGGTGGGTTATGAGATGTGTTGTGGGTGGGTTATGAGATGTGTTGTGGGGTGGGTTACAATGCCCACAAAACCCTCATGAAGGAAAAATATGTTTAACGTTGAAAAATTTGGGTCTTAACATTTAACATTACTACATCATTAACTTATTAACATTACCTTAACTTAACCTAACCTTAGCTGACGTAGCATTAACTCCTCCCCCCCCCCCCCCCCCCACCTCTCCAGCTGACCTCCTAGCCTGGATAGTGTGTCTGGTCTCCCGGTCGCCTCTGGTTACTGGGATTTTTTTTTTTTTTTTTTTCATGAAGAAGGTGAGAGGAGATATTGGTATTGGCCTCTTGTTAGTGTTTTTGTCTCACAGTGTTGGACGTGTTAGAGCCGTTGGTGATAGAGAAGATATTAGTGGTGGAAATACAACCATAGGCGGGTGGGTGGTGGTGGCCGCCATATTCTCCCGACCGTCAGCCTCACCTTCGTCCTCACTCACACTTACTGTAATAGTACTTATAAGGCTCGTGTTCCCGGTCATGAGCCTTGTATAGGGAGGGGGTCAAAACCTACCCCCACAACCCCCATTAAGGGTAGAGGGAAGGGGTCAAAACCTACCCCCCCCCCCACAACCCCCATTAAGGGTAGAGGGAAGGGGTCAAAACCTACCCCCCCCCCCCCCACAACCCCCATTAAGGGTAGAGGGAAGGGGTCAAAACCTACCCCCACAACCCCCATTAAGGGTAGAGGGAAGGGGTCAAAACCTACCCCCCCCACAACCCCCATAAAGGGTAGAGGGAAGGGGTCAAAACCTACCCCCCCACAACCCCCATAAAGGGTAGAGGGAAGGGGTCAAAACCTACCCCCCCCCCCACAACCCCCATTAAGGGTAGAGGGAAGGGGTCAAAACCTACCCCCCCCACAACCCCCATAAAGGGTAGAGGGAAGGGGTCAAAACCTACCCCCCACAACCCCCATTAAGGGTAGAGGGAAGGGGTCAAAACCTACCCCCCCCACAACCCCCATTAAGGGTAGAGGGAAGGGGTCAAAACCTCCCCCCCCCCCACAACCCCCATTAAGGGTAGAGGGAAGGGGTCAAAACCTAACCCCCATTAAGGGTAGAGGGAAGGGGTCAAAACCTACCCCCCACAACCCCCATTAAGGGTAGAGGGAAGGGGTCAAAACCTACCCCCCCACAACCCCCATTAAGGGTAGAGGGAAGGGGTCAAAACCTACCCCCCCACAACCCCCATTAAGGGTAGAGGGAAGGGGTCAAAACCTACCCCCCCACAACCCCCATTAAGGGTAGAGGGAAGGGGTCAAAACCTACCCCCCCCACAACCCCCATTAAGGGTAGAGGGAAGGGGTCAAAACCTAACCCCCCCCCACAACCCCCATTAAGGGTAGAGGGAAGGGGTCAAAACCTACCCCCCCCCACAACCCCCATTAAGGGTAGAGGGAAGGGGTCAAAACCTTCCCCCCCCCACAACCCCCATTAAGGGTAGAGGGAAGGGGTCAAAACCTACCCCCCACAACCCCCATTAAGGGTAGAGGGAAGGGGTCAAAACCTACCCCCCCACAACCCCCATTAAGGGTAGAGGGAAGGGGTCAAAACCTACCCCCTACACCCCTCCCCATTAAGGGTAGAGGGAAGGGGTCAAAACCTACCCCCTACACCCCTCCCCATTATAAAGATATCTCAGAAAACTATCAAAAACAATATTATTATTATTACTCTTTTTTGGGGGGCGGACATAAAAGACTGCTTAAATACATCCTATTTCACTAAATACAGGAAGGCAGCCAATAGGTTAGGTTAGGTCAGATCAGGTTAGGTTAGGTTTTAGTGTCACCTGTACGAGTCTGGTGTCTCTCAGTCCTGGCATTCTACCCTCCCTCTCCCCCCCCTCAATATCTCAGGAGAAGTGGTGAGAGATATTACTCCTCCTGACACAGTTATAAGGCTTCACTACACGGGTCGGTACACAACATGGTCTGATCCTGGAGGCCCCTTGGAGTGTACACCTCAACAGGACTCAATAATATTTTACTCAGGTGGGGAAATTAATTATCCTAGTGGTGGATATATTAAGGTAAATATATTTGTGTGTATATATTGTACCTGGCAGTAGACGATAGCTATAAGTCTTAATTTGGCGGAGTCTTTGTTCCGTATATTGTTGTGTGTCCCGCAGCCAAGACCACCACCACTACGATTCGAATACTCCCAGAAGATATCACTTATGGTGCTACAAAGACTCCAAGGGTCTTAGTTCCTACGTGTATAAACAAACGTCAATGATCACTATAATCCCTAATAACTCCAACGGTTTGTTTTATCAAGATGAACTATACTGAAGTGTTGTACAAGTGGGATACAGGGAGGAAGGTGAGCGAATGTTTGTGGTATAGACACGCATAGCAAGTTGCCCGCAGTCGTCAAATGATAGGTTCTTGGAGACGCCGCTCACCTACCTCTTATGTCCCTAGTCAAGGTGGTGCTCTCTCATAATTTACACCGAGAGACGTGCTGACCTTACACTTTTCAGACAGTTGCTGTGTTATTTGCTCGGCTTTTATGACATGTCTTGCAATAGGAACATACGAGAGCTAGTAGTATGTTGGGCTAGTAGTATGGTGGTGGGATTGGCTTTTATTACATGTCTTGCAATAGGAACATACGAGAGCTAGTAGTATGTTGGGCTAGTAGTATGGTGGTGGGGTTGGCTTTTATTACATGTCTTGCAATAGGAACATACGAGAGCTAGTAGTATGCTGGTGAGTTTTTCTTGTTGCAGGATTATAGGGTTTTATACACGTAAGGTTAGCCTCGACCGTCAAGGATACACACAGCATTACTACAGTGTGAAGGAAGTTGAACAGTTCCGTGTGTGGGTTATCGCCTCGCGTCTCTTGATTTGTCTTTCCCCGACCCTCACACTCACGCACTACTCGCACACTCACGCACTACTCACACACTCACGCACTACTCACACACCACACCCTCACACATTCACGCACTACTCACACACTCACGCACTACTCACACACCACACCCTCACACTCACACGCTACTCTCACACTCACGCACCAGAATAAATGGGTCAACTGAAGTAAAATTATTTGTTAATGGGAAAAAACCGAAATACAGGTTCTTATGACTGCAATTGATTCTCCAGGTAATAGAACCTTAATTTATACATCACCTGAGCTGAGGTTTTATCATGGTGAACCTTATCATTAAGTAGTCAATGATATGTACAGTGCTGTATTATTTGACCTGTTCATCTATAGCGTCTAAGTACTTCATGTAAGGCACTTCATAACACCATAAGTACTGCTGTTATTGTTTTTCATAGTGTCAGCGTCACCATGGGTATTTAACACGTCACTGTCACTTCCTTAGCTGAAAAAATAAGTAATGGTCTTCATCACCTTCGTGGAATTCCCGGTCAAATAAGTAATGTCCATAACCTTCACTTAATTCCCGGTCAAATAAGTAATGACCTTCATCGCCTTCGCTTAATTCCAGGTCTGTACTCAACACCTGTCGCCTCACTTCCTGGACTCTGTTTTACGCCCATTTTGTGTCATCAATAATATTAACAGCTGGTAGTGTAATGCTTTTAACACTTGTACTGAATATTATATCGACTTTACTATATAGAGCAGCTGTATGAGGCGCCCTGGTGCATGTTATTCACGCATGAACAACTTAATGTATAATAGGGGAGAAAATTTCACTCCCTGTGGTGAAACTGAGTCACGGGAATGAGTCAATGAGTCTCTGAACTGACTCACCCTGAGTGTTTCATCTCATTTGGGGTCGATGCTGCCTCATTCTGGGCAGGAGTGAACTTTTGATCCCAAACACAGCAACAGTTTAGGTGGAATAGTACTAACCTAACCTAGTCTAGCCTAACCTAACCTAACCTAGTCTAGCCTAATCTAACCTAACTTTAACCTAACTTAGTCTAGCCTAACCTGGTCTAACCTAACCTAGTCAAGCCTAACCTGGTCTAACCTGACCTAGTCTAGCCTAACCTAACCTAGTCTAGCCTAACCTAACGTAGTCTAGCCTAATCTAACCTAACCTTAACCTAACCTAGTCTAGCCTAACCTGGTCTAACCTAACCTAGTCAAGCCTAACCTAACCTAATATGTAATCTGGGAGCAATTAATTAGTTCTCAATAAATAGGCGAAGTATTTCATTGTTCAGACTCTCCAGGGTGAAGCTAAACTACTGAGTCACTCGCCCAGGCCACCCCGCGACTCACGCATCTCTTATACGTGTCTTGGTGGCTGACACACACACAAACACACATGATCTAGCAAAATTCACCTCCATTTAAACTCTCCTAAGTATTCCTGTCTGTTTATGTAGGTGTTTTGGTAGCCCTCTCTTCTTGGCCTTGTGGGAATAGTTCATACTAGCATTGTTTTAGGTCATTAAGGGTCAGTTTTGAGATGCCTTAGTCGTTTATGGTGTGACGCCTTACCTGGTTCATGATATGACGTGTTACCTGGTTCATGATGTGACGCCTTACCTTGAGCATGGTGTGACGCCTTACCTTGAGCATGGTGTGACGCCTTACCTTGAGCATGGTGTGACGCCTTACCTTATTAAATGATGTTATGATGCGACTCCTCATCTTATTCATGACGTCATCAGTATACTATGTGTCACACCCTCACTATACAGTACACAGGCAGTGGACCAGCAGCCTAGTGTACATAATCGCTCCCCGTAATTATATCTTCAGACTCCACACTCATAATAATTGGTGTAATTATTGTATTTTTGTTGCGTTATAAACTTTACGAGAGGTTCTGCTTCCTGCCTTCCGTCTCCTTGGTACATCTTAAGTAAATATGTAGTTTGTTTGTCGGTTAACGAGATTAGCATGTGTTCCTACCTGTAGAATCACCACAGGTTTAATCACCCTCACCTAACTTAACTGTGGATCACCTGAAGAATCACCCTAACCTAACCTACCTGTAATTACCTAAAGAATCTCCACTCCAGCTTAATCACCCTAACCTAACCTACCTGTAATTACCTGAAGAATCTCCATCGCAGCTTAATCACCCTAACCTAATCTAACCTAACTGTGGATCATCTGAAGAATCATCACCCCAGTTTAATTAACATAATCTAACCTCACGACCCTGGCAGGTTAATTAGCACCTGTGGCTTAAACAACACCTAAGCTTCTCCAGATTATTCATCATCTGTATCTAAGCTTATTCATGATGTTTATAAGCTTCACACTGTTCATGGCCTATATTTCAGCTTATTCATGATGTTTATAAGCTTCACACTGTTCATGGCCTATATTTCAGCTTATTCATGATGTTTATAAGCTTCACACTGTTCATGGCCTATATTTCAGCTTATTCATGATGTTTATAAGCTTCTGTACTGTTGATGGTCTATATATCAGCTTATTGTGTGTTTAAGCTTCTCCAGACTGTTCATGACCTGTATTTAAGCTTTTCCAGGCAGTATACTTTAACATAAGACAAACAGTCAGGTCACTAGTCATGCCCCACAAACAGTCAGGTCACTAGTCATGCCCCACAAACAGTCAGGTCACTAGTCATGCCCCACAAACAGTCAGGTCACTAGTCATGCCCCACAAACAGTCAGGTCACTAGTCATGCCCCACAAACAGTCAGGTCACCAGGTACTATGTTGGTAAGGTCACAAGGTTTATATTTCAAGGATAATAAATAAAGTGTTACAATAATTTTATGTATTTGAAAATTATCTACATATCCCGTCATATATACAAGAATATATACATGTTAATTGGTGAAGGACACACACATTTATCTTAATATACAAACATATACAGTATATATAAATCTATCTATGGGTATTTGAACTCGTTATTCAAATGCACGACTTAAAATCTACTCACCGAAGATCAACACAAAACTTTCATTTTAAAAAATTTACAAAATATATCTTTTAAAAAACCGGACAGTTACAGTTCTTGTCTGAGAAGAGAAACACACACATAACACTTCGCTTATTACATCTTTACCTGCGTTATGTAAGTCATAATAATTATCTTTGACAAATTAAATAAAAATATAAGGCCCTACCGTGAGCATGGCCTAATACACTTTGATATGCATGAGCAACTTGTAAAGGCCCGTTATGGTGCAGAGGAACGACTGAACAGAATAACTCAACATTACACATTGGTCCGTCATCACCGGCAACATCCACATCACCATCAGAATTAATGTACACGTATCTACTTATTTTGTTATATATACCCATTAATGTGAAGTAATACACCGCCTTAAGTTTATAGTGTAGTGTTAAACCATCGCTAACACAGATTTTGAAGATTAAACCCTCAATTAGTGCATATTTAAGAAGTATATTGAAGAACGGTAAAACTATGCATTTATTGACATTATTGGAACCTGTGGTCAATAATAGTTTCCTCCCACACTCTTCATGCCATAATCTACCCCAGCAGCTGTGTTTACATTTACACGCGTTACCTTTCTGCGTCACTCCTTTAGTAAATTGAAAAGTAAATACAAAATTGTTTTCGTCACAGATACATTTGTACGGTTATAAAAGGACGTCTTTATATTGTATCCGAGTGAAGGACTTGTTGAACGTGGTCATCTTTCACCTCACACACCCGTCCTCTCGTTATTAACTTGGTCCCTCCACAAACCATCAAGAAGGCACTGGGTTGCGGCACTGTTTATTAACTCTCACTCAAGGCTCAACACTGTCTCCCCGTGTCAAGTATTTAAATAAAATAAGAATTCACGTTTTCAACATAAATGAATATACATATTCCCATGTACAATGTGAAGTGTTCAACAGGGTTGAGAACCAGTCACTTCAGCTGCGAAGTTAGAAATTATATGTGTCAGTGTAAGAGCTGCCTGTCCGTGGTTCTCAAGGTGAACGGTATACTGTACAGTGGGGACGCAGGTCACACAACTCCGTCGCCGTATACGGTACCGGACGGGAGCTCCAATAGTCTACTTTACTACCCACTACAACTGTCTTCTGTGACTGTAGACAACAGCCATCAGTGAGCTCTCACAGGTCATCTCATGCACTAGAGTAAAAATGTCGTATATTGAGAGGTGTTGGTGTTTCCAAGAGGGAGGTGAGGCCTCTTGAACACCGAGCGGCGGGGATAATGTATACAACAGTCATTTGCTCGCAACACAGTAACATCTGACCCTTATATCTCTTTAAAGTCTTTATATTTTTACTGGATTCATTCCTCTTCACAAGAGATATTTTTCTCTAACGCCACCCTTCCCTATCTATCATCGAAGAACCTATATGCGTGAGAAGCGGCTGCGGCGGCGGCGGCGGCAGCAGCAGGTGCAGCCAGTGATCTGGTGAGGTGCTCAATCTTCAGTATAGATGATGTTTCTGGTAAAGGTCCAGTTTCCTTCAGAGGAGAGTTGCCAGTGGCTCGTCCACCACCGCCTGATTGTTTGCCTGATGTGTGAGTCTTGGATGTGGTGGCTTGGGAAGAACTAGACGTAGAGGCCGATGACAGCGATGTAGACTTGGAAACATTGTTGTTGTTACGAGCTTCAGAATGATGCCTCAGGAAGGACGGGTTAGGAATCTGTCGAACAGAGGCATTAGCGGGAGACTTGGCCACAGCGATCCTATTGGTAGATGCTGGTCGCTTAGTGATGGAGACCGTGTTGGTGTTGGTAGAACCAAGCTTCATCGATCCTAGTGTGTTTTTCCCTGTTCCCGTAGTCGAGGTAGAGGAGGAGGTCGAGGCGGGTGTATTGGGAAGTTTGGTGATGGTAACTTCAGGTGTAGGTGGTGATATTGTAGGTGCAGATGAAGTGTCGGCAGAACGTGCCATTTTGGATGATGGGGATCTGGATGTGCTGGAAGGGGTCGTCTTGGTGCTGGTGGACACAGCAGCAGTGGAGGTGTGAGCACGACCATTGGTCAGTGGTGTTTGTGGCGCAGCTTTAGACGTGGGTGAGAGGTCCATGGGGGTGGGGTCCGATTGACGAGGTAGTGTCTCTGCTGCCTTCACCATGGCAGCGAGGTTGAACTCCCGGATGCAAGCAGCCGTCTGGCTTAGTGTGATGAGATTTCTCATAGCAGTTACATCCGTGAGGGCTGAAGGGTCACCATAAGCTGAGGCCATATAAGCTGCTGCTGCCAGTGCTGGCGGGACCAGTCCTCTGCTTATGTTATTTGGATACATGGGTGAGTTGGGGGCTGTGCTCGTGAAGGCCTGGTGTGTTGAACCAATGTTGGTGGTATTGGTTATGGTGTTATTTGTGGTTGTTGGTGGCGCCATAGTACGTTGTTGTAACTGCCGACTAGCGAGAGACTGAGCTATACTGAGAATGTTGGGAGAGCCGGTGTTGCCACGGCCTCGTCCTGGGGACTTGGGTGAGGCCTTCACTCCTGCAGTAGACTGAGTTTTGCCGGGAGGGCCTTTGGCACTTGAGTTAGTAGGAGTGGAGCGTGCTTGTGTAAAGGTCACACTAGGCTTGGACCCCGCTGACTTTCCGCTAGACACAGTATTATTCGCTGTACTTTGTCCAGCACCAGTGTTAGAATTCGCCATTGGACTGGAAACTGGCACCATCTCTCTGTTACTTGGTGTAAATGAGACAGTGGGCGTTGAAGGCGAAGACGATGTGGTCCTGGGTGAAGGTGTTGATCTTGGCGAGGGTGTGGACCCACCACCTGATGTTGTTACTGTGTTGTGTGAACGAGGGGTCATGTTACCAGCCTGCTTCTGTGGCGCTGGACTGCTTGACTGTCTGTGAGGTGCTGGGCTAGGTGGCTGTCTGTGAGGTGCTGGGCTAGGTGGCTGTCTGTGAGGTGCAGGGCTAGGTGGCTGTCTGTGAGGTGCTGGGCTAGGTGGCTGTCTGTGAGGTGCTGGGCTAGGTGGCTGTCTGTGAGGGGCTGGACTAGATGGCTGTCTATGAGGTGCTGGGCTAGGTGGCTGTCTGTGAGGTGCTGGGCTAGGTGGCTGTCTGTGAGGTGCTGGGCTAGGTGGCTGTCTGTGAGGTGATGGACTGGCTGGCTGTCTGTGAGGTGCTGGACTACCAGGTGGGCGTGCAGAGGCAGGTGCAGTGGAGCCCTGGGATATGGAGTTAACGGGTGATCTCTGGCCTAGTGAGACGCCTGTTGGCCGTAGTGCATTAACAGTATTGGTAAGACGTTGATTGACGGGTTTTTGCATAGTGTTGCCAGCTGAGAAGTTTTGAGCACTCTGGTTACCTGATGGCCGCTGGTTGGCTTTGGTGATGGGAGGCTGTTGAGTCACCTGTGGGCCTGGATGCCGTTGATTGGCTTGGGTATTAGGCGACTGGTGACTAATATTGGTGACGGGTCGCTGATTGGCTTGAACACCAGGAGAACGCTGATTGGTCTGAGTGCCAGATACTCGTTGATTGGCCTGAGTTCCAGGGGGTCGCTGAGCAACGAGAGTCCCAGGAGAACGTTGATTGGTCTGAGCGGCTGCAGCAGAACGCTGATTAGCCTGAGAACCAGGTGGACGTTGATTGACCTGAGAATTGGGTCGTTGATTGGCTTGAGAAACAGGTCTTTGAGTGGCCTGGGTGGTGGCACGCTGAGTGGGTGTAGTTCCCTGCAGCCGTTGAGCGGTCTGGTTTTCAGAAGGTTGGCCAGCCTGTGTGGTAGCAGTCTGCTGCACTTTTTGCACATTAGAGTTTCTCTGAGCAGTTTGAGTGTCAAGTGGGGTGACAGATGCTTCAGGCTCCTGGGCAGCTGGTGTGGCAGGACTACTGCTGGGAGTACAGGGAGCAGACTGCTTGCTTGTGGGGCACTGGGTAGTCTGTGAGACTTGTGTGGTTGTGGACACGTTAGCTGTTGAACACGGAAGTTGGGCTTTTGTGGCTTGTTCTTCTGGCTGATTAAGAGTCTGTCCACTATCTTTGAGCGCATCATTTGATCTCTTTACGGACACCTTGGTAGCACCCAGCTTAACAGGCGGCCCGCTGATGCTGCTCAGACGACTCTGTACAGTCAGACTGGCAGACACCATCTGGTTGCCCCGAGAACCTGCACCTCCTGATGGGGAGAGTTTCTTCCCCGCTGTTAGTGGTGGACGTGGATTACGCACGTCTCCCAACCTTGGGGTTGGCGGCTTCATGGAAGCGGCAGTTATGCGAGACGAATTTGGCGGTCGTCCCAATCGAGGGCGTGTAGGTATAATTGGTTGTGGCATTTTGTTCGGGTATGATCCTGAGGTGCACACTGACTTGAGTGCTGCAGTCTCTGTTGTGTTGCTTATATTAGAGTGTGGCATCTGCATCCTTGCACCTGTGGTTGATGTAGTACTGGGACAAGAGTGTGAGGTAGTCATAGTGGTACTAGTCATGGTGAGTGATGGGGTGATGGTGGTGTGTGAGGTCATGACAGGTTCACTTATAGGTACAGGAACAGAAGCATTTGGAAGGGGGTTGACAGGTGAAGGTATGCGTGTTAGAGCTACTCTAGGTGTAATTGTTGCTGGAGTTGTGGTAGTAAGAGCAGGTCGACCCCTGGTGGGACCAGAGACACCACTACCACAGCTCTTACCAACAAGACTTGTGTTAGAAAAACTTGGGAGGGTCTGTGGACACACAGATAATGCTGCTGGAGTCACATTCACAGTACTTGAGATATTATTAACAACAGTATTTGAGGTACTAAAAGGTTCCTCAACCTGGTTTGGTACATCTACCTCCATTTTCAGGTCACCAGTTTTAACCGTGGCCAGTGCTGATCCCTCACTGTCATCTTGTCCTTTGGGTGGTGCCTGAAGGTGGGCTGTGTGGTTAACACCAGGAGCCTGAGTTCTGGCAATCTTGGGGGCAGGAGCTTCAGGGTCAACAGTAATTGAAGCTCGAGTGCCATTTAGTCGAGGTCTCTTGCGCGACTGAGGAATAGCAGTTACTGTGTACATCAAGCGGAGGGGAGCATCCTCTGTCCACTTATACATGTATACTACATCTAGTAGAGTTAACTCACCAACCAAACAGTCACCACCGTGCATGATGTCAACCTGTGGGACCAAAGAAATATATTGTTTAATGAAGGAAAGTAAGAAAATCAATAAACACATAATAATCATACACCCATTACCTTCACCAGATATGGGAAAAGTTATTTACCTTATGAGTTATTGTTGCCAAACTGTACTTGAGTCGTATGAACTTCTCAAGGTGGGACACCTGCACAGCTGCTGGGCATCTCAGGTACCTTTTGTGCACCATCTGAAGAAGACAATCATGATACAAGTTAATATAGGGAACATTACATAAAATCCTCCCAGTCATTAATACTTTCAAGAGTTCCACTTATAATTTAGGCTTAACATTACGTCTTCATCAACTTTGCTTTCACATGTCCATCTCTGTTAAATATCTAAATTACTCCACAACTTAGAGCTTCTCTCCATTTACTTTAAGACTGTCCTTCCCTCTCACGCTGGTAGAGTTCATACAGGGACACACGAGAGAGACACACACTTACCTTGACACCTTTCACTTCCTGTTCGTCACCTCCGTTGTCCTTCTTTATTTCCATCTTTCCCGTGAGTCCATCCTTGTCTTCCTCACCCCCCGCCTTCTGTTGCTTCTCCTGCTGGCCGTTATTAACCTTCAGGGGCTTCATAATGTGAGAGTGGACGTGGGAATGAGAGAGTGAAGGGGTCGAGTGAAGGTACTCTAGCGACAGGGAGATCTGGTCATCCACGTGGAAGAAGTGACGACGTTCTCTCAAACTTTGTTCAGTCTTGTCACCGCCTAAAGTGACGAACATAACTTACTGTACAAGATTGTTATAATACAGTATATCATTAACCATTATTTATGAATATGGGTTAATTCTCAGTTGTTATTAAAGTTAAAAATATTACAGTACATATTATAAAAAACAAGATTATATAATGAGCTGTATAGCGAGGTGAAGACGACTCACCAGCTTCAGGGTGTTCTTTATAAAAGCAAAATCGTCTGTTCATCTCAGAGTGAAACAGTCCAGGAACCAACTTAAACACAACATCCTGTAGTGTTCGGTCCTCACGCAGGGACATGAGTGGCTTAGTCTTATGAACCTGTACAAAAAAAACCAATTAAACAGACTTACATTATGAAGGTAAATAGTTTTAAATTATTCACTTTCTGTACACTTTGAAGGATAACATTACACGTTCAAATAGTAAGACTGACCTGTACATCACAAATGGGACAGAATGATGAAGTCTGGAGGTAGCGAACGATGCATGTCTTGCAGAAGGTGTGTAGGCACTCGATAATGGTGGTGGCATCAACGAAGTACCCAGAGCACAGTACACACACTAAGTGGGCATTTAACTCAGTCAGCTTGACACGTCTTAGGGGAGCCATCATTGTTCAGCTGGTGACACTTGCCACACTTAATTAGATGATGTCACACACCTGCTCTTCCCATCTGTGACACCCATGAACACCTGTACTGGAGGAAGACACCGATTAATGACTTTATTACACTAATAACTTTTATGATCACAATAATATAACTACTTTAGCTTCTTTATGTTAATTACAATGTGTGTGTGTGTGTGTGTGTGTGTGTATGATCTGTGTGTGTGTGTGTGTGTGTGTGTGTGTGTGTGTGTATGATGTGTGTGTGTGTGTGTGTGTGTGTGTGTGTGTGTGTGTGTGTGATCTGTGTGTGTGTGTAATGCGTGTGTGTGTGTGTGTGTGTGTGTGTATGATCTGTGTGTGTGTGTGTGTGTGTATGATCTGTGTGTGTGTGTGTGTGTGATCTGTGTGTGTGTGTGTGTGTGTGTGTGTGTAATGCGTGTGTGCGTGTGTGTGTGTGTGTGTGTGATGTGTGTGTATGATCTGTGTGTGTGTGTGTGTGTGTGTGTGTGTGTTCTCGTCCTCACACCAACAAGTAAATCACTCCCCAGCCACATTATCTCCAGCATTAACCCTCATACTTCCTGGCCTTAACCTTTTACTCTTAAGTCTATCTTTTTTATATCATCCATCTACAGTTTTAATCCCTCCAACACGATGACTTAACCCCTCTGTTGATGCCATCTTACTCGAGGATTAAGTCATCGTATTCAAGGAGTTAAGTTATTTTTGACTCGGTTGATCTATTGTGCTGAGGTGTAGTCTATTGAGTGTGGCACCGTAGTTAAAGGTTAATGTGTATGGTGTGGTGTGGTGTATGGTGTGGTGTGGGTGTTAACGTGCGGGCTCGTGATAGTGGCGGGGAAACAGAGTGCTCGTAGAATGAGTCGGTGGCGCCAAGTAACGGAACCTTCACCAGTCCGCTATACTGACGACGCTGCCTCCCAGAGCTCATACGCTCATCTCTGCCAGATGCTCCTCACACCCCCCCCCCCCCTCCCCTATCTCACATTCCTCACACCTGTATCAGTTAAGATACTTTCCCTTACCTTGCCATAGCTCTAAGACTGAAGTTAACTCTGACAAAATATTCCTGTTTGGCAAGGTTAGGTTAGGTTAGGTTTGGATAAGGGTAGGTTAGGTTAGGTTTGGATAAGGGTAGGTTAGGTTAACTGGCTGTAGCTAATATATATAAATTAATAGTGACCAGCAATTTAATTTATATTCTCGAATTCTGACTCACATACATTGTTTATATACAAGTCACGAATAATTAATTACTGCTTCCCTGTCAAATATTTGTGCATTGTGGTTAAGAGGAACTACTACCTTAACAGTTCCTCTACAACAGCTAAACATAACACTGAGGACTCGTTATAGTGGACATCTCCTCCCCCCCCCAAAAAAAACACTTCGTTACAGTGGACACCCAGAAAAACTGACGACAAAAGACAAAATATGAAAAAAAATCCTCGACTGTGTTGAACGTTTGTCAGTGTGAGTCTCAGGTAACGAGGGAGAACGTGGATGTACAGTACCATAGACAATTACACCTGTACCTGTGTGTTACCTTGTGGTCACCTGTATCGAGTAAGACTTCCATACTAGACCAATGTTTATATTTGATCTGTACAATTATTTTTTATTTTTTAAGGTCATTTTATCTCAAATGTTTCCTCCAACACATACCACCATCCCCCTCTCTCTCTCCAACACACACCACCACCCTCCCTCTCTCCTCACACCTCCAACACACACCACCACCCTCCCTCTCTCCTCAAACCTCCAACACACACCACCACCCTCCCCCTCTCTCTCTCCAACACACACCACCACCCTCCCTCTCTCTCTCCAACACACCACCACCCTCCCTCTCTCACACCTCCAACACACACCACCACCCTCCCCCTCTCTCTCCAACACACACCACCACCCTCCCTCTCTCCTCACACCTCCAACACACACCACCACCCTCCCCCTCTCTCTCTCCAACACACACCACCACCCTCCCTCTCTCCTCACACCTCCAACACACACCACCACCCTCCCTCTCTCCTCAAACCTCCAACACACACCACCACCCTCCCCCTCTCTCTCTCCAACACACACCACCACCCTCCCTCTCTCTCTCCAACACCACCACCCTCCCTCTCTCCTCACACCTCCAACACACACCACCACCCTCCCCCTCTCTCTCTCCAACACACACCACCACCCTCCCTCTCTCCTCACACCTCCAACACACACCACCACCCTCCCCCTCTCTCTCTCCAACACACACCACCACCCTCCCTCTCTCCTCACACCTCCAACACACACCACCACCCTCCCTCTCTCTCTCTCTCCAACACACACCACCACCCTCCCTCTCTCTCTCTCTCTCCAACACACACCACCACCCTCCCTCTCTCTCTCTCTCTCTCTCCAACACACACCACCACCCTCCCTCTCTCCTCACACCTCCAACACACACCACCACCCTCCCTCTCTCCAACACACACCACCACCCTCCCCCCCTCTCTCTCTCTCCAACACACACCACCACCCTCCCTCTCTCTCTCTCTCTCCAACACACACCACCATCCTCCCTCTCTCCTCACACCAACACACACCACCACCCTCCCTCTCTCCTCACACCTCCAACACACACCACCACCCTCCCTCTCTCCTCAAACCTCCAACACACACCACCACCCTCCCCCTCTCTCTCTCCAACACACACCACCACCCTCCCTCTCTCTCTCCAACACACCACCACCCTCCCTCTCTCCTCACACCTCCAACACACACCACCACCCTCCCCCTCTCTCTCTCCAACACACACCACCACCCTCCCTCTCTCCTCACACCTCCAACACACACCACCACCCTCCCCCTCTCTCTCTCCAACACACACCACCACCCTCCCTCTCTCCTCACACCTCCAACACACACCACCACCCTCCCTCTCTCCTCAAACCTCCAACACACACCACCACCCTCCCCCTCTCTCTCTCCAACACACACCACCACCCTCCCTCTCTCTCTCCAACACACCACCACCCTCCCTCTCTCCTCACACCTCCAACACACACCACCACCCTCCCCCTCTCTCTCTCCAACACACACCACCACCCTCCCTCTCTCCTCACACCTCCAACACACACCACCACCCTCCCCCTCTCTCTCTCCAACACACACCACCACCCTCCCTCTCTCCTCACACCTCCAACACACACCACCACCCTCCCTCTCTCTCTCTCTCCAACACACACCACCACCCTCCCTCTCTCTCTCTCTCTCTCCAACACACACCACCACCCTCCCTCTCTCTCTCTCTCTCTCTCTCCAACACACACCACCACCCTCCCTCTCTCCTCACACCTCCAACACACACCACCACCCTCCCTCTCTCCAACACACACCACCACCCTCCCCCCCTCTCTCTCTCTCCAACACACACCACCACCCTCCCTCTCTCTCTCTCTCTCCAACACACACCACCATCCTCCCTCTCTCCTCACACCAACACACACCACCACCCTCCCTCTCTCTCTCCAACACACACCACCACCCTCCCTCTCTCTCTCCAACACACACCACCACCCTCCCTCTCTCTCTCCAACACATACCACCACCCTCCCTCTCTCTCCAACACACACCACCACCCTCCTTCTCTCCTCACACCTCCTCCAACACACACCACCACCCTCCCTCTCTCCTCACACCTCCAACACACACCACCACCCTCCCCCTCTCTCTCTCTCCAACACACACCACCACCCTCCCTCTCTCTCTCCAACACACACCACCACCCTCCCTCTCTCTCTCCAACACACACCACCACCCTCCCTCTCTCCTCACACCTCCTCCAACACATACCATCATCCTCCCCCTCTCTCTCTCCAACACACACCATCATCCTCCCTCTCTCTCCTCCCCGCACCACTCTACACCTGGCGGGTCAAAGGACAATGCGTGTGGGAACTTTTTTTTATGTGAGAGGAAAGAGTTACAGTGAGACCAGGTTGAGGGGGGGGGGGTGGATGACGGAGGGAGAACAGCAGTATCATCCACCACCAGGAACTACAGTAGGCGCTGGTTACTCAACAACGGCAGGAACACACCAAGATGAACCATATACCTCCAGGGGCTGAATATGACTGGTGAGATAAGTAGGGGAGGAAAATAATAACTCACAAGCGAAATAATTAGGGTTGTGAGGGTATGTGTGGGTTAGGTTATAGTAGTGTGGGTTGGTAACTTAACTAGTGAGTGGAGTCAGTAACTGTAATAAGAGTAGACAGTAGCGATGTGTTATGATAGCGGTCACCACCTCACTCTAGCGGCCACCACCTCACTCTAGCGGCCACCACCTCGCTCTAGCGGCCACCACCTCACTCTAGCGGCCGCCACCTCAGTTAATGTTTTATACTAAGGCAGCCACCCGTGAACACCACCGTGTAAAATGTAAACAACTTAATTTACACATTAATCACTTGTCTGACAGTACTATTCACCATTAAGGGATATTATCGTACTCACGTAAATATAGTATATATCTCAAGTAGTTTTAGTGGTTAAGCATTTTCATCTCCCTACTTGTCCCGTCTGCCGACTTCTTACTCAATGTACAAACAAATGGTCGAGTTGATGATGTATATTTATATGACTTTCGCTTCTATGTACCACTAAGACGTAAGCCTAAGTATGGCGGGCAAGATCATGATACAGTCGTAGATTAGTCAAAAAAATGTTGTCGTGTTCAATGCGTTATGAACCTATGATTCTATTGCCCCCTGTACCTACGTGGGCAGGTAGGCGCGTGGTGGTGAACCTTATCCCTCTCCTCTCAATAAGTTACCTTTTATACCTGTTATTCTGATGATAGTAAGCTGTAGTCTCGGATCTTAAATATAGGGACGATATTTTCAGTATATATATAAAGTTGGGTCACACTTCTCACTAGCTTGATACACTACTGTACACTGCGTCTGCCACACCGGCGAGAGAGTCTCTGTGTGAGGTGTATGGATTAGGAACGAAACCTTCTACCATTTGCTGACGTGTAAATAAATAATTAACTGCAAGAAGTCACGCACAACTTGTAAACCAAAATATCAGTTTCCTCATATTTACGTGTCCAGAGCAAATGTTTGGTGAAGCCGAGTGAACGCGGGAACACAGCGATGAGGGCAAACACAAAGTGACGTTATGTTGTCTGCCAAAATATTTTACTTTTATCCAAACTTTTTAAACCTTTACGTTGGTGTGAAGAGAAATAACTAGATATAATGCAGAGGTGTGTGTGTGTGTGGTGTGTGTGTGTTGTGTGTGTGGTGTGTGTGTGTGTGTGTGTGTGTGTGTGTGTGTGTGTGTGTGTGTGGTGTGTACCAGTAAATAAACAGGTGATTTACTGTATCCCTTTATTGAACTATACATTGTTTCTGGGTGATAGCTAACTAACCCCCTGTACGTGATGGGTGACAGCTAAAAACACGCACTGTACGTGATAGATGACAGCTTAGCACACGTACAGTATAGCCTAAGGTGACCAAGACGAGCTTTCTCACCACATAAGTACATGGGTAACTTATTAGCGTCGAGAACAGAGGATTACGTTCGCTTGTGTGGGTTAGCGAGCGTGTGGGAAGGCTCACACTTTTCCAGGTGATCAGGTGACAATGAACGGGTCAGTCGAGTGTAGAGATAATATACCTGTACCTGGCGCTAATTACAGGTAGTCCTCGTATCTCCCACGTCTTGGTGATGATTAAGTTGTCTGTACAGTTAATGCCTGAAAATCCTCACTGGGTTTCTTGTTTAACTAAAATAATAAATAAAAACCTTGTGGCAAATACGGACTCTGATACATTCCGAACTTATGGTCTCCCTCTCTCTCGCGCGCGCACACACACACGCACGCACACACACACACACACACACACACACACACACTAAATCTGTAATAAAGAGAATAAAGGTCAAATTTATATCCAGAAACGTTTCACTGTTACCATCACACATACGAACCTTAAGTCATGTCAGAGACGCCTAGTTGACCCCACCAGCTGTCAGGGAGGCTTAAACACCTTGTACCAATTCCTTAATCCTAACTTAACTTAACCCAACATGACCTAACCTAATCTAACCCATCGTAACCTAATCTAACCTTCCCTAACCCAAGTGTATTGTTTATGACACACTTTCCTCTCTCCCGTGTAACACTTCCCCACTTTCGACTTATTACATGGCAGTGATCAGGGAGTACGTGGCAGTGATCAGGGAGTACGTGGCAGTGATCAGGGGGTACGTGGCAGTGATCAGGGGTACGTGGCAGTGATCAGGGAGTACGTGGCAGTGATCAGGGGTACGTGGCAGTGATCAGGGGTACGTGGATGTATGTTTGTATGTACAGTATGTATACTGTCCAATGTAAGACACTTTCCATTACATATATTTATCTATTACGTATCGAGATGGCACTTTCTTACAAAATTAAATCATGGCACTTCCTTTCACGTAACTTAGTATGGCACTTCCTTATTTTTTGGTAAGACGTTTGTATTGGGGCACTTACGGACAGTACCTAATGCGGGCCTCCAGTACTGTCATCCACGTCACCCCCTTGTGTATATCCCGATTATAGGTACTTCCTCTTATACCGCACGACAGTACTCCTGTGTGACACTTCCCATGTTATTGTGTGGCACTTTATAATGACACTTTCCTGAATCATAACATTATGGCACTTCCTTCATTGACACTTCTTTGTACCCATTACCTTTGTCACTTCCATCACATATACTTTCCAGGGTTATAGACTGTACTATATCGTGAAACAGCCATTGACACTTCCGACACACTTTGACACTTTCTTTTATCGTTACATGACACTTTCCATATTGACACTTCTTATATCAGTGCTATAATACTTTCCGTTATATTTTCATATATTGTTATACTGTGACACTTTCTAATATGGTTATGACACTTAAAGACACTCGTTGACACATTATCTAACACTATATATTATGGCACTTCTAATATGGTTGTGTCACTTTCTGCCATTGTCACTTTGTTATTAAAGTTGACACTTCCTTCGGCGGGGAACTTCCTGATTGCATACGACACTTTCCTGGGTGGTGTACTCCCTTACACGGTAATTTCCTTATATTGGGCACTTGCTAATTCCATACGTGGGGCACTTTCTTTCAGACCCCTCCCGATGTGCTTTATGACACTTCATGTATGCGGAGCACTTTCTTAGTATGACACTTCCTGATGTAAGGCACTTTATTTATATGACACTTCCTGCTCATGGAACACTTTTTAATGACACTTTATTTGTATGACACTTCCTGTATATGAAGCACTTTCAATGACATTTTCTGGTGTAAGGCACTTTCTTTATGGCACTTCCTGATGTAAGGCACTTTTTTGCTTGACACTTCCTGTATATGGAGCACTTTTTAATGACACTTCCTGATTTGGGACACTTTCTTAGTATGACACTTCCTGTATGTAGGACACTTTCTTTGTATAACACTTCCTGCACGTGAAACATTTTTAATGACACTTCCTGATGTAGGACACTTGCTTATTAAGACACTTTCTGTATGTGAAACACTTTCCTTATAAGACGCTTCCTGTATGTGGAAAACTTTCTTAATATAACACTTCCGGATGTAGGGCACTTTCTTATACTGTAGATTTCGTACGTAACACCTGATTCACTTATGTGGGACACTTCACTTTGTGGGGCACTTCCTTAAGACACTTCACTTTGTCGGGTACTTCCTTAGTATACTTCTCTATGTGGGGCACTTCCTTAAGACACTTCAAACACTGTCACTACACTACCAAGATGCAGAAGTCACTTTCCCCTTCACCACGAGAGGATAAGTCACACCCACTGACCAAGACAGCACTGTAGTTTGGGATCCCACTTCAAAAATCAAGACTTTTCAACGTTTTCAGGGTGTTTGTGTCATTGTTATGCTTATATATAGTGGGATTTAAAAGGTCATATTGTAAACAAACTGACCGTTGTGTTGTGTGCCATCGTGTTTTTACGGGAGGAAATTGAAACTGAAAGGACAGATGGTAAGCTGGAGACAGACATTGTAGACGGGTGTAGTAACAGGCGAAGAGACGGTAAGCTGAAGGCTGACACATACACACAGTAGACGGAGTGTAATGGCAGGCGAAGAGACGGTAAGCTGGAAACACACACACACACATTAGACGGGTGTAGTGACAGAGGGAAAGACGTGTAGTACAGTACATGGTGAATTTTAGCGGGAGTTTCATTGCCACAAGTCACCATCAACGCCAACCTTCCCTCCCCGCTGCCGTCCACGATCCGCCCATCGGTGAGACGAGTTCCCCCCTCCCCCTCGGCTCTCAGTCCTCACCTCTCCACACGAGCGTCTCCCTCCACGTTAAGACACGGATTTAAAACATTACTATTTACAGTTTATATTACAGGTGATTTACATTTCAAGAATCGATTTATTTTTTATTTATATTTTTAAAGCGTTTTTTCTGAAATAAATTCATCACCAGGACGGATTTTTTAACTACCAGGAATAGAGGAGCAACAACCCCCCTAACCTAACCCCATGTACCCCCCCCCCCCAATCCTCTCTACCAGCTCAGCAGCTCCCACTATCTCAACTACTGCCTCCGGGATTACCAGTTTCACATGCTTATCACGCTGGTTGTATTGCCGCGCCGCGTACACAACACGCGGTAACCTGTCAACACTCTCTCTCTCTTTAAACTTCCTTCATTGTTCCCCGAGTCAGAAACATTTGGACCGCATTAATGCCTCATGTACGGGGGAGAGCGCCAGAGTCTGTTTAAAAAATAAAACTTGTGTGAATTTAACGATTTGTTTTGACTTTTTGTGAACAATATGTCAGTATAAATGTTTGTTCTGTTGCCTGAAGACCCTCGGATTGTACCAGTAAGGTATAGTCCACCTGAACAACAGTCCCTTGGTCTGCTTCAGTCAACTATTTTATCGTATATGGTTGATGAAGTTGATGGCTGGACTTGTGTAGGCTTGGTTTGAGCTCCACCATTCTCGTCACCAGCAAGTTACGGAGCTCCATTCCCGTCCCCAGGCAGTCTATTCCACGATGGTGGTCGGTCGCGCATTTTCGTGTTGATAATCACTACCTGGCCACTTTTGTCAGTAACGTTTCTGGGTTTTTGTCAAATATTTTTCCACTTTGTGTCTTTACTATAACACCAACTGATGACCACACACATTAAATATCAACGTACTATATAGCCAGAGTTGACACGACATCTTCTGAACGTTAAAACATTAACTGGCAAATCCAAGCCAACGATAACATACAGGTCGGGGTGAGGGGAGGAAGAGGATGATCCACGGTGTTCGTTTACAACCCTTGGCTTCAACTAACACTCATGACCAACACACACGTTACTACACTACACACCAACTAACACTAATACCATTTATATATTAGAGATAAAACACTCACTAACGTTCACTCAAAAGGTAAAATAAGAGTAAATTAATAATGAAACACGTTAGTGCATTCGCGTTCAGGTGTTGAGACATTATTCGAAAGACATTATTCCTATGCTATAGATTTTTCGCATTTGGGTCACTAAGAGAGGATTGTGAGCCGTGAGCATTGTAACTCATGGTAAATAAATGTTGTTTAGGCATAATAAGAACCTTAGCGGAGACCTTTAGTAGAGCTCAAGCCACGACGTATGCAGTAGGTTGTGTAGTAAGGGCGTGACGTATGGGTGACGGGGGGAGGGGAGACGCCTCTAAGTCAGCTCATGTTTTGAATGTCTGAATACCACCACACGCCCATGACTAGTGATGACATGACATGAGGACCCTGCAGTTTATTATGGTCACCTGATGATTAGGCACCCTAGTTCACCTGTTGGTTAGGCACCCTAGTTCACCTGTTGGTTAGGCACCCTAGTTCACCTGTTGGTTAGGCACCCTAGTTCACCTGTTGGTTAGGCACCCTAGTTTATTTCACCTGTTGGTTAGGCACCCTAGTTTATCTCACCTGTTGGTTAGGCACCCTAGTGTATTTCACCTGTTGGTTAGGCACCTTAGTTTATCTCACCTGTTGATTAGGCACCCTAGTTCACCTGTTGGTTAGGCACCCTAGTTTACCTGTTGGTTAGGCACCCTAGTTTATCTCACCTGTTGATTAGGCACCCTAGTTCACCTGTTGGTTAGGCACCCTAGTTTATCTCACCTGTTGATTAGGCACCCTAGTTTACCTGTTGGTTAGGCACCCTAGTTTATTTCACCTGTTGGTTAGGCACCCTAGTTCACCTGTTGGTTAGGCACCCTAGTTTATTTCACCTGTTGGTTAGGCACCCTAGTTTATTTCACCTGATGATTCAACACCCTAACGCTACCTGTGGAAAGATGGAAAACAAAGGAGGCAAGGAGAGAAAATAAAGGAGTGAAGAAATCAGGAGACAAAATTACACCTGGGGTCTTGCCTGTCCTTGGAGGATCTCAAGACCCACCTCTCTCCATTGTCCTCCTCCTGAACGTGATGATTGTTATCTCTCTCTCTCTCCATTCTCTCTATCCATCCATCCATCTTTCTATCCATTCATCAATCTTTCTACCTATCCATCCATATTTCTCTCTTTAGATCGTCAAGCATTGAATATTTTTCTTGATACCAAAGTTGAGTTAATTTAGGTTAGGTTAATGTTGGGAGTAGGTTAAATTAATGCTATTTTAGGGTAGGTAAGGTTAATGTTGAATTGAATTGAATCAGTTTATTTAGCCAGAAAAACACAGATACAGAGTGGATAATAATAACAATATTAACATGGCTGAGCCAGTTGAGAACCTGAGCTCTCTTTGAGGCACCTGATATATACTATACATTTATCTCAAGGAAGTATTATGTAACATTTAGTATCATCTGGATTAGCATGGTGGTAATAAGAACATCTCATATGTTACCACGGTTATTACTTCAGTATTTATATATTTTATTTATTTATTATTATTTTTTTTATAAGTATGTGCATAAATTTCAGTGGAATTGAAAAATATAAGTAAAATTAATGGGGGAGCAGTACAACCTGGGTTGTACAGTAATAATGTTGAACAAGAGGACAGAGCTGTCAGGATTATGTCTAGTTGGCAAATATATTTATTGCAATGTTAATTTCTTATGTATTTACATGATAATTTCAGCTAAAACGGTTTTGATGGTACAATAAAAGCAGCTACTGTAAATATAGTAGGTGTTACAAGAAATATTAATACTTAGAAATTAGATGTTTTTTAAGAGATGATTTAAAGAGAGGGAGCGTACAGTAGTCTTTGCTCGGGTGAGTTGTTCCAGGCCTTCACAAAGAGGGCACAGCAGTAGGTGTTAATATATTCGAATTTAACATTTTCAATTTTGCAAATTTTTCGTTTGTGTGATCTGTTTTTTTCAAGTAGGCCATTGTCCATAAAACTCTCCTTTGTGCAGTAACCAGGGATTGTGTTTTTGAAGAGCCAGAGGCCCCCATAGTGTGTGACAGTGTATAAAGGTGTTGGTAAACAAGATGATAGATTTTTCATTGCTGTGAGAGTGAGTGACTGTCGAGTGTGATACATGATACCGCACTGTTTATTGACTTTACTGTGAACGACTTGTATGTGGTTTCTCCAGTTAAGTTTCTCACCAACAATAACTCCGAGGACTGTATTACCAAGGTACAGGGGGTCCAAGTCTGGGGGTAAGTTTTTCCTTATGTGAAAGATCGTGTAGTGGGTTTTCTCAAGGTTTAAGTCAGTTTATTACGTATTACCCAGGTCCTGACTTTAGTTAATTCAGTGTTCATAGTTCTCATCAAGGAATGGAGGTCTGAGTTGCTGGCATAGAGATTACTATCGTATGCAAATAAGTTGTATTTTATGAGTGGGCTGGCGTGGACTATGTCGTTTATGTACAACAAAAACAGTACTGGACCGAGAATTGAACCTTAGGGGACGCCATACAAGATTGGCGAGGAGTCAGATTGGTGATTATTATAGCAGACATACTGCATCCTGTTGGAGAGGTGCGAGGTAAACCAACTGTGGGATAGGCCCCTAACGCCGTAATGTTCAAGCTTTGAAAGGAGGATGGTATGGCCGACAGTATCGAAGGCTTTAGAGAGGTTAAGTTAATGTCAGGGATAGGTTAATGTTGTTAGGGGTAGGTTAAGTTAATGTTATGTTGGGGTAGGTTAAGTTAATGTTATGTTAGGGTAGGTTAAGTTAATGTTAGGTTAAAGGCATTGACTAACTTAAATTTTTTGACTGGTGGACTGTCAGTTGACTGTTTTATGACACACTTAACATTATATCGCTATCAACAACTCGTTTACCTAATGACTAATGAAGTAATTCAGTTACTTTAGTGTTCTATGTTAATTGAAGGTGAGATACAGGTAGACGGTATAAGGAGACAGACAGGTAGGACGGGGATAATTAGACAGTTAATGACGGGGATAATTAGAGAGTTAACTTTGACGGGGGTAATTACAGTTAATGTTATGTGTTAAATTAATAGGCTAATAAAAAGACCTATAAGGTTAATGATGCACGTGTTATTACTCAGTCAGGTTAGGGGTCCAGTTATTACCCTGTGAGGTTAGTTTAGGTTAAGTTAGGGGTCCAGTTATTACCCTGTGAGGTTATGGGGTCCAGTTATTACCCTGTGAGGTTAGTTTAGGTTAAGTTAGGGGTCCAGTTATTACCCTGTGAGGTTATGGGGTCCAGTTATTATCCTGTGAGGTTATGGGGTCCAGTTATTACCCAGTGAGGTTATGGGGTCCAGTTATTACCCAGTGAGGTTATGGGGTCCAGTTATTACCCTGTGAGGTTATGGGGTCCAGTTATTACCCTGTGAGGTTATGGGGTCCAGTTAATACCCTGTGAGGTTAGGTTATGGGGGTCCAGTTATTACCCTGTGAGGTTATGGGGTCATTGTTACCCTGTGAGGTTATGGGGGTCCAGTTATTACCCTGTGAGGTTATGGGGTCCAGTTAATACCCTGTGAGGTTATGGGGGTCCGGTTATTACCTTGTGAAGTTATGGGGTCCAGTTAATACCCTGTGAGGTTATGGGGTCCAGTTAATACCCTGTGAGGTTATGGGATCCAGTAAATACCCTGTGAGGTTATGGGGTCCAGTTAACACCCTGTGAGGTTATGGGGTCCAGTAAATACCCTGTGAGGTTATGGGGTCCAGTTAATTCCCTGTGAGGTTATGGGGTCCAGTTAATACCCTGTGAGGTTATGGGGGTCCAGTTATTACCCTGTGAGGTTATGGGGTCCAGTTAACACCCTGTGAGGTTATGGGGTCCAGTTAACACCCTGCGAGGTTATGGGGTCCAGTTAACACCCTGTGAGGTTATGGGGTCCAGTTAACCCCCTGTGAGGTTATGGGGTCCAGTTATTACCCTGTGAGGTTATGGGGTCCAGTTAATACCCTGTGAGGTTATGGGAGTCGAGTTAATACCCTGTGAGGTTATGGGGTCCAGTTAATACCCTGTGAGGTTAGTTTAGGTTAAGTTAGGGGTCCAGTTATTACCCTGTGAGGTTATGGGGTCCAGTTATTACCCTGTGAGGTTAGTTTAGGTTAAGTTAGGGGTCCAGTTATTACCCTGTGAGGTTATGGGGTCCAGTTATTATCCTGTGAGGTTATGGGGTCCAGTTATTACCCAGTGAGGTTATGGGGTCCAGTTATTACCCAGTGAGGTTATGGGGTCCAGTTATTACCCTGTGAGGTTATGGGGTCCAGTTATTACCCTGTGAGGTTATGGGGTCCAGTTAATACCCTGTGAGGTTAGGTTATGGGGGTCCAGTTATTACCCTGTGAGGTTATGGGGTCATTGTTACCCTGTGAGGTTATGGGGGTCCAGTTATTACCCTGTGAGGTTATGGGGTCCAGTTAATACCCTGTGAGGTTATGGGGGTCCGGTTATTACCTTGTGAAGTTATGGGGTCCAGTTAATACCCTGTGAGGTTATGGGGTCCAGTTAATACCCTGTGAGGTTATGGGATCCAGTAAATACCCTGTGAGGTTATGGGGTCCAGTTAACACCCTGTGAGGTTATGGGGTCCAGTAAATACCCTGTGAGGTTATGGGGTCCAGTTAATTCCCTGTGAGGTTATGGGGTCCAGTTAATACCCTGTGAGGTTATGGGGGTCCAGTTATTACCCTGTGAGGTTATGGGGTCCAGTTAACACCCTGTGAGGTTATGGGGTCCAGTTAACACCCTGCGAGGTTATGGGGTCCAGTTAACACCCTGTGAGGTTATGGGGTCCAGTTAACCCCCTGTGAGGTTATGGGGTCCAGTTATTACCCTGTGAGGTTATGGGGTCCAGTTAATACCCTGTGAGGTTATGGGAGTCGAGTTAATACCCTGTGAGGTTATGGGGTCCAGTTAATACCCTGTGAGGTTATGGGGTCCAGTTATTACCCTGTGAGGTTATGGGGGTCCAGTTAATACCCTGTGAGGTTAGGTTATGGGGGGTCCAGTTATTACCCTGTGAGGTTTGGTTATGGGGGGTCCAGTTATTACCCTGTGAGGTTAGGTCATGGGGGTCCAGTTATTACCCTGTGAGGTTAGGTTATGGGGGTCCAGTTTTTACCCTGTGAGGTTAGGTTATGGGGGTCCAGTTATTACCCTGTGAGGTTAGGTTATGGGGGTCCAGTTATTACCCTGTGAGGTTAGGTTATGGGGGTCCAGTTATTACCCTGTGAGGTTAGGTAATGGGGGTCCAGTTATTACCCTGTGAGGTTAGGTTATGGGGGTCCAGTTATTACCCTGTGAGGTTAGGTTATGGTGGGGTCCAGTTATTACCCTGTGAGGTTAGGTTATGGGGGTCCAGTTATTACCCTGTGAGGTTAGGTTATGGGGGGTCCAGTTATTACCCTGTGAGTTTAGGTTATGGGGGGTCCAGTTATTACCCTGTGAGTTTAGGTTATGGGGGGTCCAGTTATTACCCTGTGAGTTTAGGTTATGGGGGGTCCAGTTATTACCCTGTGAGTTTAGGTTATGGGGGGTCCAGTTATTACCCTGTGAGTTTAGGTTATGGGGGGTCCAGTTATTACCCTGTGAGGTTAGGTTATGGGGGTCCAGTTATTACCGTGAGGTTAGGTTATGGGGGGTCCAGTTATTACCCTGTGAGGTTAGGTTATGGTGGGGTCCAGCTATTACCCTGTGAGGTTAGGTTATGGGGGTCCAGTTATTACCCTGTGAGGTTAGGTTATGGGGGGTCCAGTTATTACCCTGTGAGGTTAGGTTATGGGGGGCCAGTTATTACCCTGTGAGGTTAGGTTATGGGGGTCCAGCTATTACCCCAGTATGCTTCAGGTTCCTGTAGTCGTATTTACTTAGATGGATCTGAGGTCTGAACGGGGGAAGGAGAGGAGGGGGAAAAGGGGTGAAGGGTAGGAAGGGGGAATGGGAGGAGGAGGGGGGGGGAATTTAATAGATAAGAAAGAAGAATTTAAGAAAGTTACAAACAATGTGAAATAATAAGCGGAAATGACATGTCTTGTGGGCGTGTGACAGCAGGGATGGGCGTGTGACAGTAGTAGGGATGGGTGGAGTGGGAATGTAGTCAAGGAGTGGGGTTGGCTGTGGAGTGGGAATGTTATCAAGGAGTGGGGTTGGCTGTGGAGTGGGAATGTTATCATCAAGGAGTGGGAATGTTATCAAGGAGTGGAGTTGGCTGTGGAGTGGGAATGTTATCAAGGAGCGGGGTTGGCTGTGGAGTGGGAATGTTATCAAGGAGCGGGGTTGGCTGTGGAGTGGGAATGTTATCATCAAGGAGTGGGAATGTTATCAAGGAGTGGAGTGGGAATGTTATCAAGGAGTGGGGTTGGCTGTGGAGTGGGAATGTTATCAAGGAGTGGGGTTGGCTGTGGAGTGGGAATGTTATCAAGGAGTGGGGTTGTGTGGTGGGAAAGTTTATGAATTGAAGATGGGAAGGGAAGAAGGGAGAGAGTGAGGTGGGGTAAAAGAGGATGAGAGGGCGAGAGAGGGGAGGGGGTTGAACTAGCGGAAAGATACGGGTGTGTGATAGCAGAGCGGGCGGAAAGGTTTGGTATGGTGTGAGAGGAGGGTGTGGTGGGTGAGAGGAGGATGTGGTGGGTGAGAGGAGGGTGTGGTGGGTGAGAGGAGGGTGTGGTGGGTGAGAGGAGGAGGAAGGGAGGGTGTGGTGGGTGAGGGGAGGGTGTGGTGGGTGAGAGGAGGAGGAAGGGAGGGTGTGGTGGGTGAGAGGAGGGTGTGGTGGGTGAGAGGAGGAGGAAGGGAGGGTGTGGTGGGTGAGAGGAGGAGGAAGGGAGGGTGTGGTGGGTGAGAGGAGGGTGTGGTGGGTGAGAGGAGGAGGAAGGGAGGGTGTGGTGGGTGAGAGGAGGGTGTGGTGGGTGAGAGGAGGGAGGGAGGGAGTGACGGGTGAGAGAGAAGGGAGAGGTGGAAGAGATGAGAGGGGAGAAGGGATGGTGAGGAGGAAGAGCGTAAAACAGAGAAGGGAGGCGGAACGTGTGGGGCGAGGAGGGAAGGAGTGGTGAGCGGCGGTGGGGGTAGGCAGCATGTGGCTGGTGAGTGGGGGGAGAGAGGGAGAGCGAGCGGGAGTTTGGTGTTGAGGGAGAGGGCCCAAGGGGGTGGTGGGAGGGAGAGGCGAGCAGCTAAGGGTCTGGCCGGGGCTGACGGAGGGGGAGAAGGAAGACTGCTGGGGGAGAAACGACAGGGGGGGGAGGGGGAAGGACCATGAGGTGTAGTGGTGGGGGGAGGGAAGTGGGGGGGGTGGAGGGGGTAGGTGAGAGTCCGGGGTGAGGCGAAGGGAAAGAGAGAAAGAGGGGGGGAGGGGGAGGTGTAACGGTAGGAACAGCTGATGTCTGATAGCCATAGGTGTCTCCCATGCCGTGTTACCTGCCTCACCTGGTGTCAACAAATAATTAATCAAGAAACACAGGTAAAAGTTTCTTGTGCCATGAGCTGTTCACCTCACGACCCGTCATTAGTGAGCGAGGGGTAAACACGCCGTAAGGAATGTGCCTTTCATCCCCGCACGCCATCTCTCCCCGCTGAGCCCAGAATTCTTCAATATCTCCGTAACTCTGGGAGGTTTAATGCGTGTACACTGTGTAACATCATCGCTACAGTGTGTACAAACTGACTGTAGCGCCGAAACACTCATTAGAAGGTAATTAAGTGTGTTAAATGAGTTAAAACACTAATACGGGACATGAGCATTATTTTCAACAAGGGAACAAACTTACAATAATTAAAATTAACTACGAACTTTACTTATAAATTTACTAAATAACTTATGTAACAACAACCTGAAACCCAAAAGATTAACAACCTGAGGCCATTAGAAACATAGACAAACGAGTTTTGACGTAAATTAAAGAAAATCAATGAAAAGTCGCACTGCGCTAGGAAGCAGAGTGCAGACTGTCCGCCATTTTCTTGTCAGAGGTCACGACAGAGAGGAGATATATTTCAGACATATTTACCGTTATACTTACCTCTACGTCTACGGCTTATATATAAAAACTACTCGGGTACCAAAACATTATCAATATAATTGTGTGTAGAACTCAAACTTACCTGACAAATGAATAATCCAAAGTTAAATCCCGAGAACAACACACGTACACCACCACCACCAAGCTCTGGGAGCACACTGAAGCAGACGACGTCCACCAGGCCTTGTACTGCCTCGGCTCTCAGCTGCCGAGTTTTATTAAATAACCATAAATGTATATTTACTGTAACTTATCAATTGACAAAAAATATAACGTAGTGATATTTTCTCTGCACGTTATTCAAGTTTATAATATATTAGTGAATGAAGGATAAAATATCACGCTAAAGAAAGTTTCTCTTATCACGTGATCAAATGGATGTTATATGGCAGAATTTGGCTCTCGGCTTATGACTGTTTTCCTGTAAACCGTTCTAGAATAACTAATACCATTTTACGTATTTAATGTTACTGAAAATAATAATAAGCAATATGGCTAAAAGTCTATCGGGAACGATGGCTTTTATTTGATGTGACAGACTTTGTACTTCATTTAAGCGGGGTCCATTGCCCCCCCTCCCGCCTCTCCTCCCATGATGTCTTTTTAAATGCGAACTTCCTTTAGTCGTTTATAAAGCTCATTCCTTTGTCATCTTATAATTTGTTAAACATTAATTTCTTCCACTTATTGCGTAGTAGTGAGGAAACCACAAAAAATGGTGTGATATTATGAGACCACACATCAAGCCTTGGCAAGTGACAGTTGCTAGGTCGCCTCCTCAGGTTTATGTACGATAATGAAGAACATTTGACCCTTAATTGTATGTTAATGTAGGGTTGAATAATATAGATATGTGTATAGATATATTATAATGTATGAGTGATATATATTAGTAATAATATATGAAGTAAAAGACGTTAGTAAGTGTGTTAAAATATTGAATTATAATGGTAATTGATCTGTAGCGGAAGTTGATAGGTAGAGTTCCCGCAGGTTTGAGCGGACCCGGTGTGAGGCTAGCGAGGCCCCGGCCGCTCCGTGTGCCCAGGGCTGCCAACACTCTGGGCTGTTTAAAAACCATAGTAACTTTTTATAAGCGTTAATTGTGAATTTTGTGCATTAAAAAGTAATAGTGATATTTTATTGTTAATATATGTTAAACCTAATGAAATTATTTGATCAAATACGGCTAAGCATTTATTTGTTAGTTAAAAAACACGCGGGTTGTGGGAGTGTTGGCTGCCCTATGAATTAATTGCGAGAAAAGGCAGGAAAGCCACTCAATACAAGACAAGACTGGTGACGCACTTATTACACCGGACGGACACTCTTTATCTACACTCTCTAAGCAGGTGTATACATTACTTACTAATAATCAGACTAAGTCTAACATAAACAATATGACTAAAATAATTAAATATAATAAAAAGTAAAATGGATGGTGGCATCTCCCCACCCACGTTTAGCGGCTGACAAATCTGTCATTTAAGAATGAGCGCTGGGGGTGAGTGAGGCATTTGTTGCTATTATTACTACACATTTGTGCTACTGACAATCTCCAGTGCACACTAATATTAATCATTCCAACCCATTATAGTTATTAATATGTAGAGAAAACGAAATATTTATGATGTGACTTTAAACACACATTTAACCGGTTATTTAATTCCACACGTAGCAACTGTCACACTGAGGCGCGGGAAATTAGTGAAAAATAAACAGACACCCAGACAAGAGGGGGCGCCGACCTGACTGACCTATTGAACCTTTAAACCATATCTTGTTTACATACACGGGATATTGTCTTATCTTGTGATGATTATTAAAGCAGAGTTCAGTAACACTTGATAATTACCATGTTTATACACAACACACTGTTACTGTGTGATACAAATTAACCTACAGTAAATTTTTCACACTTTTGAGAAATGCAACTCTCCCTCTTGAAACTCTTTGTGTGTATTGATGGTACAGTAAAACATTATTATTATTATTATTATTATTATTATTATTATTATTATTATTATTATTTATTTTTATTATTATTATTATTTATTTTTATTATTATTATTGTTTATTATTATTATTTTTATTATTATTGTTGTTGTTGTTGTTGTTGTTGATATTGTTGTTATTATTATACAGTATAATCGTAGGTAAAAGTAGAGTGTAGTCTTAACTTGGTGATTAAGGTGTTGTTGTATAAGATTTATTCCAAGTTCCTGACAGAGCCTTCAGGTGAACGGGTCCGCCTAAGACGCTGAACATGTAACATTGGTGTTAGATTAAACACATTTAGATTTACCCGCGAGTTATGTGAACACTGGTTTGGAAACAGTTATGGATAGACAAGTTACCGAAGACCATCATTAACTGGAACACGCTGGGAAACTTCATATATAGGTTGGGCGGATATATGAGTGATAAGGGCTTGGTGTAAACAGTGCTGCCTAGTATGAGTCAATAAACCTTCTGTAGTTTACTTTATTCTCATGTTCTTATATGACACATCTGACGTCAAATATAAACACCAAGGCTGATATTTTAGGCCCGACGTGTGGAGAGGAGAGGCTACACCTTTAACGTGGAACAAATAGTTACCAGTTTAGAGTCGGGTTTATTGTCACGCCATAAGTTTCATGTTGTTGGCTTTTATAAAAATGGAAGTTAAAAATATAAGATTACTTATTATAATACTAAAATTGTGACACAAATGATGATGATGTACAGCGCACAGGAAGAGGGTCTCACCTCACCAAGCACTGACGACAACTGACTTAACATGACAACAAGCATCACCTATTGGCGGGAGTCCGGGGTAAACCTTCCCCCAGTGCGGGGTGTTCCTCCCCCAGAGAGGGGTGTTCCTCCCCCAGAGAGGGGTGTTCCTCCCCCAGTGAGAGTGTTCCTACCCCCAGTGAAGGGCGTTCCCCAGTGAGGGGGTGTTCCTTTCCCCTCAGGGAGAGTGTTCTCCCAGCGAGGGGGTGTTCCTCCCCCCAGTGAGGGGCGTTCCTCCCCCCAGTGAAGGGCGTTCCCCAGCGAGGGGGTATTCCTCCCCCCAGTGAGGGGCGTTCCCCCAGTGAAGGGCGTTCCCCAGTGAGGGGGTGTTCCTTTCCCCTCAGAGAGAGTGTTACCCCAGCGAGGGGGTGTTCCTCCCCCCAGTGAGGGGCGTTCCTCCCCCCAGTGAGGGGTGTTCCTCCCCCCAGTGAGGGGTGTTCCTCCCCCCAGTGAGGGGCGTTCCTCCCCCCAGTGAGGGGGTGTTCCTTTCCCCTCAGAGAGAGTGTTCCCCCAGCGAGGGGGTGTGCCTCCACCCAGTGAGGGGCTTTCCTCCTTCCAGTGAGGGGGTGTTCCTTTCCCCTCAGAGAGAGTGTTCCCCCAGTGAGTGGGTGTTCCTCCCCCCAGTGAGGGGCGTTCCTCCTTCCAGTGAAGGGGTGTTCCTTTCCCCTCAGAGAGAGTGTTCCCCCAGCGAGGGGGTGTCCCTCCCCCAGAGAGGGGGTTGTTCCCCCAGCTTAGCAGCACAACTCACACCTCGTACAAAAATATCTCAGTATTAGTAGTTCGGGCAATTTAGTTTGTGGGTCAGTGTGTTGGTCAGTTTGTCTTTATGATGGGCTCTCAGGGTGTACCAAAGACCTCCATAGGGTGGAGGTTACTCAGTAATGGTGAAGGCCGGAGGGAGAGTACAGGTGCGAGGGGGTGAAAGGATAGTGAGAGCGAGAGCAGTGCGTGAGAGGTGAGTGTGAAAGAAGCGTGAGGAGAAGCACACACACACACATCACCGCTCACTATCCAACACAACTCCGGCATAAATTAATGAGTATTAACATCATTTCATTCAGTGACTTATTGTGAGCATCTATAACGTCTTTGAAACTAAGAAAATGGTATTATCATAATTGGTACTGGAGTGATATTTTAACGTAACGTCATTTTTTAATATATTTTGCCAGCTGGATATAGTGTAGTGATCTTAGAGCCGAGGGAAGCAAGTGCAGTGGAGAGAGAGAGAGAGAAGGGACCACACGCGCCATCTATTGAGAGGAATGTTCACCAGAGCGGAGGCAAGCACTATGGCGGACTCAACGAAATATTCACTGACCAGAAAAGATTATTTTTATTCGTTGTGATAATCCCTACAAGGTGAAGATTATTGTTAATATTATCTGTCATGTTTGATAATTATAATACACTGTTAATTCATCCACTAGGCTCATCTGGATGTTAAATAGCAATTAAAGTATAACAAGATTGAAATAAGTAATAACTACGGCCAGAAAAATACAAGATTAACTACACGAGGTACAGGTTACAGTAACTACACGAGGTACAGGTTACAGTAACTACACTGAGTATACACACCCAGTACACTCACACTAACACCCACTACACAAAACTTTGGTTCACCTGAAGATTAGGCACCCCAGGTAAAGTTGGTAATGTTGTGAGGTATGGTGACGTGGTGTGGTGAGTGACGGTGTGGTGTGGTAAGTGATGGTGTGATGAGATTGTTTTTTTTTATTGCCTCCGAGGGGGCTAGTTTATTGGGCACCCCCTTACATCCTGTGCAAGGTGAAGCGCAGAAGCGTTTACAGCGCCCATCTGGGAAGCATGCAGAGTTCATGCTTGCCTTTATGACCCCTGCATTAAGGGCGTAAAAGCCTGAAGGGTCATGGGTTTTGTCAGCAAGTTACATAAAGTGACAGAATGACGAGTGTGTGGGGGAAAATTCCCGGTACAATTTATCTGTTTATGGCAAAGTGTGGCAGGTCCCTAGTGCCAGGCCTGTCACTAGGAGGAGGGATAACCGGTCAGGGAGGGAAGAGGTGTTGGTAACGGCTGAGAGTCTGGTTGACCACAAAGTTTACAAACAGTGCGGCCAGGCTCAAGGTTGCCAATGTACTAGGCGTGGCGGAGTACAGTGGAGGTGATACGGTGTGGTGGGACAGGTACAGTAGGGATGGAGGGAGGCACATTGAGGGACATACCTTTTAGTGTGACTGTTATGGCGTGGGGTACGGGTAGCCGGGGGTGGTGTCCTCAGGTCCAATAGGTAGTGAGTATGGTGAGGTAGGTGATGCGGTGACCTCAGGGTGAGTTTGTGTGTGAGCAGGTCTGCCTCTGACCCATTTGTTCCCGCGCTCATCGCTCCGCCCAATAACCAACCCCGACCGTCTGGGTCTCTGCGCTGATTGGCTAATTACCGCGCGAGCTATGACATCATACAGTCCGGTCGCAGCTAATGGGTAGGTCAAAATAGGCGGAGCAAAGAGGGAAATAAAGGCATATTAATATTACTGGATTGATGTTAGAGATTTGGTGTTTGGCGTTCAGTTGAAGCTGTTATGTGGTGGCTGGCTTCATGTAAAATAACCTGTTTGTGGTGAAGCTTATTGCACCCTAACCTAACCTAACCTACCCCCATCCCCCCCCCCCCAAAAAAAAAAAAAAAAAAAATTTGATTCAGTCAGGTAAATAATCAGTCTGTTTTGTAAATGTTTTCGTGGAGAAGAATAAAGTTATTGGAGTTGTTTCATCATTTGTGTTTAATCTCAGCCGTGGAAATATAACGTGATTATGTATTTTGACGTTTGTGAGGAAGTATTGATAAAAAATTGATAATACTGTATGTAGAAATTTATTGATTACTGTATATACATTTCAGATTAATCATGTTGTATTTTTTTTTAATTTTGTTATTTGAGAATCCATGATAATAATCTGGAATATTTAATTATTTTTGTCAAGTCGTGTGTTTGGGTTTAAGCCAATAACTTATACCACTTACAACTGCTTCAAATATTTGTACATAAAAGCCTGAACCAGATAATTTGAATGTGTAACCAATCATGATAAGGTGTTGGATACGCCGCTATTAACACGGTGTTATTGATTGTGTGTCCCCTGGTGCTTGAGAGGGACCGTTACCTCAGCACCTCACCGCGCCGCCATTATCACCATATAAGACTGGAGAAAAAAGTCTCTGTGTCTTGTAGGGAGATTCACGTTGTTATATTTGTAGTGAACATTAACACATGTTTCTGGGGATATACTAAGGCAGGTAACACTAAATAAATATTTCTCTTTACACCTACAGTGAGTGAAGCTGATCTGCCTGTCCTCAACCTTTCCCAGAATTTATTTACGCCCCAGAACAGTAGCGAGTGGAATTGTCTGCCACCGTGGGTTTTCCTACATCATATAATGTAAACAGTTCAAAATATCCTACTTCAGATTTAACTTCACCTTCAGTTTAAAATAAATCATCCAAACGTAAATTATGAGCTATACGGTATATGTAAAGTTTGTGTTTAGGTTCCAAGAGAGGTGATGAACACGAACTATATAATGAACGTTCAATAACTGAGGAAGTCTTAATTACGAGAATCACTTTTCAACATTTGATATTAAGTGTTGGTATGGTGAAATATATACAACATGTAGGGTGACGTGATCTGAGATAGTGGTTGTGTACTGTATGTGTGTGTCAGTGAGTTGACGTTTGTGAAGCTCTATGAGAAATTATTGTGGCTGTTTGTTGTTACATACAGGTAGTCGAGAAATCCTTATGTAAAGAAGACGAGCGAGGACACCGTATATAAGACGCGCAGAATATCACATTCCACACAGTGCATAGTTTACCCTTAGTGGTGATACTTTATTAACCCCCTGTGTACGGGAGTCTCTTGTGATGAATAAAATCTTCTGGTGTTAAAGCGACGTCCCCATAATGAAGGGCTTAATGGTTGTTGGGACGACCTTCATACTCTCGCTCCACCTTCGACTTTTACCACACGTTGACAGTTTTCAGGTGCACTGAGTGACTCACAACATGTCTCGGTGAGAAGCTGCTACAACATGCCAGAAACTTAATATATCTTTTATGGAGTAAACTGAACTAAATCCAACAAACTTTAGTACATTTCACAGTAGCAGCCGCAACAAACCTGACATTGACACCGTCCTTCTTTCATTGGGGAAACACTTTTTTGCGTTAACCTTCAATTCACTCAACAAATGAACGCTACTAAGAAAACACTAACTTACAACCTGTAACTGTTACTAAAGAAGGAAGTAAACACTGGCTAACATGGTACCCACGCTTGGTGGCTGCTAACTCATAGTAACAAAGATACAGTACTTAATTCTTAGCTTTTGTCCGTGCGTCGATAATCTCCCCCGCCCCCCTCCTTCCGTCCTAGATCCACACTGAGACAGCTTTTATCATGAACGGCGAAGAGGCATTATGGAAACTGGTTAACAGAAGAGCGAAAATGGTAAAATTTATGGACTGAGTTAATAGTGTTGTCATGGCAGCTCCAGCCCCTCTGGCCATTAAATTCCACCGACAAAGTCATAACCACTTAGGGTATTTTTATTATTGCTCTAAACTTATAGAAATTCTTAGACTCACATAAACGTTTTCTTATAGATGAAAAAAAAAGTTTGTCAAAAAAGACGAATACCTTAAAGTGTTTGTTTAATGACCACCCAAACTAGAATTGGCCATGGCCAGTGTAGGATCCCTCCATTGTTGTTGACGGGCTTCCCAAAGGCTATTTTGAAACCCATTACTGTATTGTTCTTGATTCCATAAACTGAATGACCGGAAAATAATAAACATAACATTGTCGTAAACTACGCAAATAAAACTCCAGATGATCAATGAACTATTTACATAAAATATATTGTACTGAAGAGCAGGGAGTCAAAAGTGGGCAGTGGAAGGTCCATAGTTAATGTATTGTGTGAGAGTTTTGAGTTCGTCTGTAGGAGATATGTTAAACTTGTCCATGAATAGCTCCAGCTGTCTTCTTCCTGGCTTTGCTCTGAGGCAGCTTGTGCACTGAATGGCTTTAATTTCTAATGGTGCTGTGTAATAACACACTTGGGGAACATGCCATCCGGGCAACTGTTGAAAGTAGGTACTGTACATAGTGATGCACCAAGAGTACAGGAATATTAAATGGAGACTAAAGTAGATACAAAAGGTGAGAAGGTTAGAAATTGGGTAAAAAGTTAACACAAATACTTAAAGACAAACTGTTTTGGATGGAACAGCAATTAAAAATGAAAGGGAGATATATTAGTAGGATAAACTTATTAGTGAGTAAAATACAAGTGTACAGTACAGTATACATAAAAGTAAATTGATCAAATGAAAGTGTTTGTATGTTTTACCTGGCAGTGAGTATGTTAGGAAAGAGAAAGGTGATGACAGAGAGAGAGAGAGAGGAGGCCCAGGGAGTACATGGCAATGGTTGATACAGCATCACTGTTTGGGTGTAAGAGAATAAAACATGAGGAATATATGGACGTACAGTATAGTTTAGGCTGACGAAAACAAGAAATATTGAAGTGAGAGGAGTAGCAGAATCAAGTGGGCTGCTTCTGTCCAGTACAGTACAGTAGTGGTAAAATTTGATGTTTGGAAAAATATTCAAGGGATCTCTTTTATGTCATGTTGGTAACACTTTTATTCGCTGGTGTGTTACTGCAATCATCTCACTTGATCCCTTTTGAATTCACCATTGTATTCTTTGCACACACTTCAAGTAATAATTGTCCTTTTTCTGCTAGTCACCTGCATTTTTTCCTTGATCTATCTGTCTCTCTGTTTTACAGATGTCTTTATGTATTTTGCAATAATTTCCTTAATCATGAGTTGTAGTGTGACTGTGACAGGATTTTACATTACATAATCAGATTAACTGTATATGGGTTTGGTTGACTCCACATCAGTGTCAAATACTGTAGGAGCTTACGTGGTGATCACATCCCCTTAACAGTCTCCTATAGTATTCAACAAATAGAATAAGGTCATAGATGGGTGTTAAATAGCCTCATTCTTCACTTTGATTCATCATCAAATTTCATTTCTGGAATAAAAACTTGCCCACACTGGAAATTGGGCAGCCTACAGTACACAGGTAAATATAGTACATACTGTAGATACAGATGGGTATTCATGACCTTTTAATGGCCAACAAAGAAGCTGTAAGTCACACTAAACGACCATGTCACACATCATATACTGTATGTCATGGACTCAAAATTATTTTCCACATTTGATTTAAATTTTACAAAATAAATGTTATCCTTAATGTCAAACCTTGAATCACCGTTTTAAATGAAATTTGTGATCATTTTGCACACTTCTTGTGTTCAAGTGACTTGTTGAATAACACCAGAAGATAAAATAGGAAATAAACAGAAGGGTTGACACACCCTGAGCCTTAACTCCCTCTTGTCCTGTGCTTTGTTTATACTGTACGTACTGTGTCTTTCAAGATGCAAGCTTTCTTACTTGATATATAATTTAGTTATGCATATTTTAGTTGAAATGATTTAAACCAATATACAGTATTTTAACCTAAAACACCAAAACTGCATCATTGATTACAGGCAGTCCCTGGGTTATGAACAAGTTCCTTTCCTGGGGAGGTTAAGTAAAAAATGTACGTAAGTCGGAACACCAGCTATGTGCATACTGTACTAACTGAACAATGTTTAAAACTCTACTATATAATAGCTGAAGTCCTTATATACATCTATAATCACTTAATTTAAGAGAGAAGAAGAAATAAAATGACAAATTACAGTAAATGAAGGTAAAAAATAAGTCATCAGGTTAATACTGTAAATTTAAAGTTTAACCTCGTTCATATCGGTGTATGTTCGTAGATGAACTTCAAATGGTTTAAGAACAATTAGCATACTGCAGGGGTCCTCAGACTATGGCCCACAGGTTAAATCTTGCCCGTAACATAATTTCACCCTCCGTTTATTAGTCTGGTAGGCACGTCAACAATAGCTTGTGATGAGATAAACTGAATATACTAACATTCATAACTTTTATTACATACATGATTAACCTCACATGTACCAGGTAATGGTCAGACACTTCTGTAATACTGTACATTCTTATTTCATTCTTCTGTTAACTTCCACATTGTCAAATAATTCTATCTTTTCCATTAAGTATTTTTATAAATTATTTTATTTGTTGTTTTGAATAAGATAAAAACCAACTTCATATTCATATTTTATTCAAACTAACTTAACAATATCATTGGTTTATCTTGCAGTCACTTACCAACTTTACTACAGTACAGTATATTATTTTGATGAGAGTTTCACATTTTAATATTTATAACTCAGTCACACTAACGGATTCTAATGAACAGGTTGCCATACATGTGTAGCACAACATTAAAAAAAGAATAACAGTTGGTGGGTCAGATATTTTATCAAAGAATGCATGAGTTAAAAAAGTAGAAATATACAACTTGAGGATTTGGTAAGACCTTGGCATCGACCAATCAGAAGACATCATCGTAAACCACCAGATCTCTCTTGTCCTTGTGGGAGCCTTTCTGTGAGTGACTGGCAGCTGCAAGAATCATTAATGGAATAAATATATCTTGTAAATACATCAAGTGACAATTAACACTGTTTATATAAGTTTAAATAATACTTATAAATAGATCATGTGACAAATAATACTGTTTATATAAGTTTAAATAATGGTTGAAAAATGATTATGGATAAAGTAGTCACATCATGTATGAATATACAGTATACTTAACAGGAAGTACTGTATTATAAAGTGATGTGAATGGTCAAGATTACTGGTCAGAATATTGTATTATTATAATTATGGGAGTTTTCAATCAAAGTTCTAGTAAGTTTGAGAATCGATGACAGTAACCCTAAAAACAATACATTATTCTTTAAAAGGTTATGTCTGTTGCATAATTGTGAGTTCTGTAAGATAAAAAAGTTTAAATAACTACAGTATTAATATTTATGTAAAACATTTACCTCTACCAAGGTGAAAAACTTTAACTGGTGCATAAAAATATAAAACTACTACATATGTCCAGTACAGTGCTGTATGTTTGTCCCATGTGAGAACAAGGAGGATCTCCCATAAGTTACTTCGAATCTTTTATTTCATTTGATCAATTTTAATTTCAAAAGGTATCTGGTATGTGAAAACAATGTACTCTACAGTATATATATTAATACAAATAACAATAATCAAGGTACAGTAATGGGCTAGTTATTCAAACAGGCAATAATTACCATATTTATGAACCCTAACGAGCCGATCAGTGGTGAAGAAGATAAAAGTAAAGTACTTTTCCCAAATATCCCAACTCACTACCTTACGGACTGTCAACAAACCCACTTTACTCTACGTACAATACTTGCCTTTAGGGAACTCTCAACTTTTAAGAACTCGTAGATTTTATTTAGTACTTTTTTATTTAAAGTGTGTATGCAACAATAGATTCTTTATTTTATTATTTATGAAGTAAAACAAACATTTAACTGTTTCGTGGCCAAGTTCCTAGTAACTCCTGTGTCATCCACTGCATGTATTTACTCGTTATGTTATTATTAGCCAACCATTGTGTACATACAGTACAGAACACCTAAAATATTATACTGTATTTAATAATGTTTTGTGGCATTTTAAAACTTTTTCTCAGTCAGAATGTATCTCCTAAAGAGAGTCTAAAGGAAACTGTAATCTAATTAACAAAAGGTTTTTTAAGGAATGGAACCCTTGTGTAAATTAGGGACTGCCTGTACAGTACAGAATATACTGTACTCCTCACCAAAGGCATCATTAAGTGGTTTGCCAACTATATCACAAACAATACAACAAAATATACAGTACAGTCTTCAGGCAAGACTAAGGAAAAGGTGTATGGTAGTGTCCAGGTATACTATGGTTAGAGATCAAGGGACCTGTTGCTCAAATAATGTACAGTATATTAAAGGGCACAATGACTAAGTGATGAAATGATGCAATTATCATTAAAAATTAAGTTAATTCTGTTTAATGATTTTCCAATCATATAATACATGAGAGTTTCTTCTGAGAACAATTTGAACCATCCCAATTATCATTTGAGCCAGTCAATTGGCCTAGAGGCCAGGCAGTACATACTGTACATCAGAGTAGAATTTGTATAAAAACAATAATGTGACTCCTGAAACTTGCTCAGGATTGTAAAGGAAATGAGTTAATCACTTACCAATTGTTGACCATGTTGCTGATGACGATGCATCATTAATGGGATCTATAACTGGCTGGCGACGAGCAAGAGATACCTTGAGCTGAATACCTGACACCATACTGCCATTCATCTGTTTTTGAGAAAGGGGTAACATTAGTTAAGCCTCTTGCTAAAACTTTGTCTGGTGGACAGGAATTTATTCAATATAGCTGTAACCAACTACTGTACTGTATAAATGTGTAATATTTGCATACGTATGCTTTGACAACAGAAGGGTGGGGTCAGTTTGCCTCAGTAACCCAGGGCAGTACTATTACAAGAGAACTGTACTGTACTGTACTGTACTGCACTCTGGTTTAATAATGGATCACCACTTTCTGGTTAGTAGTATAATGCACAAATTTACAGCTAATGGCTCTGTAGTTCTTTGAGACTACAGTTAGAATAACCAAAAATTCAGTGAAATTACCAAAAAAATTTAAATTATCTAAACTACTATATAATCCTTTTATGTTCACACCTCACTAATCAATGGCCTTCATCCCTGAAACTTAAAATAAAATAAATATATCATCCAGTTAATCACAAGTAGAGCTTTAGTAAAAGGAGTGGCCACTGTATAATTACATTCAGCAAATATGACTTTAGTCCTCTAACACAGTTGTGAAAAGCTGCTCAAAGGGTATGGGGACCTCAGAGTATAGTGCAAGACATGTGGTGGAAATGACTAAGACAAGAAATAGAACAACATTTGCTCGTGTCCTCAGCTCATAATTATATGCACTCCACAATGAAAATATTCAGCCTTTACATTGCTTCACAATCCCTCAGTAAAGTTTTATCAGTTCACTTCACCTCCAAAGCCTTTCCATACCGAGCCATCCTTCAAGCATCGTGAAACGTCGTATACTGTAGCGTTCCACCCGACTAACTAGTCCGTGTCTTTCTCTGTCTTACTCCTGTTCTCATGCATTCTCCCGTACTGTTATAAATCTTTCTTACCAATTTATCACTAGTCATGTGCTTCAAACAGTGTTCCTATAGCCCTTTAATATGCTCTCATCTTAGAAAACATTTGCAAGACAGCCCACGGGTCCTTGTTACTCTACAGGTGAAGCGACACCTACTCGTACAGACACTAAAAGAGTAGTCCTGTGCAGTGTTCTCCTTATCTTGTGCACTGTTCCACCTCTAATAGATGAAAAGATGGAAAATAGATATCATTGTGATATTTTAACTTCAGTAGAATCCCAGTTATCCGGCACCTACGGGGATTGAGAGGTGCCGGATAAATAGTTTTTCCCGTTGGTTGAAACTCACTCTTAGGATCCCCCAATAAATCCTACAATGCTCAGTGCTACAGGCTAACCTCACAAATTTGTGTCTTAGAAAAAGAAACTTTTTTAACACTTATTCCATTATATAAACGATGTGGCTTAGAAATAAAGATATAACAAGAAGATAAATGAAGAACATGGTGTGTAAGTGTGTGGAGGTAGTGGGCTATTACTGCATGGTTCCCCTCCTTCCCAATGGCATACTGTACACACAGCCAGCGTGGCATTTTGGTGCCGGTTAGTTGAATCTACCGGTTGCTCAGATACTGTACTGGATAACTGGGATTCTTCTGTATCTAGTAAAATACTGTACAATGGGATAAGGCTTTTAGGTACATAAGGTATGGTCATGTGTACAGAAGCTCTATCACAGTACAGTACAGTATACTGTATAATTCTTACTAATGAATACAAATTCCTAAATAAGCTTCAAAGCCAAACAAACACCTAAGAAACTTACGTCCGCAATGGCCTTTTCTGCAGATTCAACTTTATCAAATGTAACAAATCCGCAACTGCAATAAAAAATAAAATTATTCACAAAACTATACTTTATTGAGATGAAGAAAAATACATACACTGTACAATAATAAAATATAAGAATAATTTCTCCTTTATAAAATTGATATCACTGACTAGTTCCTGGTCATGTACACTCACTAAAAAAATATTCTGCACCCTTGGCACTGATGCCATTTGCACCAATCACTGAGACAGAAGCCTTGATGAGTGTTATCAGATTTCTTGGTCCGGTGTGCCATATTGTACAGTATAACCCCATAAAGGTGCACAATAATCTTGTAGTGAGTGTACACACATTAAAGTTGGGTTCATAATCCCATCAAAAATAATAACACACAGAGGAAAAATAATGGCATATTTTATATCACCACATCACAAGCAAGTCATGTCACTGAAAGATTGACCCACTCTTATAATAATCTAACTTGTGATATACTTAAGAACCTCCTAAAGGTAGACATATGATACAAGTCTCTCATACAAGCACAAACACACACACTCTGACAAATTAATATAAGTGACTGACCATAGGAATCATAACAAATTAATGAAGATGGCACAGTCGTCAACACTAGAGGGAAGAGTCAGTTTAACACCTAAAGTTTGTCATCCACCTGGTCATCCAAGAATCATAGAAGAACTAAAGCACAACATCACATCTGAATACAGTAACATTACCAAAGACAAGCTAATGAGTGTTAAGACATTGTGTTCTCTAAGAGTCAATATGTTTCTGGAAGTAGAAGGTGAAACATTTTAAAATTTACTGTACTGTAATAATGTATTTTATCTATGATGTGCAACTTATGAGCCACCCTGTACATACAATATTACTAAAAACATACTTTTTCTCAATCTCCATGTTAACATTAACAATATTTCCAAAAGTTGAGAAGGCTTTCTTCAGGACTTCTTCTGATATATTATGACCAAAGACGTATATAGTGTGTCCCTGCCGAGGCTTGCCATCTGCCCCTCTTCCATCTCGGGTAAATTCTCCACGTTCCTCTCGGTCTCGGGCTGTCACAAAGCTGTCGTATAGGTTCTGCTGTAATGTGAACAAATATTTATACAGTACAGTATAAGAATCTACAGTGTACAGCAAATATTTATAAAAGTGGAAATAAAAACAGACTTGGATTAAAGGAACATTTTTGGATTTGGTAAATAATGACTGAAGGAAATGTGTTTGAACACATAGAGGAATGAGTGAAAGCTTTGTAATTCTTGTTGCGATGAGAAAGACACGCGTAAATGCATCTTTAAAAGCAGTACATATTGTAGGACGTCTCAGCTGGTAATATTGAGTACAGTCCTGAGATTAATAAAGGACAGAAAAGTATAAAGGCAAGAATTTTAATGAATATGAATGGGTGAAACAAGGCAACAGCTGTACAACACTGCTGACAGAGTTTGGTAGATTATAAAACATGAGAGTACAGCACAACCTTTCTTAACTGAGGGCAACTTAGTAGATCTGGACATGTGGTATGGGACAGAATTGTTGCCTTTGAATAATTTGTTAAGTTTCTTATTCTACTTAATTATGTATGATATTCCTATCGTATAGAAAATAAACTTGGAAGCTGGAGCCAGTCTGATGATATTGTACTGAACTACTTGCATGTAAATGAAAGAACTATAAGTTAATAGCAGAAGATGGAAATAATAATACAATAACAAAAAAATCAGGGGCCAGTACAGGTTTAACATTTGGCTTCAGAGATTATAGTTTACAGCAAAAGGGTAAATTTATATACAGTCTCTCCTCGACTTACGACGGGGTTCTGTCCCGACGACATGGTCGCAAGTCGAAAAGGCGAAAATAATACAGTACATAGAAATTCTAAAATGGGAGTCTCTTTTTTCTTCTCAGCACCATGAGAACTCTCACTTTTAAGCTAGCCAGCCATTTTAAAGGGAATTACAAACAAAAATTTTGTCAGTACAAAGCGCAATCACTAATGTCGGCACTAGAAAATACGTAATTTGAAAAATAATTTATACGACCACGGCTGTCGTATGTCCGGGTTGTCGTAAGTCAAGTATGTCATAAGTCGAGGAGTACCTGTATATACTGTATATAAATCATGTTTTTTTTTGGGGGGGGGGGGAGAACTTGAAATGACAATAGGTAATAGCACTGGGATATAAGGAGGCAGATATACCCTTCAGAAAATTATTAAGGATAAGACTGTGAATTTAGATGTATGGAAGAGTCAGTTGAGAGTCACACAGTTTACTACATGTCACAGGTGTAGAACAGTGTATATGAAAATTGGAACTTTTACGTCTCCCTCAAAAACTTGTGGTTCAAATTTATACTCAGCTTACCTTGACCTTTACTCTAGATTCATGGATCTCTTCTTCTGGATGTATAGTGGAGAATGGCTGATACCCAGATGGAGCTTTATCTGTCCCGGATAATTTTCGTTCAAGTCCCTGTAAAGATTAAAAAGAAACTTACTACATACTGCTCTGTCCACCATGTGAACTGTCCACCTCTCCATCTGTCTCTAACAATACTAAAAAAATCTTCACCAACTTGTTATTGTCATTTGTGTCTACTATCTTCACATACTTTCATCAATGCAGATTGCTAATTCTTTTAACCACCCAAATTTTTATTAATTCACAATATTATACACAGCAGAATAGTCAAAACAAAAGCATTAAATATCCTCATCTTTGGCTTCATACGGAATCCCGTACTTGCCCACAAGGATTTTGTCAGTAGCTCTCACGCCCTCACAGCATCCTTCTTCCCCCTTTCAATATCTTCATTCTGTTTCCTATCTGATGTAACTATATTCCCCAAACAGACCAATTTTCACTATAACAATGTTTGCCCTATCATACTTATTTCTGTTCATTACTCTGTACCATTTTAATTTCAAAGTTTTGTATCATTATTGTCCTCATCACTATCCCAACTACATATCACCAACCACACACATGCTAGTACAGTAATCTCACTCATCGGCAAAATCAAGATCTGCAGAGAGTCATCAATTCCCATTCCCTCCTCCTTTTTCTTCCCTTCTCCATTATTTGCCTCATTACGTGGTCACTGTAAATCTTAAAGGGTCTCGTATGAGTATGCATTCATCTCAGTAATCCCTCTACTTCAAACCAGTCAGTGTATTCTCCATATAGTACTTCCAGTGGCACACCATAGTTTTGGCACTTTACTTTTCTCCATAGTAAGTACAGTACTATGCTTTTCCACAAAACTTAAAACACAAGACATTGGTTATACAAACTCCCATTTGTTGCCTCATTGTAAATTTGTTACATCATTGGCTTTCTTGATCTAAATCCCTCAATTTTCGTCTGTGATGGCTTTATCCTGTCAGATAAAATTATCATGAATACCTATCTGGTACTGTACTAACAAACTGATTCCCAGAATATATCTGCACTCTCCAGTTTCCTTTATTTTTATATGGGAAGATAAGTCAGCAGGAATTAATGGGAGTAAAAAAAATAATACAAATAAAAAATGTGAAATACCTAGGAGATGAAATTACAGATTAGAGTATTTAAATGACTATATGGTGAGAAAAGCCCATTATATCGAGGGTCTGTTACATATGAAACCTCCCATTTAACGGATTATATGGAGAGTGAAGTCCGTTATATGGAGGTTTCACTGTAATATGATATACTGTACAGTACTGTATAACCAATAATCCATCAGTAAGCGAACAAGGAAATGGGAGAACAGAGTTTACAAAGAAGAACATCTTTATTTAAGACTAAACCTATTACTTAACTGTTTTGTGTCATGGTACATGGAAACTTGCCTCACTCCATTGTATCCCATTTGTCATTCTATTTTTTTTTCATTTATCAGCTTACTAGCCATTCGAGTAGTTAGTCTATCCAGTGTTAGTACAGGAGGAAACTGGAGAGTATCAAACTTATTGATGGAGACACACTCTTTACCGCTGTACAGTATCATATTAAAATAATGGCAAACTGTATAGATTTTTATATCATAAGAGAGACACTTTTGTTACCATTGATCGTTTAAAGGTCGTCTTCTCAGCTGCTCCTTGAGGTCTTTCAGGTACTTTGATAGCCCCAGACTTGATGAGCTTCTTTGCCATTTCTTTAGCATCTTTTGCTTCCATGGGTCGTTTTAGTGGCACAAGTGGTTCGGGTTCTTGCTTTGGTGCTTTCAAAGCATGCAATGCTTTTTTCTGGAAATATAAAATTAAAACGATGAATAAAAGAAATAAGAATTGCTGACATAACAATCTGATGTCCACTCAGAAGGGTTTGTATTCTGCCTTAATACAAACATACAGTATCTCTAAAGCCCCATCAAAAATTATAAAAGATAAAATGGCGACCCTCTCCTTAACCATTACTAATATTATGACATAGTTTTCACATCACATATCATTTATCATTTTAGCAAGTCCCAAAGTGAACAATTTTATGTTTTTTATATAGGGTACATGGCTACACAACTCGAAAAGTAAATATATTTTAATTTTAGAAGAATAAAATACAAGATAACCGTCCAATCAGAAACACACAAGGAGGACACGATGAATTATATATCGGTGTTGCCTATAAATAATAGTAAAAGTTATTTACACATTGTGTTCCTTGTGCAATTTTTTTTATTCCCTCAAGAAATTTCCTCTAGTTAGTGTTAGGGGCGTGCATGCCACCTGGCGCATAATACATGACGACATTTACCTTCAATCAAAATATTTCCTCCTGTTGCTGGTTTATGTACACAAACATCATCCAGTATTATCTTCACTGCTGTACACAACTACCGTGAAGCTCAAAATAGGGCAAATCTTCGTTTAATGGCTGTGGCTCTATTCTCATAACAATTTCAACTTCTAAACACTGTTGAAACCTAACGTAACGTAACCTAACCCATCGTTAATTCTAATTTGCCAAAGGAATGAAATATATTCATATTTTTTTTAATAATCCGAGAAAATACAAATAAGAAAATCTTACCGCAGCCATTAAACGAATATTAGCCCAAAATAGTTGGTTTAAGTTTATTACAAACATATACTACAGTACTGGTAAAATTATAGTTTGTCATCCGTGTATTTACATAACCTGACCTAACATAGCCACAGAACTATATGTAACCTAAACCCCAAGATTCCCAGGATGACCGAAACTAAAATAATACCTAAATTGTCTTGAACATCTCTGGAACCTATAGCACAGTACCACCCAACCAGTCATGTTACGTTGTCATGATAGATAGATGGATATTCAGTAAAATCTTCATAGTTAACAATTAGCTTGGCACGCATATAGGGGTCCGACTAATTACCCAAATGTAGTCAAATATAGCCGGAATCAAGTCAAATAATGGTCCTAGATGAATAAATCGGACTGCCAATCACTTCTCGACTAGTATTTGGTGTCACAAAGTCACAAAAAATTGGTAAACTTAATTTAATCTGAGTTAATAGATCGAGTGCATGTACCTAACCTAACCTAACCTCGACTAGTATTTGGTGTCACGAAGTCACAAAAAATTGGTAAACTTAATTTAATCTGAGTTAATAGATCAAGTGCATGTACCTAACCTAATGTAATGTAATGTAACCTAACCTAACCTAACCTAACCTAACACAACACAACTCAGATTAAATTAAGTTAACCAATTTTTTTTTTACTTTCTGACAACAGATACTAGTCGAGAAGTGATTAGCAGTCCGATTTATTCATGTAGGACCATTATTTGACTTCATTCCGGCTATACTTGGGTAATTAGTCGGACCGCGTATATAGACATTGTAGGTATTGTAGACATGTCAGGTGTAGTAGACCAGGTATAGTTACTCTTCTTTATTACCTTCCTTCGTAGTTTTTGATACTTAGCTTGAAGCATTTGTTCTTCTTCGGTTAGATTACTTGGAAAATGTAAGTACACCATTATCTCGACTTGACTGAAGTTGTCTCTCCTCTGTTACCTTCTTGTGCTCATTTGTTGTGATAAACAATGAATCCGGATCTGAAAAGGTTTACATTTTTATTTTTTTTAACTTTAGTAGTTTTATATATAATTTTGGTATCCTGCAACGTTTAAAATATATCCCATTATGCGGGATTATTATTTACGAATAAAGTCCACATTTGGGGAATTGTAATCCCGTCACCCTTGTCTCAGCTGTATTAACTTAGTCCTTAAGTAAAGGCAATATATTATACGATTAAAACAATCACACTACGTATCTATACATATGTATCCGTCTACTCATCTATCTAAACATATGTGTCTGTCGACCTATATATCCATTACTAATCGGTAGTAACAAGCCGTAATTACCACATTATTTAGTCCAGGAAGTAACGCTGAATGTGAGAGTATTCAGCAAAATTAATCTTTTCAAAACCAAACAAAGAAATAGGTTAAACACTTAAACTGTAAGTGGAGCTCTTCTCTCATATGGGTGCCTCAGAAGTTGAGGGTCAGGTCCCAGATTTTCGCCCTCTTAAGATATGCTTGCGCGTATAACTAATAATGTACAATTGTTTCACAACTTGACAGAGGAGGATCTTGAAGTAGAGGGCTAATGATAATCACTGAGTTATTAATCTGCATGAGTAAACACATTTAAGAATGATGCGAGTTTTATGTAAGTTGCTGCTTACTCTTATATTGTTTCTCTAGAAGGGTATATATTTCTTTTCCTTCTAATATTTTTTGTAATAAAGGATATGATGTTACTGCAAAATAAAATTGGTAAATATATATCTGATTAGACGTCAATACAAAGGTACCGGTCTGATGAAGAAAATTTTAATGGCTAAGTTTTCAATAAATAACCCCAGGTACACGTAATAATGATGTTAGGGAGAGCAATAATTAAAAAATATATATATTTAATAAAAACGCACGAGAATTCTACAGGAAAAACGACAATTTTGAAGATCCAGTACGAAAACTCTCATCTGCCTGGAAGTTAACAAAGATTGCGCCTGATTTTGACAATTTTCACCGGACTCTACGCTCCCCCAAAATGTCTGAAACCATACATGTAACTGGTAATTACATTTTCATTAAATGGTGAAGTTTGCGGCTGGCGACAGGTGATAAATAAGGCTTTCTTATTTCAAGATTGCCCTCTTATAGGACGAGGATATACCATTTTCATTATTTTGTATTTTCATAGTTCGTGTTATAATAACTCAAAAGGCTAATATTACGGCCAAACCTTGTAACATTGTCTCGATGGCCAAGGATTGAATTATTAAAAAACTGAACTTGGAGCGTGAGCACAATTCTTGGCCTTGGTGAGAGAGAGAACGTGACGAGGTGTGTCTGTACAAGTTAGCCTCCGTGTGTTTCCTGTACGTCAGCCTCGTCCACCTAGTCTACCTAAATTGAGGTGATTATTGTCGTTTTTGGGCATGCAGCGAATTTTAGAATTTTAAGTAGGTTAGGCGAGTGAGTCAATAATCAAAATTCGTTTTAAAGCTCTGCAATTTCACTATTACAGTGGAGACTGTTGTAGTTTGGGGAAATGTAAAAATAGCTTGTTTCTAAATCAAACCTAACCTAACCTTAGTTGATAAAAAAAAATAAGCGACCGAAGCTTTGTTAGAAGACCGCACCAAAGAAACTTGTTTAACCTTTAACATTGTTCATAGTGGACATGTATTAGTTGTTTATTCACTCAACCTACTTAACCTTACCTAACTTCCTCGCCGTTGGTCCCCACACCCTGGACGTGTCCGGCTCGTAAACATTAACAGAGCTGAGACAAAATTGAGTCAGTCGGGGTCAGTGATGAATATATAGTAAGAAAAGATCCATCAAAATAAATTACATTGTGATGGGTATCTCGATAATAGTAACCCTAAAATGATGTCTCAACGTGCTTTGTACACCAAGAAATTTGTTATTTACCGTCAATACAGGGTGCTTGTATTTAGAATATTTAAGATGTCAGTTACGCAGTGCCTGTGAGATTTAAATCACCTCTACTGTATACACATTTTCTTAAAGATATAGACTGTCTTTACTATATAAACACGTTAATTTTCACGTTCCCATAACTATTGTTTAACGTAAATAATAATCCTGACCTAAGACCTTGCATTTCGGCACTCAAGGTCCTACCATGGATTTTGAGCTCTATACAAAGGTACAGTACTGCTTTACTTGCTGAGTAAGGATTTGGGCTCAATTTAAATTTGAATAATTAATTTTAATTAAAGATATTTAGAGTATTTAAAAAGTAAATTATTCTGTGCCTGTAAGTCTTAAATCACCTTTACATATATTTTCTTAAAAATACAGTAATGATCGTCTATATTCGTAAGATAATGTATGTAAGGGGATTTAAAACTTAAAGGCTCAGTGTAATTAACTTTAGATATTATAACTTTTAAATCATGAACCCAGATCCTTAATCAGTATACATGCCTCACCCTTTCTTCTGTACAGGTGAATGGACTACAGTATACATGCTTTAGTAACTTTCCCACTGTTTTACGCCTTTCCTCTCCTTCCTCGGCCACCTCCCACCCAATACAGTATATCAATTGTGATGGAATTTTATCTGTTTAAGCTTTTCCCTCCTATTGTAGTTAATTGTTTATGTTTATAAATATATAGTAATATGTGTTAATATGGTATAGATAACTAATAGGACGTATTATCTTGCAGATATCCCAGTACAGCATACGCCGATGTTCTTACGTTGAAGGAAGGTTTGGAAGTCACACACCAAGTGATCACCAGCCGAAGGGTAAGTGTATTGAGAGAGATTTATTGACCAAATTATTTTTATTTTATGACTTGGTACCTTCTGTTCCAGGGGTCGGCCATGTAGGGACACATCAGTGGATTGTGGGATTTTATAAAAACTTTGGTCTTGTGGTTATTGATCTTCGTTAAAATTAGTTCAGGAAACTGTCATCAATGATCAAATGCTGGTACAGAACAGTACAGTAAGGTACTGCAGAAATCACAGATAGGAAAATAAGGAGCATTCACTACTGATTCCATCGTCATCTTTAGATATCATGAGGTCAAATTATTTGGTCTCCTAAATTATTTCTCATAACTAAAGTTGAATGATGGAGATGACACCAGACATACAGCGCAGGTAGTGATAATATCTTCCAATGTTTCCTTGAAAATATGTCAAAGAGACTCACTGTACTGTGGTAAATACTCGATATTTATAAGCAACTATTGCACTGGTTAAATAGGATTTTACCACCAAAATTTTGTTATACAGTATTACATGTTTAAGCAAGAAACAGTGAATCTATGAATTACTGTTAGTGATGTAATTTGTTGACTCGGAACACTTACCGGTATTAAAATGGCGAGATGAAGCCCATTGGTCCATCACAAGGGAGCATTAACTGGGTAATGAATTGGCCTTGAAGTAAACTGTGATTTGCAGAGGTAAAAAACTGTTTTATGGATTAGAAAGAATTGCCTTAAAATTTTGAACTTCGGCATATAGTTTATTAGGTTGACTATAACGTCCTCTGAAGGATTCCACTGTTGAACACTAAACATAAGGGGCCTCAGTATACCGTAACAAGAGTACAGTATATGACGCACCTGGCAGAAATATGAGTCTTCTCTTTGCTCTAGCCGACTTTTTTTCCTCTTGATTTACTCCCTTGCAGCTATGCCACTTCTCTTCATTTTATAAGGGATGTCTGTGGGTGATAACTGCCCCAGCCAACATAATTTAACATGGACTGTATGGTTCCTGGTGTTTGCTTTTCTTGCTCTTCTTGTCTCACAGTATACAGGTTTATCACTAAGTTGATTGTCTGTTGAGATGACTGATCAAAACTCTCTGAATCACTTGTTTTAACCATTACTTCATCACCAAATACAGTAGTGGTGAAAGTTAATAATATCCAGTACTAAAACCTTTCTAAAAACTCCAAAACAAAAAAAATGTCTGGTGGCCATTGTTGGAACTATCAATTTTGATTTCAAAGACAATGGTGATTTAGTGGCTATTGCTCTATCATAGAATTCCAGGTTGTAAGATGAGCTGCTGTACACCAGTTGCTTTCTGTGTCTGATCTCTTTAATGTTAGCAAGTGTCTTGTTTGGACTTGTGGTCATTCACTTTGGTTTTAAAGTCAAAGAATTTAATGTTGCATCATAGTAGGTCGGTCATTACCCGCAACACACTATACTGAAGACTTTTTTCTGACTAGTTTAACATTTGATATGAGCACCTGTTCCTGTAGGAGTTGGTTTCACTGAACATAGTTACAATTACTGTATACTGTCAACATGTAGTGATGACAAAATGATTGGCATGGTCGTCTGCAGAGGTTGGATGTTCTGAGGGCAACATCTGATGTGGAAGAAAAGAGTGTGTGTAGTGTGTGTACAATAGTGAAAGTGAGAGCTTCTGCCAAGCACCGGTGACCTTTACTTGAGAAAGTGTATCCCTGTTGAACATACCTGGTCTTCAGCCCAGCCACACCCTCCCTCACTGTGTATGTGTGTGTTATTGATTAGAAACATACCAGTACGTGATTCAGTTTTTAATCATACACAAAGGTAAAATCTGATGTAAACTTTAACGTGAAAGTGTTGTATATCTGGGATTAAATCTGACATAATGCGAGTGTTACATTAAGGTAAGGGTGGTGTTAGGGGTTTTATTAAGGTAAGGTAAGCGTTGTGTTAGGTGCACCATTAAGGTAAGCGTGGTGTTAGGATTTAAGCACTCGTCTGGTTAACAGGTGTTGTGTGAGTCGTCCCTGTCGATACTAACACACTGACGTGTACAATATGTGTAATGTTATTTCCCAGTAGTTCATATGATCTCGATTAATAATATGAATTTTAAGTGCAAAAAAATATGTGGGTTTTTGGTCATTAAGTCACATTGGCTGTTTGATGAACGTTTCAAAGTCAGTGTTTTATTGATGTAATAAAGGTGTCAAGGTGAGAGTCAGTTATGTTGGTAAGAGCGACAGCAAAAATAACAAGAAATGTGTGGAAAGTTGTTACGTATAAGATGTTAAGTTGTATTGTTTGGGTGAGTCACGTTGGAGAAGACGCTTGTCATGGCTTCTGTCGCTACAGCCCCAAGGTCTTCAGGGGGTCAAGATCATATACAGTTGGCATTATTGGAGTCATTACTTAGTATATATGGATCACTTAATGGTTACACCCCTCAGCTTATTCCACTTTAATCATCTAGCACGACTCGTGGGGTGGGAGTGAGGCTAGATTATGTTAGGTTAGATAAACTTGGGTGTGTCTACTTCAGGATCTATATAAGTTAGGAAGTCTTGGCAGTTGTGTATATTTTCCTGATTGGGAGTCCTTGAAACTACTGCCGCTATTGTACCATTTTCATGTCCAGTTAATGTAGTGATGTTTTCCAGTTGAGTTCACAAGTTTAGTAATGTAAAAAGATTGATTTTTTGAGGTTGTAGATAACATACACTTGTGGAACCCAGATCTGTGTAGCTTATTGGGCAGGAATTGTCGACGTTGGTTGTTTAACAGTGTACTCAAACCCCCTTGAGTGTGCACTGTACAAGATTTGCTCCACAGTGTTTTCAGATATGTAAATGTTTTCTAGCATGTTAAGATATATGTCAACACAAATGTTTACTAGTTTAAGATGTCTCCTAGTACATACGGTAACTGTTCTCCAAAGATAACTTCTTGGATACACATATTTTCCTGTGTGTATTTTGCCCTAAACTTTTACTAGTATAGTTAAGTTAGTTGAAATATCTCCTTGAACATACACCAACTATTTCACTATCTGCCTGTCTCTTATATTTTAGTGAGGTGGATAGTGGTATAGGAGCCTCAGAAAAGTGGGTAAAATAACAGGGGTGTTGAAGCAAGTATCAAGGGAGACGGTACAGTCACCCAAAAAAGTCCTGTCGCGAACCACGAACCCCGAGATTAAGACTCGTGAACCCGAAGCAGTAGACACATATACATTATTCTGTCCATAAATGCTTCGGATTCAAGAGTCTGAATCTCGGGGTTCATGGTTTGCGACAGGACTTTTTTGGGTGACTGTACGGGTACGTTATATGAAATCCCCAGATATTGTTTGTATTCTCAGCCTGCCCAGTGTAGACGGTGAATCCTTTGTGTTCGCACTGATGCACAACACGTAATGATTTTCTTCATAGATGATGATAACATATGTTCACGGGTCCTTGAGGGTTTACCTTACCTGTGGTGGGTCGAGGAGATGTAAGTCAAGGATAAGAGACAGTAGGATAGTTCACTAAGCACTTGTTTTACTCACAATGCACTGATCGATGGCGCCACTTTTCATGTGCCAACCTCCGAGTGTGCGCGCGTCTGCTCCCGTGATTAAGTTATTCAACAATTATTGTTATTTGTGCAATATACGGGTGCAGCAGCAAAGCTCAAATCCCAAGCAGAGAGCACATCAAGTATTACAGATGTCCCAGAGGTAAGACAACTTGTGATAATTGGACAAATATCCGAAAGCGTTCTGATAACAGATTAGGCAAGCCGAGATACTTGTTCATATTTCTTTTGTATCTCCTGAATTCTGGAAATGGTTGTCAATATCCTGGTAGCTACAAGAAGGTGAGACATTCATCTTGCTATATGTGGCCTAAAAGAACTAGGAACTTATTTAATAATCTTGAAAAATTAAAGTTAAGTACATCGGTAAATGGGTTTCTGGCGTCAACACCGCGCATGTTTCAAGACGTGAGGGAAGATTTCTTACGTTTCTTAATTCTGCAATGTCAGCCAATATCAGGCCATCCAGAAGACTGTCTGACAAAAAACACAATAATGTTGCCCCAAATATAAGAAAAAACCAGTGTTACATCACTTAATTCACCATTGACGCTTTACACCTTGAGAAACTTGCTATATTTTCTGAAGTATACAAAGTAAGGCAGTTGTCTGGAGTACCCTCAGACATTCACCTTGCCATGTCTGGCAAAAGGCAAATCTGTGCATTGCTAATAAGTTCAAAAAATGAGTTGCTTCGTCCATGTCATCAGCGAAATGGCCGCCACCCCCGAGTGTTTCCTTGTAATATTTGTCCTTTTGCTGTACTGTATCACTTGTTTTGGGGGACTATGAGAACATAAGGCACCATTTTATTATACCCGGCCAATTATAGTCCTTGGTGTAAGTGGCCAGTTACTTGAAGCACAACATCGTCTCTTCGGATATTAATGCTTAATTTCATTATAGTAATTAGGTTATATGTCACTTTTTTAATGGCTACATAAATACTTTCACTGCATTTAACATTAGCTGTACAGTACAGTACAATATATGCAAAACAAAACATAAATTAATAAAAAAAAGTGATAGCATTTTCCTTCGGGCTATAATGGCATTTGTAACATCTTGTGATTGATGGTTCACAAAACATTTGGTAATTTAGCTGTTGAACCATGATAATGTCAGTTTTAGTGTTCAACTTTGCTCTTAGGCAGCTTAACGTTAATTGAACAATGTATATGAACTTGAACAAGTTAAGTACTCTGTATTTGTTCTTACTATTCAAGCTTTTAACCACGTGTACAGTTTTGTGGGCGTGATAACTTTGTTGAGTAAACACTTCTCATTATACCATCTATTATGTCAAACTCGTTGGTTTGTTTATTAAAGCCAAGTAACTCCGATGTTCTTAGCATTTTCTGGATGATTTTGATCGTATAGTGATGATAATGTGTAAATGTCACGCCTTACTTTCATCTGGATTGGAATGTTGGCTTATTGTTTAATGTTTTTATCTAATCTGAAAGTTTTCGTTAGTAATGCATTAAGTATAATGTATCCTTTGAGTATTGTATTGGGTTGTACAGTAGTTGAGTTATACTGTAGCTGTGTTTAAGAGTACCGGGCAGGGTTACCAGCTGAGGATAACTGGGAGGGACCCGTTTATGTATGAACGTAATACAGAACCTGAGGTAATGGTAGACTCACGTGTAAGATGTAGTCTGTACCGTGCCAGGTCTAGACTGTAGGTTACCATATATTTAGATGTACTTAGTGTCTGGGGTAAAGATATACTAGCATGGTATCTGCTGACAAGTCCCACGTTGGTTCCAAGCACAACTTTCACTTTGTCACCGGTGATCGTGGCTCCTGGGCAATAACGTCTAGTGAAAGTTTAAACTTGATCATGTTTGTTTATCTTCTCGCTCAACATAACCTCCGAGGTGGTTACTACTCCTGGATGACTATGGACTCAGTTATACAGGGGATGTAGGGAAGATGGTGATGAGTTTCCTGTTGATATAACTGAGAGAAATTTTGAGGTTTTATTAATCATACTAGACAGACCAGTTATTCCACCTTTCTTGTTACAAAAAACTTGCCGCGTCTGGAGTGGGTGAACAGCCTCTCTCTTGGTTATTTCTTGTCTTGCTTCACCTCTGCCTAACACACACACTTACATTAGGTGTATTACGTTGTGGTGTCCAGTGGTTCTCACGTTTAATATAGTACATCTTGCCTCGTGTTCGTCTTTCTCTACCTCGGGGTCCAGCTCGCACACACACACACACACGTCTCTCTCTCTCTCTCTCTCTCTCTCTCTCTCTCTCTCTCTCTCTCTCTCTCTCTCTCTCTCTCTCTCTCTCTCTCTCTCTCTCTCTCTCTCTCTGTAGGTGCGTGTGATCCAAGTATATGGGAGAAAATAAATCGAAAGTCAATGTCAAGCTTTTTCTGCTGGGCTGAATACCTCTGTCTAATGAGATTTTAACAACGGTATAAGGTGAGGTATTAAAGTGGTTCTCAACCTGTAGGGAGGTGTGAGATGGTTGTAGTAATCCTTATACTATCAGTCACAATTTTCCTGAGGTGATTGTTCATTGTTACTGGTGATTATAACACCTGTCTAGTAACTTAAAAAAGGTTCCACCAAATTTTAATATAAGTTATATAATAAATGTTGACCTTAACTAGATACATTCACTTTATACGAGATAACTTTAAGTTTTGTATATAAAAATAATTCCAGAACAGAGTTGGATATTAGAGAAATCTCATAAAATGTCATGTTAAATGTTAGTGGGCCATTTTGGAGACGTAGTGTGTGTCTGTGTGTGTGTGTGTGCGTGCCACTAGTGTTAGTTGTGTGCAGTTTAGGTACACTCACTCCCACAAATTGTTCGGCTAATAATGTGTTGGTGAATCACGAAACTAGTGGGAAAGAACTGACAGACTGGCTAGTACATTGACTGGCGGGGGAAGAGGCTAAAACAAAGCAACATGTGGTGGAAGGTTACTAGTAATGAAGACACAATTAGTTGATTGGAGTTTAGGTCAGTAAGAGCGCGGGATAGATGAGTGATCTCTATTGACCGACTATCGAGACTCCTGTGAGGTAATCGTGTCTTCGCTACTCGTCATCTCATGCCATGGCACAGTGGGTATGGTCACCAGGAAACTGAACTCACTCGCCACTGTGGTCCTTATATATCTGCCGTAGCTGAAATCCTGTTAGTTGTCGTTTAGCGTTAGTCATTTATTTGATGGGATAGTTACTTGTGTTCCTGTAAGATAGTTTCTAATAGTTACTTGTGTTCCGGTAAGATAGTTTCTAATAGTTACTTGTGTTCCGGTAAGATAGTTTCTAATAGTTACTTGTGTTCCTGTAAGATAGTTTCTAATAGTTACTTGTGTTCCGGTAAGATAGTTTCTAATAGTTACTTGTGTTCCGGTAAGATAGTTTCTAATAGTTACTTGTGTTCCGGTTAGATAGTTTTCTTTTCTGGCCGTTTCCCTGCCGCAAGATGGTCGTTATCAAGAACAACATGGATCGTCTCCCTCGTTCTGTGCTGTAGAATGGTCGTGTCTTTGAGGCTTTAATTCAACTTAGTCCTAAATATGAGTTGACCGGGGGAGTAGTGTTTTGCCGTCTTATAGTACATGGAACAAACGACAGTAGTCAGTGACGTCTTCAGTCAAGGGTAGAGTTCACCAGTTACATGTTCAAATATTAAACAGTAGTGTCCAGGTGGGAAATAACTAACATCTTCCACTCACGCAGAAAAGAAGTTGTCTGGTTCACCTTATTCAGGTTTTTGTTACTTTCATTTCTTGAGCAATAAATCAACTTCATGAGTCTTGCTTGACATGTGGGGTAGTGTTTATTCGTCTTATAGGATACAGTATATATATATATATATATATATATATATATATATATATATATATATATATATATATATATATTACCTCCAAGAGCTCCTAATGGGTTCATGATATTTAATATTTGTCGTTGTATAGAGTAATTATGTTGTGAGGTCATTATAGACACGCGTACTGCCAGGTGAAGCACGACTCTCCCTGGCTGTTAAGTAGAAGGCCCAACGGTCAAACAGTTAACACAGTATTGTGCTACACTACCGGGATATTTCTCAGCTATCATCAGTTAATTATATGAATGAACCATAATAACACCTTCACAGATTAATGTTCTGCTTATGGCTTATGTGATAGAATATATATATAATCTTTCCATGCCACATTTGTCAGGTTCCATGTTATGAGGACACGAGGGAGTCACACTACACACAACGGAAGGGATAAAAATATATGAAGTGTATTGAGTGAGATGACAGAAGGTGTAAATTGGTGAGCGGATAAAGTGAAGCTTACCGAGTTGGTGTGGGCATGTGAGGAGGACAGTAAACAGGGTGGGTAGAGGGACACCGCCTCCCTACACCACGGGGCGGATCAGTACACTCTTTCAACAAGCAGTGTGGGGTTTTATTTGCCATTAACAACATGTATACCTTTGATAGTATTTATACACAAAATTTTCTCCTTGACAAACTTACATATAATTTTTAAACAAATTGTGTCTTTGATTCTCATATAAAAGGTCTTTGGTCTTTGTCTAATGCGTCTCATATTGAACCAGATAATAAACCCGTGTTTTTGTACGTGGTTCAGTAGAATAGTTTTAACACTACATTTTACACTAGATAATTCTGCTCCTGGCCCGAGTATCAGCAAACACAGACAATATTAAAAGTTTTAGTCAACGTGGATTTAATATTATTTTGTGGAGTCGGTAAAATTATTCCAGTTGTTTTTTTAAGACACACACTTTATCTCAAATATTGGTGAGACTATTGACCTGATGTCATGTACCATTAACATAAATAAATGGTTCATGTTCATATATTTTTCACATAATCAACAGTACAGTATTGTATTAGACACAAACACAAGTTTAAACTGCATGTGTGGTCAACGCCGACACAGTTTTGATCAATAATTTGTTCCACCAATCTCAATTGTTTGTCCTGTAAATGAGGAAAGTATGAAAATTGGTGATTATTGCCAATTACTCAGATGATGTGCCAATTACATATCAGCATTTCAAGTACAGTACAATACAATGTGCTAGTGTTGGCTCTCACCAATAGCTGCACCCTCCCTCCCTCCCACTGTGCCTCACAAATTGAGAGTAAACATTTTGAGAAAAGTTAGAAGCTGTACTTTTACTTTTTTGCAATACTGTCATGGGAGGTATTAGCCAACAGAACAACGACAGAGGAGTGTGGTAGTGATGATGTACACACCCCAGCAGCTGTGAGCGTTGGTTTATACGGCGGCACTACATCGCTACTTTCACTCATTGATATTCTTGAGCTAAAAACTTGACTTGAGCGAGGAGTTGTCATCTCGCTCCTGTCTGTCAAACACAAGTTAACTCGGTGAATGTCATGAGTAGAAATTCCCACCAATATTTGTGGAATATTAAAAATTATCAGTTGTATTTTATGACAGTCACAGAGTCTTGGCTACTTGTAAGATATCCAGTAATGTGGGTGAAGAAGGTGTGGGGACAAATACTGAAGTGTGATTCTTGAGAGAGAGGTACTGTTGAAGTCATTCTTGAGAGAGAGTTACTGTTGAAGTCATTCTTGAGAGAGAGTTACTGTTGAAGTCATTTTTGTTACCTGGCAGTTGATCTGAAACAAACTTTGTGAGTATCTGATGTACGAGGTCAGGCAAAAATGAACGTTCATATTTACTGTTCAAAAGGATGGGAATAATTTGCCTATTCTTATTAACCCCTTCACTATGGGGATGCCGCTTATTAACCCCTTCACTATGGGGATGTCGCTTATTAACCCCTTGACTATGGGGATGCCGCTTATTAACCCCTTCACTATGGGGATGCCACTTATTAACTCCTTCACTATGGGGATGCCACTTTTTAACCCCTTCACTATGGGGATGCCGCTTATTAACCCCTTCACTATGGGGATGCCGCTTATTAACCCCTTCACTATGGGGATGCCACTTATTAACCCCTTCACTATGGGGATGCCGCTTATTAACCCCTTCACTATGGGGATGCCACTTTTTAACCCCTTCACTATGGGGATGCCGCTTATTAACCCCTTCACTATGGGGATGCCGCTTATTAACCCCTTCACTATGGGGATGCCGCTTATTAACCCCTTCACTATGGGGATGCCGCTTATTAACCCCTTCACTATGGGGATGCCGCTTATTAACCCCTTCACTATGGGGATGCCACTTTTAGTATTTTATTTGCCTAGCCTAACTTAACCCCGACACTTTTATTCAGTTCAGAGGTGAACCTGCACAGTTATATAAATTATTTGTGATATACTGTATGCAGCAGCTGTACAAACTGTGGTTCATTACTTATTGTGCTCTATGTTTGGTATCATTTGTTTATCTTTGTTTTATGTTTGGTACAAAACAAAGAAATAATGAAGACATCATTCAAAAGCGAATTTCATCTTTGACTTGAACTTTTTAAAATGTTCTAACATCCTCTCTGAGGTGCTAATGCCATGAAATGATTTTCATTTTGATAGTCCAGATATTTAACACTATTTTACTGTAGATAGTAACAGATCTGATCACCAATTGTGTACAGTACATGTTTAGTTTGAATAAATGGACAGCAATACGAACTTTTCCTATGAAACACTCAGCTATTTGTAGCTATAGACTAGGGGCGTGGCTTATGAGCCAGGCTAGCTTAAGAAATGCTGTACTATACTGTAGTCTTAATCTTAAGTACAATGTAGTACAGTACTTGTTACATCTATTCACAAATTTAAAAGTATAAATTTGTAGAGACTGATAAGTCCCCCAACGTCATAAAGGACTGTGGAAAGTAACTTATAATGGTTTTCCTGGGCCACCCTTAGTCCGACTGACATATGGCACACTTTACTATTGTGATACACTATGTGATGTTGCTGGGCCAGTCTCTACTGTACTGAATAAATGTCATTCTGTCAATACCAGTGACATTGACGCCCTTAACTACAAAGGTCATTTCAAGGTCACCATCATTATTAAGTTGATATCTTGTTCACCATCTCTTGACACCAGACCTGTGACCTGTGACCTGTACTGTAATTTGTTTGGCCATCATTAGTGGCACCACATCACCCTTTACTCTATCTTAGAGACGTGGAAAATAAATGAAGCCTCGTCCATGGCTGGGAAACTATCCAAATACTGTAGTGGGTAAATACTGTAGTGGGTAAATACTGTAGTGGGTAAATACTGTAGTGGGTAAATACTGTAGTGGGTACATACTGTAGTGGGTAAATACTGTAGTGGGTAAATACTGTAGTGGGTAAATACTGTAGTTGGTAAATACTGTAGTGGGTAAATACTGTAGTGGGTAAATACTGTAGTTGGCAAATACTGTAGTGGGTAAATACTGTACTCATTGTGTGTTATTCTGTGAACCGTTACCAGGATGTATTTGGTACATTTGACGCGATCTAGTAGCAGTCACACGTCATGTATGGAGTCACTTTCCAACACTTGCCGACACGAGAGTAGCGGCATTTAGTAGGATCTTGCTTGCCGAGTAAAGTTAAACCCCAATAATAACATTTAAAACTGTGTATTAATCCGGGAAATTACTCAAGTGAAAACATTTAAGTCACATATGTACCAAGTATTTTATTACCAACTGTAAACCAAAGTACATGTTTTAGAAGTCTTTCCTAAATACATGATAAATAAACAAGTTGATCCAAGATTATTACATTATTAAATATCATCTCACGTTCTTATTACAACAAACTACAATATAAGGCAGTGTAACTCAGTAAGCCACTACTATCATTAACCCTAGCTAGAGCTGTTAGTACCGGTCTGTACAATATTTAACCATTGCTCAACAAATTATAACAAATTAAAAGATAATGGATCTTCAGTTATCTAACATTTTTAAGTCCATATTACCTTCAGAAACTGTGACAACATCGTTATAACATAAAATAAATACAGTACATGTAATGAACATGAAAAGATAAGTATTAACTAAACAGTTACTAATGACTAAACATATATCACACACACACACATTAAACCTAAGGCAGTAAAAAATGGTCTCGCCATGACAGTGTTCTTTATAATAAAGGCCAAGGCATAACAAGTGGTGAAGGTGCGGGTTCTTCAAGTGGCATAGTGTTGGCTGGGGCAGATGGTCTCACACATCGTGGTATGAAGGTTTTATCGCTGGTTCTCTTCACCATTACCAACCTCCACCATGGCCTGTCTGACGAGAGTTGTACATTACCAATATCCTTGGCAAATTATGACTGGATGAGCGTTGTCAACACTTGGCACATGGAAGCCTTTAGTCCCGCTCGATCCAACTGCACGAACTTATACAACCTGTAGTGTTGTTGGTGGTGTTCCTCTCTCTCTACTAGCACTGAGGAGACTGCCAGTATTTGAAGCTGCTACAAGAGTATAAAACCGAAAGGGACTCGTCGTTTGTGGTGCACTTTGCAGAGTTAAAGGGTTATAGTATGGGGATACCAACTGGTTTTGTGTTGGCACAGTAAACATAAAAGGAACTGAATTTACAGGAGTCGCAAAGGTTCTTGTATTAAAATTAATTGGGTTATTAAAAGAACTTAAACCTGGAGAAAATGTCTGAATATTTGTGTCATCTGAAGAAATTGTCTCTGTATTAATGAAAGCTGCAGTAGATGCCAGGTTACTCGCCACATCATCAGTACCCGTTGTCTGTGTGCTGATAGTTGCTCCATTTAGGTCTCCCAAATATGTGTCAATGGGTGTTTGAGAGTTAAAGCTCACTACACCACTATCAGCTGTACCAAGAAACATAGAATTATCGTCATCTACGCCTGAGTTTGTATTATTAGTGAGAGGTGAGGCTTGACCACCAGATAACGAGAATAAGCTTAAGCCTGAAGGATGGGCGTACAAATTATTAACTGCAGCTGGGGTGGTGTTCGGCTCCAGCACTTCAATTAGAGCCTCACTAGCCGCCTGGTCTTGAGTTGGAATATTCTCGATCTGTGTTTTACGACCAGTAGATTCCTCTTCGCTGTCATCCGTATCAGAGTCTTCCACTAAGGACACGACACCATCTAGAGATTTTAATTGTTCTTGAGAGTCAGGTTCGGAAAATCTAAGTGCTGGTGTACTTCTTTCTTGAGGATCACTCGTAATAAAGACGTGGGTTACTGGTGGTCTTTGAGCTAGTAACAAAGGCTGGGTGACTTCTTCACTATCATCACTATCATCATCATCAGGATCAGTTGCCACAAGGAGATTTATTTTCCCTGGAAGCAAATTGGGTGTTGGTATACGTAACCCAGGATTAGTGTTACCCGTCAGGTGTTTAATAATATCAGCAATTGTGTTTGATAAGGAAGTAAGTTCTGCTGGTATGTTTTGGGGGATGGTTGACCTTGCACTGGGTGCAGTAAAGCTATTGCTACCCAACTCTTGTTTTAACTCTCGGACTTCTTGTAGAATCATTTGTTGTTGTCTCTGTAACATCGCCTGTTTCTTAAATGCATTTTGCATTAAGTCTTTATGATTGGCTCGCCTCCGTGGACTACTGTTTGGAGGTGGCTTCGTCTGTCCGTAAGTGATGTATGAGTAAGGAGCTGCATGTCTTACGAACCCATTATTGCTGGGTGCTCCCACCACAAAACCTGCAAATATAAAACAATTAATAAAAGTTTCCTATAATTATTGTGGTGATGATAAAGGATAATGAGGCAGTCACTTACTAACCAGTTTAGTACAGTGTTGGGTAATCACATTTGTTTACATATACAGTATTATTGAGCTCATGAGGTCATGGTGGAGTGTGAGGTCATTTCTTCACTAAACGAGAGTCAAAAGTCCATTGCCAGAATTAGGATTTCGTGTGTTGGCTTCTTTCTTTTTTTTTTTACAAGAAGTATAGAACTTTGGTCAGGATTTGATCCATTGAGTGTTGTACTGTAACATTGCACGACAAGTTACAAATTGATCATATAAGGTTCCAATACAATAAGAATTAAGTTGGTGTACTTATCGTCGTATGCCATTGGCCAATTACATAAACATTGTAATGTACTGTACTTCCTGCTCTGATTTGTAAATTTGGGTTATGAACTGACTACCTCGGCTTACCTTTCTTTGTGGCGTGTGTGTGTGTCATTAAAATATAGTTAATATGCAGCACGATATACAGTATTGGTAGTTACAGACCCACGGCAACCATTTTAAGGTGGTAGCTCTTGGTTTAATACAGTCTGTGGTCAAGGAACACGTCCCTAATCTGGAGGCCTTTGATACTTCATTAATTTTGTTACACTGAACAAAAAAATCAATACTCGTGTTGTTTTTATTATGTTTTATTATTGTACATATTGTAATGTAATATATATTCTGACATTACTCTTGCTAGATACTGTACACAAGATACAGTAGAAGTTACAGCCACTCGACACTCGTTTACTGTAACTCTCTCTGGGGCGTGAAAGTGGGCGTGTAAAGTATTCATGGGAGCTGTAAGAGTTATCTCAGTGATGTTAGTGTTTGTCTTATAACCGCGTAATTGTTTTATTAGCAGTAGTGAAAAGTTCGTCCGTCCCGTATACTGGTTCCCCATTTGTTTCATAGCTTGTATAGTTGTATAGGATCGTTGGTTTACTGAGCTTTGGTGGGTACTGAGTGAAGAGCTATTTTCAACCATAACTGCCGATAAAACTTGAATTACTTGGGAAATGGACATGGGTAAGGTAGACAGGTGCAGGTAGGTAGGTAAATGAAGGTATAGACAGGTGTAGGTAGGTAAATGAAGGTATAGACAGGTGTAGGTAGGTAAATGAAGGTATAGACAGGTGTAGGTAGGTAAATGAAGGTATAGACAGGTGTAGTTAGGTAAATGAAGGTATAGACAGGTGTAGGTAGGTAATTGAAGGTATAGACAGGTGTAGGTAGGTAAATGCAGGTATAGACAGGTGTAGGTAGGTAAATGAAGGTATAGACAGGTGTAGGTAGGTAAATGAAGGTATAGACAGGTGTAGGTAGGTAATTGAAGGTATAGACAGGTATAGGTAGGTAAATAAGGACGTGGACAGGTGTAGGTAGGTAAATAAGGACGTAGACAGGTGTCGGGAGGTGAATAAGGACGTAGACAGATAAATAAGGGCATAGACAGATATAAGTAGGTAAATAAAGACGGAATATTTCTTACCTGCAAGAAGCACAAGCGGTAGAATCTGCATCTCTAAAACCGGTCACCTCCTCTGGCTCTCTCTCCTGTACAAACAAACCGGTGATCAGAAAGTTGTTTTATATTTATTTCCTATATAAAATACTTTCTTAGTTAACGTGGTGGCTCTTACAATAGTTAACGTGGTGGCTCTTACAATAGTTAACGTGGTGGCTCTTACAATAGTTAACGTGGTGGCTCCTGGGAATTAGATTTTGGTTTGTTTAAGTTATTTTTGGTAGTGTTTAAAGACAGAAAAAAGTGAAAATTTGAATGATAATTGATGTTTGGATTTCTTTGTCTATACCTGTGATAGATTAAAGTTCTCTAGCATAATTTATCTTTGGTTATAGTATTTGGGGTAATAAATAATAAGTGAAAGTTTGCCGGCGAAAGTTCTTGCACACACACACACACACACACACACACACACTCACACACACACACACACACACACACACACACACACACACACACACACTAACATTTGTGGAAATTTGTAACTGTGTGTGTAGTTTTGCGTGCTGTAGTGGGTGGTGACTTACCTGACAAACAGTAGAGATTGGAGATGGTTGTGGTGTGTGGCAGCTAGGAGGGGAGTCTACCAACTCTACTTCCTATCCTGTCGTCTGCCGGGTGAGAACTGTCTTCACTGGCTTGGTACTCCTTATATATACGCGCCTTTCATCACAAAAACTGGTTCATTACTCCACCAATAAGAACCACATTTATAAAGTCAATGAATATATTTATCCCGTCTTTGTTGTTCTCGGATTCAATATATTTAATTTTCTAAACGTAAGTCTAAAATTATCGTTATTTTTTAATGCATCATAACTGAATTCATATTTTCCTTATTATGTAATGTGTTCAGGGTACATTATACAAAGCAGGTGTGAAAGGTAGTGAGGATTTTGCTACCACGTGTGAAGTAAATATAGTGACTCTAACACCTGACGCCATATGCCGTATAGAACTGATGTAATGTGAAACTCGAAATGTAAGGGAAGATTTTATCGTTCTGAGCCTAACAAATGTACTGTGGGTTAGGGTAGAACGATGGCGTGTGTGTGTGTGGGTTAGGGTAGAACGATGGCGTGTGTGTGTGGGTTAGGGTAGAACGATGGCGCGTGTGTGTGTGGGTTTCTCCTAGTATTCCCAGCTACGAAACCACTATCCAAATTTTATCGTCAAAAGCATTAGTTACTTCTATTCATTCCTCACCGCTTGAGTAATTTGAAAATAAATGTCAAAATACGGAAAAAAATGCATACAAAATTGGTACTGGTGTAGAATGAATTTGTTAGTTAAATCTTTAGTGAAAGCTTTAACAAATGTCATTGATAAAAGTATAATAATTCCAGTATTTGGTAGAACATCATTGACAGAAAATAAGATATCAAGTACTCGGTGCCGTCACATTTTACTAATAGTTACTGTAAGTCAATTTGTCACTTTAAGTTACATTAGAATTCTCTTAAAAATTAATGAATGCACACACTGACTTTTTTCATGCCAATTACCTTCCGATTGCATAAAGTTTTCAGTTACATTCTTCAATAGTATACTTGTATGCAACGGTTGTGCGGGTGTACAGTAGTCCACCATCAAACGCCCTTACTGCTCACTGAGTCACCTTGCCAAAGAAGATGTATACAGTATTATTGTGTTGCCTTATGGAGAGGAATACTACGAGAAATGTTGCCAATACTTATTACACATACTGGAAATACGTAGTGCTATTGTCTACATTATATATAGCATCTTCTTCAACTGTTTTATAAATCCGTCCTGTGGAAGTAGAAACTGCGCTCATAAAGTGAAATATTAGCCTAATATTACAGTATGTGGTATTTGATAACTGTTTGCGCCACTTTACAATGAAACGCTTGTTCGAATTCAAAAATGAAGCTATCATAGCTTAAGTTATCTAACTTAACACTTGTTTATAATGTGAACAGCCTTGAAAAACATATGGGATTTGTAACTTCCAACCCGTGTGGCTCAGCCTCCAGGCTCGAACCCGTGTGTTGAAGCCTCGTCCGGCACCTCCCTGATATTGTATATCTTATTTATTTTATTATATAATATCTTGTGGTCAGTTTGTGTTGAGTTATTGTTAAAACACAATAATGCGGCCAAAAATGTGGAACGCTTCACGATTTTGCGTGTCATCCTTGCGCAGGGGCCATGCTAATCTTCTCTGTATCGTTCCAATTTTAGTATATGTACTGCCGAAGCAAGTACATTAAGTGAAGGGAGGTCTGGCGGGCAGTGCTAGATGTAAACTCTGTATATAGTCTACATTGGCTGGATGTGTACATGACAGTACAGGATAACTATCAAAGCAATAACACAAGAAAGCCGTACATAACTCTCACCATTGTGTATAGTGTTCAGTCCCCGGTGTGGCTACACACTGTATTGATTGAAAATGTCCAAAGGAGGGCCACCAGACTGGTGCCTGACTACGGCACCTCAGTTATCCAGAGAGATAAGAACGCCTGCAACTGCCTAGCTTATACTACAGACGGACGAGGGGCGACCTATTAAAAGTTTAAAAACATCTCTGGGGCACTACTCACTGTCCTTACCTAGAGCTGGCGGACGCAAGGGGTCACAGCTCAAGGTTGAAGAATTAAGCCACAAGTCAAGAAAACTGTGAAGGTAAACTTTTTCGGGGGTGAGGGTTGTGAAATCTTGGAAAAAGTTACATTTATTCTATTATAATTAATGCTGCTGTTTTTTACCATTGTCTTAATTATTATGCTGTATCATAGTCAAGAACGGCAGTAAACAGTGGTTGTGAATATCTCCCAAGCGTCTTTTAGGCCTCCAATTTATTTGTGGAGTAATTATTCATTGTAATTTCCTGTTTATTTTATTTTGATTAACTTGTGTAACTATCTTGTTATCCGATTAAATAAAGTACTGGAGAGGTGACTCCTGCTTGAATAATATTACCTCAGCTGTTACCTGTACACGTTACGTTTATAATTATGATCTAGTGTGGTGGCGGAGAACTCAGTTGTCCATGTTGATGTGTTGTTATACACGTGTGTACGTCAGATTGGTTTACATCTTAAACATATGAACATTACACGCCATTTCCTTCGTGTTGGTAAACATTTAAATCAGTCTGACCTAATTTGTGACAATAACATTTAAGACATTGAAGTATTGTCTCTCAAAATCTTACAATGAAAGGTTTTGGACGGCAGACAATGGCAGCAGGTATTGAGGAACAATCAGCGCCCCTAAACATTTACTATTATGAACTGCTTAACAACTCTACATTAAAGTGATGGGCTAGCGCAGAGCCACCACATACAAAACACTCGCCTCTCTGCAACTGTGAAGAACTGCATTGATTTAACTAATTTGTGTCGAGTATTAGTATATAACAGTTTAGTGTAAATATTACCACTACTTAGTTGAAGCTTCAATACGAGGAGAAAGTGGTTATATTCCTGACCTGGATGTCTTGCTGTGAATGTGTCCACCAGTGTGATTATTGGCTGTTTCTAAATACATAATAATTTATTTAAAAATTTTACCACTTATTAACATACGAGCCATTCGGACAGTTGGTCCTTTCATTGTTACGGCCCGCCATTACCCTCTTAGTACAGGAGGAAGCCGAGGAGAACCCGCCATTTTTTTTTTGGCCTTTCACCGGATAACACTGCCAGCGTCTCACAACTGACCCGGCCAGGGATTGAACCGAGGACACAACAGTTAGTTAGACGCAACATCCTGTGTGGGGGTGAGAGGCCAGGGTGTAAAGCTGTTAACGGCTTTCTTGGGTTATCCTTTCTTTTAATGGACCTTGTTTACCTGGTCTATGTGCGGGATATGTTAAACTAGTGTAGCTTTATGACAGCTCACGGAACAAATCCATTTATCACTTCCCGCCAGACCTCCTTCGCTTGATGTACTTGCTTCGGCAGTACATATACTAAAATTGGAACGATACAGAGAAGATTAGCATGGCCCCTGCGCAAGGATGACACGCAAAATCGTGAAGCGTTCCACATTTTTGGCCGCATTATTGTGTTTTAACAATAACTCAACACAAACTGACCACAAGATATTATATAATAATATAAATAAGATATACAATATCAGGGAGGTGCCGGACGAGGCTTCAACACACGGGTTCGAGCCTGGAGGCTGCGCCACACGGGTTGTGTTGAGCTGTTAGTCATGTCTGTTACGCACCTGATAAGTACTGGTCATGTGCTGACACCAGAACGTGTTTACCTGCGCCTATGGTGGTTAAGTTTGGTCTCAATGAGCTAACACTCGGTGCCGAAGAGGATAGTGTATATAATTATAAAAAAGAAAGTAAAAGTAACACTTGGCGCAGCCTCCAGGCTCGAACCCGTGTGTTGAAGCCTCGTCCGGCACCTCCCTGATATTGTATATCTTATTTATATTATTATATAATATCTTGTGGTCAGTTTGTGTTGAGTTATTGTTAAAACACAATAATGCGGCCAAAAATGTGGAACGCTTCACGATTTTGCGTGTCATCCTTGCGCAGGGGCCATGCTAATCTTCTCTGTATCGTTCCAATTTTAGTATATGTACTGCCGAAGCAAGTACATCAAGTGAAGGGAGGTCTGGCGGGAAACCATTGTTGGGAATCAGTGATCCCGAACTGACAAACGAACTATGTACAGTACGTCCAACTTTTAATAATCATTGTGTAGGTCATTTAGGAAGGTACTCTTAATATTAATATTTAATCAGTAAAATTGTCTTACAAGTTTATAATTGGTACTGTATGTACAGTATATAAGCTGTACAGGTATACAGCTCAGCATGAACATAGACAATACAGGTACACGGTGTCTATAGACCGTGGTGAGAGAGTTTCCTGTGTGCTGAGGCAGTGCGGGTGAAGGATGACAGACAGAGCTCTCAGGTGTTTATTTATAGGAGAGACCTTTGTTTAATATCAACACTAGTGTTCACTGTTACTGTTCTAATAGTGAACATTAAGAATACTGTACAAGTACGGGACCATGACACACAAACAGGGAACTAGTGTAACGAAGTCCTTCCTGCAGTGAGTGTACAACATTGTAAAAGAAAATGAGTATTATTCTATTTAATATGTAAGGATAACTATGGTAAATATTACTGACAGACTCAAGTCTAATATGAATATTGTTTTTAACATGAAGTAGTGAGAGCTCTGCCACCATGGGTAACTGGACGACGAGGAAGAAACCTTTCATCTACAGTAGAATTACATAATACAGTACAACCAAACACAAGCTTTCACCACCGACGGGAGAGCCTGTTGCTTCTGCTGATCATCTACACGTGGGTGTTGGTGGGGAGTGGTCCTGCCATAGACCGACTGGTAGCCATATAGATAAACAAATATTCAGTCAACTCGTCACACAAGTTTAACGCTGGTTCAGCAGGCTAGGATTTGAACCAGTGACGACCAACATAATCTTGTGGGTTTTGTTATGTACGTTTGAAAAGGTTATCTATTTTATCATTATCTCGAAATAAATTTGAATTTTAAAGTCTTCTGTGATGCCAGGAAGTGAAAAACATAGTTGTAGTTTAAACATAGTTGTAGTTACAGTAGACGAACATAAACAATATTTTTTTTAATAAATTGGGATTGTCGTTTGTATCGAAAGAACAATAGATTTGATCTTGTATGAACTTGTATATAACGACTTATAACGTATAGCAGTGTGGGGCAGCCTCCAGGCTCGATCCCTCTCAGTGAAGCTTCGTCCGGCACCTCCCTGATATTGTATATATTATTTATTTTATTATATAATATCTTGTGGTCAGTTTGTGTTGAGTTATTGTTAAAACACAATAATGCGGCCAAAAATGTGGAACGCTTCACGATTTTGCGTGTCATCCTTGCGCAGGGGCCATGCTAATCTTCTCTGTATCGTTCCAATTTTAGTATATGTACTGCCGAAGCAAGTACATCAAGTGAAGGGAGGTCTGGCGGGAAACCATTGTAGCGGACTTCACTAATCAAATACAGTATACAAGAAATTAACTTGGATTGTGTGGGGCTCATAGTAATATTTAAACCTCCTATGACCTTAATTAACCTGATAATTATTTCAAGACAAAACAACTATATTCGTCTAGGGGATAATATTTTGACCTAACACGAAGCTATGGTAGCCACTGTTATATTTTGATGGTAAATACTATACTGGGGATGGAAACAGACATTCATCTTTCATTATTATTATTATTACTGTATTATAAAGACTATTTTCTGCAGGTAAGTGTGGGAGCAGTGTTGTGCTGGACTAGGGTAAGTATGGCATTTCAATTAGTCTATTTATATATTAAGTTCGATTGTTTATTCACTGATCAGTTAATTTCCGTAAAGTTGACCGACTGACTGTCTGTCTGTCTTGGTTCTTACATAACTACAGTACAAGGGGTAATAAAATACAGTGTGTGGTAGATCATTCTATTAACGCTACATTAGGCTACACTATACACTCCTTATTTTCGTTGTACCAAATTATCTCTGTACATTGAGAACACTTTGTACAGTACCTTTGGCCATTATACTGTTATTGTGTACAGTACCTTTGGCCATTATAGTGTTATCGTGTACAGTACCTTTGGCCATTATAGTGTTATCGTGTACAGTACCTTTGGCCATTATACTGTTATCGTGTACAGTACCTTTGGCCATTATACTGTTATCGTGTACAGTACCTTTGGCCATTATACTGTTATCGTGTACAGTACCTTTGGCCATTATACTGTTATTGTGTACAGTACCTTTGGTCATTATACTGTTATTGTGTACAGTACCTTTGGCCATTATACTGTTATCGTGTACAGTACCTTTGGCCATTATACTGTTATTGTGTACAGTACCTTTGGTCATTATACTGTTATTGTGTACAGTACCTTTGGTCATTATACTGTTATCGTGTACAGTACCTTTGGCCATTATACTGTTATTGTGTACAGTACCTTTGGCCATTATACTGTTATTGTGTACAGTACCTTTGGCCATTATACTGTTATCGTGTACAGTACCTTTGGCCATTATACTGTTATCGTGTACAGTACCTTTGGCCATTATACTGTTACTTATGTCTCATCAACACCCATCTTATTGATAATTATGGCTCAGTGTGGCCACCAATTTTTCATCATCACTCAGTCACTACAGTTTATGATAGTTTGGCTGAAGTAATAAGGTGGTTCATGGTGACGTCTGTTGTTTATTACTGCGACGGTAAACAAATCACTCATGAGTTTTGGTCCTCTGAGGGAGTGTACAAGTTGTGGTGGGAGTGTGTGGTGCATGGTGTGGCGCGTGGTGTGGTGGTGATGTGGTGCACCAGCCTTCAACTCACTCACGACACAACACACACCATAACTTTCCTATTAGGTGTGCATACAAGTTACAACTGATAACATTATTCCTGGAAATATATAAGAAAAGGCACTTAATTTATACTCAATAGTTCCTAATATTACTGTGTGTGTGTGTGTGTGTGTGTGTGTGTGTGAAGGTTATCAAGCCATACCGAGGTGTGTACAGTAAGGGCTGATATCAGGGCTTCATACTTAGCATGATGCTGTAGTTAGAGCCTCTGTGTAAGTGTATAGGGGAGGAGCGACGCCTGTGGTGTAAGTGTGGCTCCATAATCAAGTATTAATCCAACTCTGAAGGTTTGGATCTGCTCTGAAACATTTAGAGTTATTAAAGTGAGTTGGAGGCTTGTAGTCCTTAACCCGGACACAGACTGGTGAGAGGACCAACTATACACCTACTAAAGATACTACCAGCATTATACATAGGTTTATATATTTTTTTATATCCATTTTCTTAAAGGATCCTTCACTTAATTGTACTGTATATACACATTTACAAACACAGTATGAAGCCTTTCGTCGTGACTAGCCACCTGCTGTAACGCAAGCTTTCTCACACACTAAAACGTCAACGGTGAATATACTTTATATTAACACCAGGGGGCAGTTGAGTAGTGTTGTTACAAGTTAATATATCACTATCAGTCTCTTCACTATCTTCATCTTCATCACTAATTGTCACTATCACCAGAGTGTTACTTCACCATCACTGTCACCGGGGTGTTGGTACTGTACGTGGAGGTACTGTACGTGGTTAAGTACAGTAGGTGGTGAACAGAATTACACAGTATGTCACCACCAGCTCGTCACATCTCACTAACACTGTATTATTCATCATGTCTTAGGTGAAGGCCTTTGTTAACGTTCACTGTAAAAGTTCATGTTTCGTTCCATCGATTCACACTGCATATAATAGTTATCTTGTGTTGGTCTCTACATCCCGGGATATTGGAGTGGTCTTTATGGTATTAGGGGCACAAGACACTTAAATCGGTGTATCTTACGAGAGAGAAACCATGAAGAAAGGTCCTAGGTCTTTCTGTTCTCTGATGTAGAACGGGAGACCAGAGAGGGCGGGGGAGGAGGAGGGAATGGCGACGTTAGGGTAAGGAAGATCTCTCCTCCAGCCTGCCACCCTCAGGAGCCCGTCTTCCCGGATGCTCACACTGTCTTTGCTGAAGGGAGGAAAGGCAGTAACGGCCTTGTCAATAATAGGCGGTAACTTGTCCGGCAGAGGTGATGGAGTGTGGTGGTCACTGAGCGCCCGCTGCCCCGTCAACCCAGGTAGTGGTAAACGAGAGAAGGTGTGTTTGGTCTGTGTGTTGGCTGCTGCTGTGGATCTGGACTCTCTCTTGTAGGAGGGTGTTGAAGGAAGATTAGATTTATCTTCCTCCGCCTCCTCTTCATTCTCCTCCTCCTCCTTTTCCTTCTCCTCTTCCTTTTCCTCCTCCTCCTCCGCCTCCTCTTCATTCTCCTCCTCCTCCTCTTCCTTCTCCTCTTCTTCCTTTTCCTCCTCCTCCGCCTCCTCTTCCTTCTCCTCCTCCGCCTCCTCTTCATTCTCCTCCTCCTCCTCTTCCTCCTCTTCCTTCTCCTCCTCTTCCTTTTCCTCCTCCTCCGCCTCCTCTTCCTTCTCCTCCTCCGCCTCCTCTTCCTCCTCCTCCTCTTCCTCCGCCTCCTCTTCCTCATCCACCGTTAGCCTCGATCTGTGTGTAACTGTTGGTTGAGGATGATCACTTGACTCATTACTAGGTGGCGGATGATTTAATGTGTCATCCACCTTAGTGTGTGGATGAAACTGGTGTGTACCGTTGATGGTGGGTGCTGACACGTGGGTAGTGTCTGAGTGAAGGTGGATATCGTTCTCTTCACCCGCAGCATTAGGTAGCTTCTCCTCGGTAGTATTAACAGGTTGTGATGACGGTGACGGAGAGCTGACGGTGTTGTGTGTCGCGTTCACTAACTGTTCATCACCGAGTTGTGGGTCTTGTTGCCGACTTATGGTGAGACGTGGAGGTGGTCGTCCCAGGAGAGGTGAGACGTGAAGGTGGTCGTCCCAGGAGAGGTGAGACGTGAAGGTGGTCGTCCCAGGAGAGGTGAGACGTGGAGGTGGTCGTCCCGGGAGAGGCGAGAGTGACTCAGTGTGCCTTTGTCTTGTTTCATAATTCGTAATTCGTGGCCTTTGACGCCGACTTTTCCTGGAGTTGGATGGGCGTTGCGTGCGTGTATGCGTGTCCGACTTAGTGACGCTCTGACGTAAATCACGCTTACCCTGATTGGTTGTACGGTCTTGACTTATCTTTGGTGGCGAGAAGTACACTGGCTGAGGAACCTGTTTATGGGGGTCGTTTCTGCTGGTGTGGTACTGGAGGAGCTGTTCAGGTGACACGGATACAGAGAGAGGAGGACCCGCCCCAATTAAGGTTCCTATCTCGACTCGTAGCTGCTGCTTCAGGTTGGTGGGGGTCGTGCGTGAGGAGACAACGGGTTCTCTCTCGCGGATTTTTGCATCTTCAGACATTTCCACTTCAGGTGTTGGGGAAGGCTCAGTCGCTGGGGTCGTAGTTCTTGAGGGTGGTGACATTGAGTGACTGGAGACGGAATTATCTTTGAGTGACGGTGCCTGGGCCGGCGGGTGTGTGGTGTGGGGGGATAGTGGTGAGGGCGGGGGAGTGGTGTGGGGGGATAGTGGCGGGGGTATGGTGTGGGTGGATAGTGGTGTGGGCGGTGGAGTAGTGTGGGGGGATAGTGGCGGGGGAGTGGTGTGGGGGGATAGTAGCGGGGTTATGGTGTGGGTGGATAGTGGTGTGGGCGGGGGAGTGGTGTGGGGGGATAGTGACGTGAGCTCCGATGGTCCATATCGCATGGACTGTGTTGTCGAGTGATCTCTGAGTGTGGGAAGAAGATTAAGTTGTGGCTTGCGACTCTGGAAACTGTCTTGTGGGGGAGGTGGGTGTGCTAGGGGCCGGGACCTGGGCACATGCTGTAAGTGGTGATCATCTTCGGGTAATAGTCGTGATTCTTGAAGTGGTGAAGGTGTGGTGCGGCGGGGGGGAATAAAGGAAGGTGGTGGGGTGATAGGACCACGGGGTCTGGTTCTCTTGGGTGGTGGTGGGGTGATAGAACCACGGGGTCTGGTTCTCTTGGGTGGTGGTGGTGTACCCAGAGAGTTGATGGGCACTAAAGGTAATATAGTCGTAGATGAGCGGTGCCGCGTCCTAGTGGTGGGGGGTGAGGGACGGACATTCACGCGTCTCACAGGAGGAACTTGATAGTCCTCATAATCATAATAATAGTCGTCGTAATAGTAATAATCATCGTCCTGGTATTGATAGTCTCTGTTCGGCTCATCTTGACTGAGTCTTTGGTCAAGTGACTCAAAGACGTGAGCAAATGGGTCTGGGTGTAGGAGTTTGTGACCAGGTTGATTGCGAGTGTCACTTGGCGGGGTCCTCTGTGTTGTGTATGGACGGTATGTTGTCGGGGGAATATCTACGGTAGGTTGGGGCACCTGTTCACCTTCTCCCCTCTGGTAGTGTTTGGCCGGTAGTTGAGTCCTTAATACCTGCGGCTGTGTAGGTCTGCGTATAGGTAGTGGTTGTCGTGTCAGGTATGGGAGTGGATGTATAGGCTGTGGTCGTCTTAATAAATGGTGTGGTAGAGGTCTAGTAAAGTGTGGACGTCGGAGAAGTAATCGTTGTGGTAGTTGTAGTCGACCTGGCGGGTGAGGTAAGACGCCAGCGGCCTGACTCACTGGGACGCGGCTCTCTGTTGGTGTCTCATACTGGAGAAGGTAATCTGGGTCCTGGCGGTGAGCAGTGGTGCCCCCACTGTGCTGAGGAGCGAACTGCTGGTGTTCCTGGGGAGACAGCTGGTGTTGCTGGGGAGACAGCTGATGTTGATGGGGAGACAACTGGTGTTCCTGGGGAGACAGCTGGTGTTGATGGGGAGACAACTGGTGTTGATGGGGAGACAGCTGGTGTTGCTGGGGAGACAACTGGTGTTGCTGTGGAGACAGCTGATGTTGCTGGGGAGACAACTGGTGTTGCTGGGGAGACAACTGGTGTTGCTGGGGAGACAGCTGGTGTTGCTGTGGAGACAGCTGGTGTTGCTGGGGAGACAACTGGTGTTGCTGTGGAGACAGCTGGTGTTGCTGGGGAGACAACTGGTGTTGCTGTGGAAACAGTTGGGGAGACAGCTGGTGTTGCTGTGGAGACAGTTGGGGAGTATATAGGTGGTCAGCGGTGAGTGAAGGTGGTGTAGACACAGGTGGTCCGTGTAGGACGGTGGCAGGTGTTGGTTCACTAGTGTCTTTAAAGTTAAACTGACTCACAACAAAGTTGGAATTCAGGTATTGACGCCGCTGGTCCTCGTGTGGGGCCGGGCTGATCACCTGAGGGCTGCCGAATATTGATTGGTTCCAGTGTGTGAGAGGGTCGGGAGCTGGAGGAAATTGTTGTAGAGGATTGTGTTCAGTTTGTATATTGTCATTAAATACTGCAGCAACTGGTGTGTCGGTGGTTGTCACAACTGTTGTAGCTCTGCCTTGTATATATTGTTGGCTTAACCTTTGTGTTCCTGTGGATTGGTTAACACTTACAGCTGGCGGGTCACTGGCCTGTAGAGTCTTGGCCACGTGGGACTGTATACTGTTGATCTCTGGTGACTCAAGAGGCACCGCCGACTGGCCAGGTGACCTCAACAATGGCTGGACGAGAACTGTAGCTTCTGACGTAACCGAACTCCCTTCAGGTAAGTCTACGTCGTCAGGTAGTGAAGATATTGTGTGTGGTAAGTGAGTGACGGTGGAGATGGGGGGAGGGTGGAGGGCGGGGGCTTGTTGCGGTGTACCTGGCTCCTCACCCTCGTCGACGTGTGGCGGGTCAGGAGCAGCGTTGAGGGCGTCGAGCACCACTGTAGGGAGGGCCTTACTCACGCCCGCTGGAGGACGCCTGTACCCGTGGTCCTGAATACTTACGCCTGACTCGATTTCATTCAGATGGGCGTGAGCGTGGGCGTGTCTGACCACGAGTGGTTTGGTTAGGGCGGCGGGAGGGCGGAGGTGTGTTGGGGAGGGTGTGGGCGGCCAGTAGGGCTGGGCGGGTATGAGGCCTCGCTCACCTGGGTTAGTGATGGACACCTGGGCAGAGGGAACGCGGCTCAGGTGCTGGCTGACTCCCCACCCGCTCACAACACCTGCAACACAATCACAACTTGAACAACCTAATCACAATCATCGCTAACAAGATGGTGTGGTTAGGTTAGGCCTCAACTCGTCTCACTGTAGGCTCTAGTCTTGTCACAGTCACTCAGGTGTAATCTCATCGTCACTGCTAATTGGGGAAACGGTAACCTGATGATATTAACCCCTTGAGTACGATGACTTAACCCCTTGAGTAAGATATCATTGTACTCCGTGGACTAGACTATCGTACTCAAGGGGCTAAATCACCGTAATCAAGGGGTTAAGCCATCGTACTTTAGACGGTCAGATGCTTCAAGAGTAATAGCAGTTAACCTTGTAATAGTTTTATATGTAATTATTCCTGAGTGACGAAGATCCCAGTAGGTGTGATGGAGGTTCCCGTGTGACTACAAGTCGTGGTCCACCTGAGGCAACATGGCGAAAGATGAGGACTTGCCTCACCTCCTGGCGTCCTCATTTACTTGCTAAGATTGTTTGTGGATGAAGGTTGGGGTGTGTTGGTGTGAGGGTTGGGGTGTGTTGGGGTGAGGGTTGGGGTGTGTTGGTGTGAGGGTTGGGGTGTGTTGGGGTGAGGGTTGGGGTGTGTTGGTGTGAGGGTTGGGGTGTGTTGGTGTGAGGGTTGGGGTGTGTTGGGGTGAGGGTTGGGGTGTGTTGGTGTGAGGGTTGGGGTGTGTTGGTGTGAGGGTTGGGGTGTGTTGGTGTGAGGGTTGGGGTGTGTTGGTGTGAGGGTTGGGGTGTGTTGGTGTGAGGGTTGGGGTGTGTTGGTGTGAGGGTTGGGGTGTGTTGGTGTGAGGGTTGGGGTGTGTGTCAGGGTGTGTTGCATGCAGGTGTGTGGGGGGGTGTCGTCATGTTCATCACTGTTAAAACCAGATACGTCGCCTCTTACCACACCGCTAAGGCTGTTTCTCCCCGTGAGTCTATAACACCCTAACCTAACCTAACCTAACCAAAAATATAGGATAATTAATCTTTTGGTGAAATAAACTTGGCTGGATATTCTTATTTTCATTTAATGGTGAATGGAATATAGTTATTGAAGTATTAGATAAACGGTAAATAAAGTATTAACTCACATAGAAGCCACAGGGTCAGCATGATGGTCACTGAGAGACATTCGTGGGTGAGCTGTCAGGGCCGGGTGGGTGAGCTGTCAGGGCCGGGTGGGTGAGCTGACAGGGCCGGGTGGGTGAGCTGACAGGGCCGGGTGGGTGAGCTGTCAGGGCCGGGTGGGTGAGCTGTCAGGGCCGGGTGGGTGAGCTGTCAGGGCCGGGTGGGTGAGCTGACAGGGCCGGGTGGGTGAGCTGACAGGGCCGGGTGGGTGAGCTGACAGGGCCGGGTGGATTAGCTGTCAGGGCCGGGTGGGTGAGCTGTCAGGGCCGGGTGGGTGAGCTGACAGGGCCGGGTGGATGAGCTGTCAGGGCCGGGTGGGTGAGCTGACAGGGCCGGGTGGGTGAGCTGATGGGACGGGGTAGGGCAGGGGCGAGGCTGGGTCACCCTCCAACACCACCTTCACATCTCCATCCTCCTCACTTGCTAGGATATCCTTATCTTCCTCTCTTCCTTATCTTCCTCTCTTCCTTATCTTTACCTTATAGTTCTTATCTTATGTTTGTCCTCTTGTCACTAGGTTATATACCAAACACACACAGATCATTTCCCTGGATCACTATATTTACACTTCTGGGGTTGAGTTTTTGTCTCTTTGTCAATGCACTGGATGGTTTAGGTTAGGTTAGGTTAGGTTTCTTCAGCTTGGTAACAGTATGGTAATCCGTCTTAGCACGAGGGATCAGTTATTAACACGAGGGATCAGTTATTAACACGAGGGATCAGTTATTAACACGAGGGGTCAGTTATTAACACGAGGGGTCAGTTATTAACACGAGGGGTCAGTTATTAACACGGTGGATCAATTATTAGCACGAGGGATCACTTATTAACACGAGGGATCACTTATTAACACGAGGGATCAGTTATTAACACGAGTGATCAATTATTAACACGGTGGTTCAGTTATTAACACGGTGGATAATTATTAACACAGTGGATCAATTTTTAACACCACTATAGTATTTTTAACCACCACGGCGATAACTAGAGAGATATTTTGTTTCTGTGTCCAATTTTCTTCTGATTCTTATTGTTGATGTCTGCGCCCGTGGTAGTTCCCTCACTCTGAAAAGATGAAGACATTGATGTAGTGGGAATATGGTGTGTGTGTGTGTGTGTGTGTGTGTGTGTGTGTGTGTGACTCCTTCAGGCAATCTTCCACAACTTTCTCCAGTCACCGTGGTTCGTAAATTGCTTTCAAGTTTCATCCTTTCACCCATCGTATTATTTACATTATCCACCTCTTCTGAACCTAACCTAACCCAACCTGTTTTAGTATTTGTTGTGGTGTATGACAGGTCGCTAGTGGTGTTACTCTGTCAGGTACTGTGCAGGTAAGGGGACGCAGGATAGGTGTTTAATTATGGGGAGGGGGAGCACGTCTGAGTGGGGCAATAAGAACAGGTCAGGTCAGGTCAGGTCAGGTTTTGTAATCGAAAACTAATAATTTTTTGTAAGTTTTAAGGAATTTTTGGTATAATTTGATCCTTGAGGTCTTGATACTTAACCTTGTTTATAATGATGACTAGATATGGTGAAGGCTGGGTTAATAGTGAAGAATAATGAATAGAATGGTGATTATAGGGGGGTGGGGTCAGCTGTGAGAGAGATGAAACTGTGGGAAGAATAACGAAGAGTGTAATTGTGTGATGTAATGTGAGAATGGTAGAGGTGGTGGTGTGTGATAGGTGGGGGGTGAAGCATGTGAGTTGTGTTACCTGGGTGGAGTGTTACGTTACCTGGGTACACCTGTAACACGATGTAGCGATGAAGAATTTGTCACAGATGGAGAAAGAATAATTGAATTTGTCTTTTTCTGGTAAATATTTACGGAACCTCATTATGTAGATGTGGTGTATGATAATAATAATAATAATAATAATAATTAACGGTTTATTGAAGGAGCTTGGCAGCCAGAAGGCTGAAAATATACAGTTACATATTTGGGGAATGGGTTACGAATTACAAATAATATACAAGTAACATAAGTGACACAAATAAGACATATAATAACTTAGATGGGGAAAAGCTCAAACTACAGTTCATTTCAACATAGTGACAGTGTTACAGTATTACAAGTTGATGTGTGTGTGTGTGTGTGTATGATGTGTGTGTGTGTGTGTGTGTGTGTGTGTGTGTGTGTGTGTGTGTGTCCTGTTCACCTCAAGCTCATCTCGTACCTTACACACATATACTTTACTTTACGTGTGTTCTGGACCAAGGCTTCCCGTGTCTGTCTGTCTGTCTGTGTGTACATCTTCATTTGTTGTAATAATAGTAGTTGGTAGTCGAGTGGATGGACCTGTAGGTAACACTCCTTCTCTACACACACACACACACACACACACACACACACACACACTTAGCATAAACACAATTTACAACTTGCTGGACACACATTTAGTTTCACGCGATTAAGCAAAAAAAATGATTTCCAAGAGACCTATGCGTGCTGTCATGTCCATCTTGCTTGGCTACTTGAATTCATCCGATGCGTAACTTTCCGGGGGGTTTAGTGCCACAGTCAACCAGGAAGTGAACCGTCTCAAGTTTTTGGTGTTAACATGAAACACGAACGCAGGTGACTAGATTCGTGTCTTGTTGCAATAGTGAATCAGTGACCACGACGTACTTCAAGAGCTGTCCATTCTCCATAAGTCTAGTTTAACTTATAAATGTACGTTTAGTCACATTGGTTAGGTTGAGTTAATTTTGTCGACTCGTGAATTTAGTTAACCTTAGTTTAATTTATCTGAAGCAAGGTGAGGCATTAATCACAAAGGTTTATGAAGACAGAGAGGTCCGTTTGTGTGGCTCTCAAGATGGTTGCTCCTTGCCCATGTTTATACAAATTATATTCGGCTTTAAAATATCCTTATGAATTGTAGACCTTTTAAATAAGACGCGTTAATAAATCATGTGTGGTTTGGATCCCTTGGGCGGGGGGGGGGGGGGGGGGGGGGCGTTTGTTGACTGCTAAGATGCCTGTGTTTGTTTACAATGTTGTGGGGGGGGGGACATATTGGGTGGGTGTGTTTGTTAGTAACGGGGAGGGGGGGGGGTGATTCCTTCTTTGTTTTGGTTAAGTCCTGTGAATGTTGCTTGAGTGTTATGTGAGGGAGTGAGGGGTAACTTTTTTGAGTATTCATTCAATTTCTCTGTAGATGACAAACAAAGAAGAGAAGAGTAACATTTATCAAACACAACAAAGGTATTACTGGTCACTCTTACCCCGAGACATGAATTATTGTAAATATTCTGAATAATTTACATGATGTGGATTTGTTGAGTTGACTTGAGGGTAATGAGTAGGAAGGGTGAGGGAGCCAGGTACAGGTGGACAGACGACCCTCCCCTCCCCCCCCTCTCCTCCCCCTCTGGTTTCACGGCGGTTACTCTAACTTTCCCTCTCTTGGGCCCACTGCCTCACCTGTTTTCTACCTTAATGCTAATGAGTACTGCCAGTGTGACGCTGACCTTGCATACCTGGTCACTACACATGGAAGAGTAAACACGTAAACACAACAGTTATTCCTGTGTGTCGTGTTTTAATAATGTAAAATAACGTAAAAGTTGAATGTTTTAGTGAGAGGCTGTTGGTGGTGGCCGCGGGGCAGTACACACACACCTGGGGTTTGTTCGTCATCACCACACTGCCTCAGTACCTCCATTATACCGCTCCATTTTCCTGCGCCTCACTACTGATTTAGCTGTGATCAGTATTATAAAAGGTGAACATTACGCCATTATGATAACAGTACATTAGTAACAGTATTGTAATTGATGTGCACCATAAACCTCTCAGCTGTGTGATGATTACACCTTTATATAACTGGTGTAATGTGTAATGAAGGACGGATCTTGTACACTACAGTAAGTATAGTACCGAGGTCAGGTGATGAACGTGACTACCAAGGTGTGTGTCTGTGTGTGTGTGTGTGTGTGTGTGTGTGTGTGTCTGTGTGTCTGTGTGTGTGTGTCTGTGTGTGTGTCTGTGTGTGTGTCTGTGTGTCTGTGTGTGTGTCTGTGTGTGTGTGTGTGTGGCCTCAATTCACAGCCTGATTCCTCTCATATTAACAAACTACTTTACATTCCTGTGATTACTTCATCTCTCATTATTTTCACCGTTACTTACTTCAGTATTTCCTTCACGAATACTCTGACAACTTTGGTGTGTTGCCGTAAACCACAAGTTGTGTTTTTGTTAAGAAAAATTAAATATAATATGACTTACTGTTTTGTGGTGATTGTAGTGAGTGTGTTGTGTCAAGAATACACTCGCGCACGCACATACATATATACATACATACATACATATAAACACACTTGCATACATACATATACACACACATACATGCATAAATACATATATTATTATTATTATTATATATACACACACGTATACATAATACACATACATACATGAAGTTATAATCGTCTTACTTGAGGTGGTGTACAGTGTGTTATGGGAGACGATGATGATCGCTGGTGACCGTCCCCACTGACGACCGTCTCACTACTGACTCTACCTCTGGTCACTCCACTCCCTCCCTCCTACTGCACTTCACTCGGCTCTTCCCTCCCTCTACTCCTTCCCTCCCTCCCTCCTACTGCACTTCACTCGGCTCTTCCCTCCCTCTACTCCTTCCCTCCCTCCTTCTACTGCACTGCACTCCTTCCTTCCCTCTTTCTACATCTTCACTACATCTCTCCTAAGTTCCTAATCTAATCGAATCCCTAACCTAACCTAACCTAATCTAACCAACATATCCAAGAAAATAGAAAGGTGTGTGTGTGTGTGTGTGTGTGTGTGTGTGTGTGTGTGTGTGTGTGTGTGTACAGAAGACGAGGTGCCAGTGAGTTGACTTGTTTATAAGAAATATCTTTTAAGTGTTTCTCAGACATTAATTGTTACACGTTTATCCTCACCACAGATTACAGTGCTGGGTGAAAGTAACGTTTGAGTGTGTGATGGATAGTTTGGTTAGGTTAGGTTGGGTGTGGTTAGGTTAGGTTGGGTGTGGTTAGGTTAGGTTGGTTAGGTTAGGTTAGGTTAGGTTGGGTTGGGTGTGGTTAGGTTAGGTTTGGTTAGGTTAGGTTAGGTTGGGTGTGGTTAGGTTAGGTTTGGTTTGGTTAGGTTAGGTTGGGTGTGGTTACGTTGGGTGAATGTTCTTTTAAAGTGCACTGTAATGAAGGGTCTTGGGACGTCTAGAACCCCCAATAAATAAATAATTAGATAAATATAAATCAAGCCGGGAAAGTTATTGATTGTAGTGAGTAATAAGAATGATCTGCCGTGAAACTCCTCTGGTGAAAGTGGTAATGTCTGCCCGAGATGATGATGGCTCTTATATAAACAACATCCACGGACCACAAGTCTTACCCGAGAGTTATAACCTAACCTAAACCAACCCAACCTAACCAAACCCTTAACCTAACCTAAACCAACCCAACCTAACCTAACCCTTGACCTAACCTAAACCAACCCAACCTAACCTAACCCTTAACCTTGACCTAACCTAAACCCATCCTAACCTAACCCTTAACCTTAACCTAACCTAACCCATCCTAACCTAACCTGTACTTAAAGTGTTGGTGACGGCGACCACATGACCGCTGTATCCGGCACTATTAAAGCGAGGCGGAAATTGTATTGGTGGGGGCGGTCAGGAGGTTGTGTTGTGGAGTATGCTGTGAGGTGTTGTGTTGAGCTGTGGAGTGTTGTTGTGTTGTGGAGTATGCTGTGAGGTGTTGTGTTGAGCTGTGGAGTGTTGTTGTGTTGTGGAGTATGCTGTGAGGTGTTGTGTTGAGCTGTGGAGTGTTGTTGTGTTGTGGAGTATGCTGTGAGGTGTTGTGTTGAGCTGTGGAGTGTTGTTGTGTTGTGTAGTATGCTGTGAGGTGTTGTGTTGAGCTGTGGAGTGTTGTTGTGTTGTGTAGTATGCTGTGAGGTGTTGTGTTGAGCTGTGGAGTGTTTTTGTGTTGTGTAGTATGCTGTGAGGTGTTGTGTTGAGCTGTGGAGTGTTGTTGTGTTGTGGAGTATGCTGTGAGGTGTTATGTTGAGCTGTGGAGTGTTGTTGTGTTGTGGAGTATGCTGTGAGGTGTTGTGTTGAGCTGTGGAGTGTTGTTGTGTTGTGGAGTATGCTGTGAGGTGTTGTGTTGAGCTGTGGAGTGTTGTTGTGTTGTGGAGTATGCTGTGAGGTGTTGTGTTGAGCTGTGGAGTGTTGTTGTGTTGTGTAGTATGCTGTGAGGTGTTGTGTTGAGCTGTGGAGTGTTGTTGTGTTGTGGAGTATGCTGTGAGGTGTTGTGTTGAGCTGTGGAGTGTTGTTGTGTTGTGGAGTATGCTATTCTATGGAGTGTTGTGTTGAGCCGTGGAGTGTTGTTGTGTTGCATGCTGTTCTATGGAGTGTTGTGTTGAGCTGTGGAGTGTTGTTAATCCTTGGTATAAGAGTTTGGTGGCGTTACAGTAGGGTTACGTAACAGGTAAGGGTCCCATGTGTTACTGACGTGTGACATGTTACTGTACTTAAGTTATTACGACAGTACTGTACTTAGCGGCTATGTGATGTACAGAGCCTCACTGTACCACGTTATGTTCACTACAGCTAATGTACAGTAATCTCTCTCTCTCTCTCTCTCTCTCTCTCTCTCTCTCTCTCTCTCTCTCTCTCTCTCTCTCTCTCTCTCTCGTCTTCATGAACTTGTGTGAGGGACGGACTCATGTATGTATGTATGTGTGGTAGGTGAAGGTGAAGGTGGTAGGAGCGTTACTGTCATGTGGAGGCTGCGGCTGGTGGTGTTCCCGCAGGTTCACACAGCAGCTGGCCACGAGGGAAAGTGAGTGTTGCGGCAGGTGAACACACGGAGATCTCCCTCATCACCTCTGTTCTTATGGCTCCCGTCGTGTTTCTTTATTACTGCTGTGTCATATATCGTGTGTGTGTACCTGGTGGGTGGGGTGAGGACCTACCTGGTGGGGGTGTGGTGGGGTGAGGACCTACCTGTTGGGGGTGTGGTGGGGTGAGGACCTACCTGGTGGGGTGAGGATCTACCTGTTGGGGTGAGGACCTACCTGTTGGGATGAGGACCTACCTGTTGGGGTGAGAACCTACCTGGTGGGGTGAGGATCTACCTGGTGGGGTGAGGATCTACCTGGTGGGGGTGTGGTGGGGTGAGGACCTACCTGGTGGGGATGTGGTGGGGTGAGGACCTACCTGTTGGGGGTGTGGTGGGGTGAGGACCTACCTGGTGGGGTGAGGATCTACCTGTTGGGGTGTGGTGGGGTGAGGACCTACCTGTTGGGGGTGTGGTGGGGTGAGGACCTACCTGGTGGGGGTGTGGTGGGGTGAGGACCTACCTGGTAGAGGTGTGGTGGGGTGAGGACCTACCTGGTGGGGGTGTGGTGGGGTCAGGACCTACCTGGTGTGGTGGTGGCGGCCTCAGAGGAAGATAGTATCCAGGATCTCAGCAGTAAGGGTGCGGTGAGGGGCCGTCTCGTCGACCTCCGGAAGGGCGAACACCCGCTCGTTGAGGGAGTAGAGGTAAGGCGCTGACTGACAGTCCAGGTTGTACCACCAGTCACACACGAAGAACGCCTGGTTGAACATGGTGCCGTTGGGGCAGAGGAAGGATGCCTGCCGCCCGTCCAGATCACAGTAGTGCCACACCTGTAATCATACACCTGCTCTTAGCTCATACACACCTGCAATCATAAACCTGTTTTTTTTAGATCATACACACCTGTTTTTAATAGGTGATAATACACACCTGCTGTTAGTAGATCATACACACATGCAATCATATACCTGCTCTTAGTTGATCATCATACACGTGCAATCATTCACACACACACCTGCACATACATACAAAACACATTCAATTAGATAACGCTGACATACATACATACAAGTTGATATGACGTTGAACAAATATTGACTTCCCCGTTTTCGATACAGGTAACACTGCAACACAGAAAACGTGGCTTTTTGATGACTTTAGGGCTAACTTCACCAAACTCGTCAAGGCGTTCCGTAATTTTAAGAAAAGTATACTGTAGTGATATATGTGATTTGGAGATACATCTTATTGACTTTATTCTTTTCGTCAATAGTATTAGGAGCGGGTGTAGCGGTTACCCGTTTAGTAGACTGTCTCAACCAAGAAAGGTAATTTAAGATAATTTGCTCCCGTGACACAGACCCAAGCCCAGAAATAATGTCTCGTGTTGTGGGGACCATGGAAGGGTTAGGTCAAGCCAGGTCACAACATTGAACTCCTACCTCATAACCTTTACGTTATTCATGATAGTTTGACCAGATAGGAATTCCCTGCCCCTCGTACTGTACCTGACACCTGGCCTCTGTGTCGGCGTAGAAGCCTGGCCAGGGCATGTCGGAGCAGTAGAAGTTGGTGTAGGGGACAGTGGAGATGATGGGGTAGTCCAGGCCTGGGACACCGGGTATAGTCTCCACCAGGGCGGTGAGGGAAGCCAGCCGTGGCAGCAGGTAGGAGTACAGCGTCTGGCGCAGCATGGGAGGCAGCAGGATGGATGACGGGTCGACCCCTGCTGACCTGTCGACCAAACACACACACTTATTGAGCCAGAAAAATAGATACAAAGTGAACAATAACAATAGTGACACAGTTGAGCCAAGAGAGAGAGAGAGAGTTTAATACACTCACGGGTCGTCGCCAGTGCTGAAGGGACCAAATTCACTGCCAGCAGCAGATGTGGGCAGAGTGAGAGGAGCTCCTCCGGCCAGGGCAGCGTTACGTTGTCCAGGTGCCGACGAGCCTGACCCACCGCGCCTGTCGTGGAGTTGGTGTGGGTTAAACATGTTTATACTACGGCAGGGCCTTGGTTTCATATTATATTGATCACATAAAATAGGTCTAACATTTTGTGGGCACTGATGTCATTTTAGAAGTATATTTTATGAGCAAGAGACAGTGTTGATGGGTTGTACCTCTGTTGTTGTGAGAGAGCGACCAGGGTGAGGAAGTTGACGACGATGGATGGGTCGAAGTGTTGTATGGGTGAGGTGGTAGTGGTGGCTCCTCTGATGCCACCAATCAGACGGGACTCCAACAGCCTCATCAGGTTACCCACGCCGTTGCTGTCCCCTTCCGAGGTTCCTGATGGTGTCCTCCTGAACCCGCCTCCTGCAACACCCGTCAGTCTGGTGCCTACGACGCCCCCAGGCACTCTCGTCAGCCCTGGCCCTCGACTCACCGTGGCCGGGTCCGTCCTCACAGGTGTCAAAGTGCCAACACTTGTCCCCGGCCCCACACCTGGCACCGCAGTAGTGTCACCGGTGACGGTACCCACACTGGCCGGTACACCCCCCACCCCCACACCAGCCGACCCCACAGTAGTGGTGCGGGGAAAGAGAGGGAAGCCCGGGAGGGAGGTGAAGGTGACGGGTATTGGGTGAGCATCTAGGCGTAATATCCCCGACTTTATCCCACTGGGGTCCTCACCTGCCCGACGCTCTGACTTACTCACCATCTCACCAATGAGTACCCGGCCTTCCCTGCCTCCACTACCAGCACCAGAGGACCCCACCTCGCCTCCTGTTGTGTTCGTAGCTCCGGGTTGCGCTGTAGGCGGAGGTGAGAAGGGCGACTCTTGAACTGTACGTGCCAGACGTTCCTTGAAGACGTCGAACTGTTCCCTCATCGACCTGGCTAACTCTCTCTTACTTGTTCCCTCGCCTCGTACACCAGCCTCGCCTTGACCAATGTTCCCGAAGGTGGAATCAGTATTAGATTCAGGAAAAACTCGAGTTGGTATTTGACTCCGTGTAGCAGTTCCTTGACCCCGTGAAGCTGCCCCTTGACCATCGAACTCTGTGGGCAGGACACCATTCCCAAGCACTAAACCCTCCACCACCGGGAACCCTAATTTAAGGCTCTCGAAGTTGTACGCCCTGTGGAGGTCCGTGAGGGAGGTGGCCACGGCGCTGAGTCCCTCCTGATGGGTGTTCAGCTCCCGGCCAGACCACCTCAACTCTCCCTCACTTGTCCCACACAAACCTGAGCCGGAAGGAGTTAATGACTGTTATTAACTTATTATTTACAGGCTTTATAATGTTCAGATGTTGGAAAAATTAGGATCACCTGTGGATTAACTCTTCTACCTTATTTCACCTGAGAATTAAACACCTTAGCTACCTGGGGGAGGGGGGTTGGGTTAGGTATGTGTTAGGGTGGTTAATCTTCAGGTGATCCCAAAATTATAGTAAAGTTGTTGTAATATTGTTATATGTTAGAGCTACTCTGTGTTTATGACTGGGACATACGGACAGCGGGAGACTTAATCGTATACCCCAGTGAGGTAACATTAAGGTCAGCCATTGTATTCACTGTGAACTGAACTGATAGGATGACGTCACTGGCAGATATCAATAGCCATAAATTCATTAGTGTAAAGTGTCGTAAAAGAGCGATAAATGTCACCGGTCGGAGTAAAAACGTGTGTAGGATGTAGTGAGTTAGGTGTCATTGAGAGATTACCTGTGCTGTGTCTTACCTGTGCTGTGTCTTACCTGTGCTGTGTCTTACCTTGGTGTAGGGGTGTGTGTGTGTGTGTGTGTGTGTGTGTGTGTGTGTGTGTGATCATAATTCATACATTTACCTACATGTTGTGATGCAAATGTATACAGGACGTGTCTTTACTCACACACACACACACACCCTTATCAGTAGACCTCGAGTTAAGACGAAGAATAAATAATTGATATAACTTAACCTAACCCACCAGCCAGAGTTTACATACTGTAGGTTCCTGAGGTGGAAAAAACTGAGGGAAACTTGTAGCGTCCAGCAGTTATTGACTCGTCTACCTTGACTATACTAACACGCACTAGTCAACAGTAGTCAAGAATGTGATGGTTGGCTACTTGGACCCCAGTCTGGCCACATGGACCCCAATCTACATAAAACTATCTTAGATTAGGTCCCAGGCTTGATGAGTACCAAGCCCAACAGGCCCCAACCCTCTTAGGCTAACTGTTAGTATTTGTATATAATTGTGGTAGATCTTAAGCTTACCCAGTCACTAGGGTGGGTTAGCTTAGGTTAGGTTGGGTTGGGTTAGGTTGGGTTGGGTTGGGTTGGGTTAGCTTAGCTTAGGTTAGGTTAGGTTAGGTTAGGTTAGGTTAGGTTGGGTTGGGTTAGGTTGGGTTAGGTTAGGTTAGGTTAGGTTGGAGTCTTTTAGAAGTACCTTTGTACAACCTTATACACTTAGGTTAGGTTAGAGTATTAGGATAAGTGCCACAACCTTATACACTAAACCTGACCTTGTTTGTGTTTACACCGGCCATACTCCCCCTTACCACCAGCCAAAGGTCAGAGTAGTGAACCAGGAAGCAAGTATTGGGCTACCTGGCTGATCAAGGTAAATACTCTTAATTAACACCTGCCTCTCTCCTGCAGCGCTAGACACACCCCCCCTACCTACTGACACACCCCCTACCTACTGACACACCCCCTACCTACTGACACACCCCCCACCTCCTGACCCCTCCCCCACCTCCTGACCCCTCCCCCACCTCCTGACCCCTCCCCCACCTCCTGACCCATCCCCCACCTACTGACCCCTCCCCCACCTACTGACCCCTCCCCCACCTACTGACCCCTCCCCCACCTCCTGACCCCTCCCCCACCTCCTGACCCCTCCCCACCTCCTGACCCATCCCCCACCTACTGACCCCTCACCTGACCCCTCCCCCACCTCCTGCCCCCCCCACCTCCTGCCCCCCCCCCCACCTCCTGACCCCCATGTTTTAGTCACTGATTCCGTCAAGGTGGAGCAGCTGTTGTCCTCATGTAAAGATAATTTAGTTAATGATTAAGCTGACACACACACACACACACACACACACACACACACACCTCATGCCGCTACATAACAACTTACAAACATTTTTAATAACCTTTAAAGCCAATTCACACGTGTCAATAGTGAATTCCTTAACATTAACCGTTGTGCCATTGTCAACAGATCTTCCGTTATAACAGTAGAATAAAAAAGTTCCACACAGAGATCGAGGTGTGACGAGGCGCTTATTGTACCCAAGTAGAATAAGAAACAAATGGGGAGACGAGAGACGTGATGGAGCCCGCTGTTGGTTTGGTTAGGTTAGGTTGGTGTGGAGGGATGATTTTGACCAGGGTACAGGACTGGGGTCAGACATCAGTATACACGGTAGGAGGTCTTGTATAACCCGCGGTGAAAACAAATGACGGTAAACATTTTGTCCGGAATGAAAGATTACCTTGTGTGAAACCTGTGACGTCATCGTTTATTAGTGTACCTTGTGAAACTTACGTGATGTCATCGTTTATTAGTGTACCTTGTGAAACTTACGTGACGTCATCGTTTTTAGTGATGCAATGTTTATGTGCATGTTATTCCTTACTGGGACGTGGTATACACACACACACACACACAGTGGGGGTCAGAGCGGATGTTACACTTGGGGTCATAAGTGGAGTAGGTCAAGCCTGCATGTTAATTCGCAGCTGGAGTTTGGCTTTAGCTTATTAATTAACTCCAGGTAGTTATTACAGGTAGAGTTGGAGGTAAGATGAGGAAGACTAGTGAGGTGTCAGAGGTGTGAGGCGGCCGGTGAGGTATGAGTGATGTAAGGGTGTGTGTGTGTGTGTGTGTGTGTGTGTGTGTGTGTGTGTGTGTGTGTGTTATTATGGCGGAACTTTACCTTGGCACAGTTATACATTGCTTGTGCTCTCACTTATTTGTAGCTGCTCTAGACTTTACCACCACGCCCATCTGTCGCACCCCATCACAAACACACAAACAGGAAGATCTACACACACACACATACAGGAAAATCTACACACATACACAGGACGATCTACACACACACACACACAGTTAAGATCATCACCCGTAACCCGAGAACACAGAGTAACGTTAGACTTGATGCTGGCGACGTTTGCTGAATGACGAACAAGTTTGGTGCCACGTTTTATGAGAGGGAAAGATGAATGAGGCCTACGGTGAAGGTCGGACACTATACACATACAGACACACAGTACAGACACACACTACACACACACACTACACACACACACACATACACACACACACACACACACACGCACACACACACTACACATATGTGGAAGTACTGTTGTCATCTCATTGCTGCTATAATCGTTCATCTTACCCCTCGCCCTTCTTGGTGGGGTTGGTTAGGTTAGGTCAGGTCGGGTTAAGGTAGGTTAGGTCAGGTCGGGTTAAGGTAGGTTAGGTTAGATTAGGCTGGGCTAAGGTTTGTTTAATTTAGGGTGCGTTAGGTTAGGGTGAATTTGGTTAAAGTTAGGTCAGGTTAGGTTAGGTTAGGTTAGGTTAGGTTCAGGGTTAGGTTAGGTTAGGTTCAGGGTTAGGTTAGGTTAGGTTAAGTTAAGTTAGGTTAGGTTAGGTTAGGTTAGGTATATTCTGGACATTATGAGGTCAAGTAATTAATATGTCCACCGGTTTTACGAACATCAACCGGTAACATGAGCGGGTGGTGTGGGTGGAGGTGGATGGATTGCATAATATCCACAATCGTATAATCGTACATGACCCCATCTGACCACTATTCGTCTGGTTGACTGTGGAATGTAAACTCGCCAGGTTAGGTTAGGTTCGGTAAGGTAAGGTAAGGAAACTGTTACACACATTCACTCAGACCACAATACAAGTGGTTTTGGTGTCCGCTTTTTAAGGTATAGAACTGGTTAACTGGGTACATAGTGTGGTAATAAGTTGACAACCAGTTTATTACCACACACACACACACACACACATTAAAAAAGAAGTAATTGTGGGTGCTGGTGAGAGTTGTGTGGCGGGGGCAGCGTTTCGGTCCTTGACATGACCGAACCAGTTGTCATTATTAACCTGTACATACCTGAACCTTACCTGGCCTACTATGTTAACACCTACTCCCCCACCATATCACCCCCCCCCACCATATCACCCCCCTCCTCCCTTCATGTCAACAACCCCCCCCCCACCCCTTATCCACTCCTTGTTCAGTATATGACAGGATTTTATTTTTATTTTTATCACATGAAGATTACGCACCACAGGCAAATGACATGATGTTTCACGAATGGTAAAAGAGTTAAATTTACTATTTGGAATAATGTGTGTGTGTGTGTGTGTGTGTGTGTGTGTGTGTGTGTGTGTGGTACAGACTTTCACCGGGTATGGAGGCCGGTGTGGGACGCAGGGCTGCCTCCTCTTAACGCTAAAAAAGTTGTTGTATACTGTGACAAAAACACGTTACTCACTAGGTCAGGGTCACACCATGCCCACACCCTTACCCCACCTTGGTCACACCTTGCCCACACCCTCACCCACCCTGGCCAACACCCTCACCCACCCTGGTCAACACCCACACCCTCCCGCCCCGGCCAACACCCACACCCTCCCACCCTGGCCAACACCCCACACTCTACACCCCACACACTCCTGTTGTCTCCACCTACAGTATACTCACTACCCTTCACTATATCCCTCGTTCACTACCTTAACTACACCATCATGCTGGCCTTCTCAACACACACTCCTACCCTCCCCCTTCTCACTAGCCCTCTGTGTTGCTGTATGTTGTAGTGTTAAGGTGTTGTAGATGCCTATAATATTGTGTTAAAGTGTTGTGGTAATATATTAGGGCGTCATGGTAGGCCTATTGCATCATATGGTAGACCTATGTCATTGTAACATGGTAGACCTATTACATTGTATCATGGTAGGTATATTAAATTGTATGATAGGCCTATTACATTGTATCATGGTAGGCCTATTACATTGTATCATGGTAGGCCTATTGCATTCTATCATGGTAGGCCTATTGCATCGTAAGATGGATCATGATTGGGTCTATTTGAGGAAAGTGTCAATAGTTCATGGTAGCGTTCAGACCCTGACTTTATAAACTGTCAGTTGCTGGGAAGAAAGTGGTTTGTCGTGTGTGTGTGTGTGTCTGTGTGTGTGTGTGTGTGGTCTGTGTGTGTGTGTCTGTGTGTGTGTGTGTGTGTGTGTGTGTGTGTGTGTGTGTCTGTGTGTCTGTGTGTGTGTGTGTCTGTGTGTGTGTGTGTGTGTGTGTGTGTGCGTGTGTGTGTGTGTGTGTGTGTCTGTGTGTGTGTGTGTCGCTCACTCTTTCTGTCCTAAGGTTGGGGTTAGGACTGAAGGTCACATGTGCTTGGTCTTGTTGATTTTCTCTGTTTGTGTGTTTGGTCAATAACCTCGACAGTGTCGGTGTAAAACTGTCCTGGAAATTCTGCGCCATGGTTGGGTTAGGTTAGGGCGGATTAGGTTAGCGTGAATTACGTTAAGTTAGGTAGGGTTGGATTAGATTAACTAGGCTTGGATTAGATTAAGTTAGGTTAGGTACACAATGGATAAATATTTTGATGATTTAAGCTGGAGTGTGGCTAATCCTCAGGTGATCAGACGTGTGTGTGTGTGTGTGTGTGTCACGTAGGTTGTTTATGATTGTCTTTAAAGGTGAAGGTTGCTGCTCAAGGGGAAACACACTTTTTGCCTGTCTGTTTCTCACACCTGGGAACCATTACGTGTTTGACAATAATCCCGCCAGTCTTATAAAGAACTTCGTCGTCTGTAACAGAGTTGTAAGAGTGATTGTAGGTTAGGTTGAGTTGGGTTAGGAAAATTGACAGGTAAGGTAGCTGCTAATTACTACCAGTGTAGGTGTATGGACAGGTAAGGTAGCTGCTAATTACTACCAGTGTAGGTGTATGGACAGGTGAGGTAGCTGCTAATTACTAACTGTAGGTGTATGTACTGGTAAGGTGGCTGCTAATTACTACCAGTGTAGGTGTATGGACAGGTAAGGTAGCTGCTAATTACTACCAGTGTAGGTGTATGGACAGGTGAGGTAGCTGCTAATTACTTCCAGTGTAGGTGTATGGACAGGTGAGGTAGCTAATTACTACCAGTGTAGGTGTATGGCCAGGTAAGGTAGCTGCTAATTACTACCAGTGTAGGTGTACGGACAGGTGAGGTAGCTGCTAATTACTACCAGTGTAGGTGTATGGACAGGTGAGATGTGCAGAATGGTTTTTGTCACTCGCTCCCGTTGAGGAAATTCACTTGTGAAAGGTGATCTTGTTTTTCACTTCTCCCCTTCCCTTCACCTAACCTGTCCTAACACCTGCTACACTGATCTAACACCTGTCTCTGCCGTAACATCTGTCACCATAACTGCCTCTGCTTTAACACTTGCCACCATAACTGCCTCTGCCGTAACACCTGCCACCATAACTGCCTCTGCCGTAACACCTGCCACCATAACTGCCTCTGCCGTAACACCTGCCACCATAACTGCCTCTGCCGTAACACTTGCCACCATAACTGCCTCTGCCGTAACACCTGCCACCATAACTGCCTCTGACGTAAATGACCTGCTAGCAATCGCTCGTAAATGAGTCGACACTTATGTTTGGCGTCTTTTATAGCGTCACTTTCACCAGTCAGTGTACAGGGCAGTGTGAGGATCATGTGAAGATTGGACACCCCTGCGTCTTTGACTTTTAACATGAGCTAATCACCCTATCCTAACTACCCTAATGTTAACCTATCCTAACCACTGTAATTCTCATCTAATCTAAAGGAGTGGTAGTTTAACCTAATCTAACCACACACAGAAGTACAGCAAATACTGCTATATACTTACACGGAAGTCTAGGGGAGACGACTGGTTGGTACCTTGAGGCAAGTTATTACTACTGACCTGACCACTTGACTACCTGACACACACACACACACACACACACGCACACACACACACACACATCTTCCAGTTTCAGGTTTATAATAATACTTGTGATATAAAGCCGACGTGTGTAGTTTTTATTGTGAGGAAAGGCTGTCGCACCCAGCAAGTTTTGTTTAACCTGGTGTAATGGCCAACCTAACCCAACCAGACCTAACCTAACCTGGTGTAATGGCCAACCTAACCTAACCAGACCTAACCTAACCTGGTGTAATGGCCAACCTAACCTAACCAGACCTAACCTAACCTAACCTAACCTAACCAGACCTAACCTAACCTAACCTAACCTAGCCTAACCTAACCTAACCTAACCTAACCTAGCCTAACCTAACCTAACCTAACCTGGTGTAATGGCCAACCTAACCTAACCAGACCTAAGCTAACCTAGCCTAACCTAACCTAACCTAACCTGGTGTAATGGCCAACCTAACCTAACCAGACCTAAGCTAACCTAGCCTAACCTAACCTAACCTAACCTGGTGTAATGGCCAACCTAACCTAACCTAGCCTAACCTAACCTAACCTAACCTGGTGTAATGGCCAACCTAACCTAACCAGACCTAACCTACCCTAGCCTAACCTACCCTAGCCTAACCTAACCTAACCTAACCTTGGATACTGTTGTTAATTTGTGATGACTAAGACATTCTGGGCTCAAAGGTCACTATAGATGGCGGTGTTACTTTTACTTATTCTGTTCTGATTCTCTAGTCCAATATTTTTCTTATTTGCGTCGATTTTTTTTTTAAGTTTATTTTTTTTACGTATGTGTGTGTATGTGTGTGTGTGTGTGTGTGTGTGTGTGTGTGTGTGTGTGTGTGTGTGTGTACTCAGAGGTTAATTCATCGTACTCAAGGGGTTGTTATTGTACTCAAAGGGTTAAGTCATCACAGTCAAGGTGCCCAGTCATTGTACTCAAGGGGTTAAGTCATCATTTTCAAATGGTTAAATCATCATATTTGAAGAAACTGTTTCTTAGTGATATGTGACTAAATTGTTTTACGTAAGAATTAATTAAATTTTTTATTGTTTCGTACTAAATAGTTACCCGATATTAATTAATGTGTTTAATGTGTTTCGTTGTATCAGTTAATGATATTACGTTTCCTCGTATCAATTTTATTGTGTATAATAGCAACAACTTCAAACTCGTGTCGAATATGTGACTCGTGTCGAATATATGTGACTCGTGTCGAATATATGTGACTCGTGTCGAATATATGTGACTCGTGCAATACTGTCGTCTTATCTTGTATATTACCAAGCGCGTATATAGTGTATTGCTCCGGTAATGTTAGTACGCTACACTGGCCTCGCCCTGGAAGCAAAGTCTTGAAAATTATGTCTGGTAAAATTGTCTCCTAACTGGTGCTAAGGTCGACTCTCAATGTTAGTTTGTTACCAAGACTTGTCCAGGTGTTATGTTGACAGATTACCTCGTACTGGATCGGGTTGCATAAAGTATTCAGTAAGTCTTTCAAGTTTACATTCATTCATCATGTATGTAGACTGCAGGTATACAGTTGCACAGCAGTTTTCAAGGTAAATTACCTTCATTTAACTGTTGATGTGAGAACGTATCTTTACCACACTCCACCACACTCTACCACACCACACATCATACTACACCACACACTACAACTATATTACACTACACAACACCACACCACACCACACTACACCACACTACACCACACTATACCACACTATACCATATCATACCACACCACACTACACCACACTATACCACACCACACTACACCATACCACACCACACCACACCACACACTAGACCCCACACCACGTTAGGAATTTGAGTTACTACCAGTGAGCAGAGGGCCAAGTAGTTTGTGTTGGCTGGGTCTCTCGCCAACACCAAGAGGGAGGTCTGGCTGGGGTGGGAGCTTGACCCGCTAGAGACGTGGTCAGAGACGGGTTTTTCCTCCCTCTCTCGTAGACTGGATGGCTAATGCGGGCTTATGGCTAACAGGGATATTTTCAGCCATAATTTACAACACAAGGACAACAGACGCGTTATCTAGTCTCAGTGGTGGATTGTTCGATTGGGCCCCAATCTAATAGGCCCCAATCCTAATGGGCCCCATTCTTGATATCACCGATTATTGATACATCTCAGTCTTGAAAGGTCCCATTCTAGCAACCCTTAGGACCCAGCCATGATATGTTAGGTTAGGTTAGGTTAGGTTAGGTTAGGTTAGGTTGGGTTAGGTTAGGTTAGGTTGGGTTAGGTTAGGTTAGGTTAGGTTAGGTTAGTTTAAGTGGGGACTGGGATCTGTCTAGTAATGATTCTCTCCCTCCCTCACCAGGACCACCTCTATTACCTCTCACCACCACCCCCTCACCACCACCCCCTCACCATCACCCCCTTCACCATCACCCCCTTCACCATCACCCCCTTCACCATCACCCCCTTCACCATCACCCCCTTCACCATCACCCCTCACCATCACTCCCCTTCACCATCGCCCCCCATCACCATCACCCCCCTCATGGTGGTAGTAGTAGTAGTTGTAGTGGTGGTAGTAGTAGTAGTAGTAGTGGTGGTAGTAGTAGTAGTAGTAGTGGTGGTAGTAGTAGTAGTGGTGGTGGTAGTAGTAGAAGTTGTAGTGGTGGTAGCCTATGTGATAGTGGTAGTTGTTGTTGTTTAGGTGTTTGTGCTTGGTGAGGTGTGGCAAGTGAGTGAGGTGAGGCAAGCGAGTGAGGTGAGGCAAGTGAGTGAGGTGAGGCAAGTGAGTGAGGTGCGGCAGGTGAGTGAGGTGCGGCAGGAAGTGTAGGTGGGGCACGCAGGTGAGTGAGGTGCGGCAGGCGAGTGAGGTGCAGCAGGTGGTAGCACAAGGTTAGCCAGCACCAACACAGACGGGGCGAGGTAGACCAGCATCACCCCCTCACCTCACCTCAACTCTGCTCCATATTCCTCAGTGAGAGAGAGAGAGAGAGAGAGAGAGAGAGAGAGAGAGAGAGGCGGGGGAGGGTATTATAATTAGTTTTCCTCCTGGGTCGAATATTTGCAGGAATATATTGATCTGTCTGTTTATGTACGTCTGTCTGTCTGTCTATGTACGTCTGTCTGTGTGTCCGTCTGTTAATGTACGTCTGTCTGTCTGATGAATTTGTGTCTGCGATAATATTAAATCATGGTGTTGCTAGAGTACCTAACATGTCCAGACTTAACCTAACCTAACACTTGTCATTTTAACCACACACACACACACACACACACACACACACACACACACACACAGTCAGTTATTTCTTTACTTGGGAATTTCCTCTGTCTTTCCCCCGTCGTCCACGTGGGAGGGAGATATCAGGAAAAAAGTCACGGTCTTGGTGTACATACATACATGCATACATTCATACATACATAAATACATACTTACCTACATACATACATACTTACATACATACATACGGTGAGGTCAGTAAGTGTTATGACCACACTGAGACACCTTGGAGTAAGTGAGGGCCGCGGGGGATGTTTATAACCTTCATATTATTTTATGTTTCTGTTGTAATCTTAATTTTCCCGTGATGTAACTCAGCGTTGTTCGTGTAGGTTAAGTGATGTGTTATTGAGATCTGCTCTTGGTGTGTACATAACTTGGGGGGGGGGCACACACACACACACACACACACACACACACACACACACACACACACACACACACATTTCCCGAGTAATTGATTAATATGTAACAGGTGTGGTGGTGGGTGTGGTGGGTGTGGTGTAGAATATTTCCTCTGGCATAAAACGAAGAATTGGTTGTTGAATTTGTGTAGTTTTGCTAGACAAGTGTCCCTCACGCACGAGTATATTTCATCAGTTAGGTCAGTCAAAAAATCATCTTCAGAATGCAGTGCGTGTTAAGTTGATACCAGATTGATGCCTTTATTAGTCATGATATGTAACTAAAGACTGGTATGGACACACACACACACACACACACACACACATTGATCCTGCTGTAAACATATGTATGATATTCACTTGTAGTATTGCTGTGCCAAATATAGTAGTGAACTTACTGAGGAGGAGGAGGAGCAGTGGTTGTAGAGTGAAGCCCCCGCTAGCCCCGCCAGCCATTATCTTAACCATGGTGAGAGGGGCTGTTGGACGCCTACTGATGTACACCGTCACTTGCAGTTCTCTATCATAATAAATCTTGTTCTTTACTTTCGCTTTGTTGTTCTTCCCGTTAATTATGATTATTAATAGACGATGTAGAGTAACACTAAGAGTACACCATGGCAGGGTGTAGTGTTGCTCCTGTACTACACTTGTGTCAGGTGAGGGTGTCTTACAGTCACTTGTTCCTGCTGACTTACACCTCAGTATTTTTCCAGTTTGACTTCTATGTTCTGGGTATATGGAACAACTGTGATGGTTATGTTTACACTTATAGTTAGGAATTATACGGGAACACGTCACGGAGAGAGTGGAGGGAGGGAGTGTAGCGAGGACGGCGAGTGTGGCACTACTGAGGCGCTCCAGATACTTGCTGCCACAGACCAGCACTCAGCTGACCCGGCCCTGGCACGCCCTCCCTGGCCCGGTCCGCCCCAGCTCACTGGTGCCCCGCCCACACATTCACCACGCCCACACCTTCACCACGCCCACACCCTCACCACGCTTTAAAGTGTGTGCAAAGATGGTGTTCGCTGGACACACATAATCAACCGGACTGTTACCTCATTGTATTCTCGTTTAAGGCTCCAACTTGTTTTTGTGGGACTGCGTTACGTGTTGACCTCATAATCTTTACCAAAGGTCACGGAAGACACCTCTACCAAAGGTCACGGAAGACACCTCTACTAGAAGCTAATTGTATCACAGCAACAAACTCAGCTTGAGGAACTGTATCCTTGTTACCATGGTGACGGAACACTTTCCTTCCAACACCACAGGTTATGTACACGTTTGTTAGTGTAGTGATGGACCTCTCATGTGTCACGTGTGCTGCCACTTAAGGTGTTCTTGACATGAGGCGCCCTCCTGGTTCATCAAGGTAAGGTTAAGTAACGTTGGGTTGGTCAGGGTGAGGTAAGGTTGGGTTGGTCAGGGTGAGGTAAGGTTAGGTTGGTCAGGGTGAGGTAAGGTTGGGTTGGTCAGGGTGAGGTAAGGTTAGGTTGGTCAGGGTGAGGTAAGGTTAGGTTGGTCAGGGTGAGGTAAGGTTAGGTTGGTCAGGGTGAGGTAAGGTTGGGTTGGTCAGGGTGAGGTAAGGTTGGGTTGGTCAGGGTGAGGTAAGGTTGGGTTGGTCAGGGTGAGGTAAGGTTAGGTTGGTCAGGGTGAGGTAAGGTTAGGTTGAGCTGGGTGAGGTAAGGTTAGGTTGGGCTGGGTGAGGTAAGGTTAGGTTGGGCTGGGTGAGGTAAGGATAGGTTGGGCTGGGTGAAGTAAGGTTAGGTTGGTCTGGGTGAGGTAAGGTTGGGTTGGTCAGGGTGAGGTAAGGTTAGGTTGGGCTGGGTGAAGTAAGGTTAGGTTGGGCTGGGTGAGGTAAGGATAGGTTGGGCTGGGTGAAGTAAGGTTAGGTTGGGCTGGGTGAGGTAAGGTTAGGTTGGGCTGGGTGAGGTAAGGTTAGCTGCTCAGTTGACCAGTGGTGACCGTTCCGTGCGTCAGTCAGTATCGCTGCCACGAGCTCTCCTCTCAATGTTAACAGTATTCATATTTACTCTTGACATTTTAAGAAAAACGAGCACCCTCACCCCGTCCACGAGGCCAGGGGTGATACACTGTTTACCAGGCTGTGAGAAATGTGTTCATACGGTCAGATGATAGTAGCAGTAGTAGTGTAAAGTAGAGGTAGTAGTGGCCTCCATCCTCCCCAATAGCCACACCTTCGCCGCCAATAGTAGCCTTGATATTGCTGAAAACAACCACCAATAATAATAATAATAAATTCAGATAATATAATTCCTCCAAGTACATCAAGAGTGTTTAAAAAAAATTACATTCATTTGTAATCTAACAGTAACTTGTAGCTGTGGAGTTTGGCGGCGGGAGTCAGAACAGCGGCTTACCATAATGACCAACACACACACACAAAAAGCAGTCTTCATGTAGGGTTTGGCTGAAGTATTGTTGCTGGAGGTCAACGTCTGCACTCCACCGCACAAACCTTCAAATGTCGACGAAGAATTCTCAAGCCAATATCAAAATTCGCTTTAAATTAATTGAGTTTCCTTGGCAGAGTCTTCTTGGTGAAATATTTAACGCTGAGCTATATAGTTTACCACTGTGATGTGTTTGTTTACATTCAACAGAAGGAAACTCACAATAGTAAACACACTATGGAATAAAAGTAAAAAATATTAAAACAAATATCTCAGAGATAATGATTTGTGGAATGTTTATATGACGAGTCCCTGTAAACGAACTAGTGAAGGGAGACTGTACCTACTTTTGATATAATAATAATAATAATAATAATAAATAATAATAATAATAATAATGATTGCTTAACAATATCCCACTCAGGTGTAACACGATTCTGGTGAGGTAGGTGACATTAGGTGAGGTAGATGACGTCGGGTAAGGTAGATGTCGTCAGGTAGGTGACGTCAGGTGAGGTAGATGACGTCAGATGAGGCTATCAAACAACGCCCATGGGTAAAACCACAAGAAACATGGGCAAGGTCGCTGTAGTAGTTCCCGGGCCGGACATACATAAGAACATAAGAATGAAGGAAACTGCAGCGGGCCTATTGGCCCATACTGGGCAGTCCCGTTTACACCCAACCCCTATTGCTCATATAAGCATCCAACCTATGTTTGAAGCTATCCAGCGTATTGGAGTTAATGATGATATTTGATAACTTGTTCCACTCGTCCACTACTCTGTTTCCAAACCAGTGTTTACCGATTTCACGCCTAAATCTAAATTTATCTAATTTAAAACCATTGTTACGAGTTCGCTCCTGGTTGGATAGTTTGAGTACCTTTGTAATGTCCCCTTTGTTTAGCCCTTACTTCCACTTATACACCCATACCCAACAGCTGCCCCGTTCCCCCCCCCTCCCACCACCGCCCCACACTTCACCTACAATTACCTGTGACCTTTGGGACTGTGAGTTGATACAGTACAGTCTACCTGGTCCGCCCCACCTGTACTAGTTCTCAACCACACACCATGCATAACAATTTCACCCCCCCCCCCCCCACCACACACACGCACTCCATGTATACTATCTTCAACACCACACTCACGCCATAACACAACCTAGTTTACCCACACCACAATAACACACTTCACCACCACACCACAGTAACACACTTAACCACCACAATAACACACTTCACCACCACACCACACTAACACACTTCACCACCACACTAACACACTTCACCACCACATCACACTAACACACTTCACCACCACACCACACTAACACACTTCACCACCACACTAACACACTTCACCACCACACCACACTAACACACTTCACCACCACACTAACACACTTCACCACACCCACCACACACCCACACAACACACTCCATATGGGGAAGTTATAATGGCGTTTGTGGCGACTAGGAGACGCCATTGATAGTTACAACATCAAAACTCCACAATTTCTAACTTTGACACAGTGCAGAGCCCAGCAGTGATGTATATACCAGAGGAAACAGTCAAGGCAAAGTTTACACCAGATGGACAAGGAGTTAGGTGAGGTGAGATTTTTTTTTTTGCTATGTTAGGTTAAGGTTGCTATGTTAGGTTAAGGTTGCTATGTTAGGTTAAGGTTGCTATGTTAGGTTACGGTTGCTATGTTAGGTTAAGGTTGCTATGATAGGTTAAGGTTGCTATGTTAGGTTAAGGTTGCTATGTTAGGTTAAGGTTGCTATGTTAGGTTACGGTTGCTATGTTAGGTTACGGTTGCTATGTTAGGTTAAGGTTGCTATGTTAGGTTAAGGTTGCTATGTTAGGTTAAGGTTGCTATGTTAGGTTAAGGTTGCTATGTTAGGTTAAGGTTGCTATGTTAGGTTAAGGTTGCTATGTTAGGTTACGGTTGCTATGTTAGGTTAAGGTTGCTATGTTAGGTTAAGGTTGCTATGTTAGGTTAAGGTTCCTATGTTAGGTTAAGGTTGCTATGTTAGGTTAAGGTTGCTATGTTAGGTTAAGGTTGCTATGTTAGGTTAAGGTTGCTATGTTAGGTTAAGGTTCCTATGTTAGGTTAAGGTTGCTATGTTAGGTTTAGGTTGCTATGTTAGGTTAAGGTTGCTATGTTGAGATTTTATTTTTATTTTGTTTTATTTTATTTTTCATTCATTTTTTGTTGTGGGAATGACTTAAAATGAGCGAGATGAATAGTCTCCATAAGACTCTTAGAGTAGGACAGTACAGCGTAAAAAAAATCGATGGTTGATGAAACTAACAAGTAAAATGGGGTGATACTTGTGTGTGACCCCTGACAGCCAAGTTGGGTGGGGGAGACTGAGGGGCGTCAGTATAGACGGTTGTTTAGTAAACTTTAGGGTGACAAGAGACTCTGCAGTTGACCACAAGTGCTCTATGGTGGATAGTGGAGATGAGTGTATCGTGTATAAAGAAACACATGAAGGTTAAACTGTAGCTGGTCTAATATACAGTACTATACTCACACTGTATATTACCTCTATGTGTCTGCCCTTAGGACAATTATTTATTTTACCTGTATTGTATTTGTGTGTAGACACACATAAAACACATACAAATAAATAATACTGTGTATATCTCACAAATGATCAGAAACAAGTGTAGTATTAAATGTTGAGTGTACCCTCACGTCTACTCCCTCCTATGTTATTAATAAAGCACGGAGTGGACTTGAGGGTACACTCAACATTTAATACTACACTTGTTTCTGATCATTTGTGAGATATACACAGTATTATTTATTTGTATGTGTTGTGTGTGTGTCTACACACACACACAACACATACAATACAGGTAAAAGAAATTACTGTCTCTAGAACGAATGGCTCCCTGTCCCGGCCGCGAAAATGCCGGCAACTTTAAAACTACCCACGGACATTCTTGGGTACATCCAGGGTGTCATCTGCGAATAATAGAGGACTGCGAAATAAAAGTCTGCGAATTATTAGGGCGTACTATATATATATATATATATATATATATATATATAATATATATATATATATATATATATATATCTTGATAATAAAATCGAAAACACACGGGAAAATGGAAACAACGGAGTACCTTAGCTTTCGTCTTTATTCAAGACATTTTCCCGTGTGATTTTATCAAGATTTATCTTATCCACGTTTTCATTGTGGATTTTCATAAAATATATATATATATATATATATATATATATATATATATATATATATATATATATATATATATATATATCTTTACAACCGGATTGGTAATTCCAAATTTCCGTCACACAATTTAGTGATTTAATCATCGAGGCTCCCTGCTGTCATATAACACAGTACAGTAAAATGTTTCTCTCTAAGACTGCCTTCATCCATCTGCTGTTGTCCATTACCACACATATGCACCTTTAATAATTCTCCACACATCATTTCCTTATAGACTTTTATAGTACTTATTTTCACCATCTCGTTCTCCCATTGACTCCTCAAAATATATTTTTATGTGGGCCTCAAACTTCGTGAGGGCTTACCAGTTTCAACCACCAAACCTGATGACTACACGGACCTGACTAATAAGTGTTCAATATTTGACCATGTGATCTTGGCAAGGCTTGAGAAACTCCTCATATATTCCTGGACTGTGTTGATGAGATCTGCCTCTTGGGTGATGTGATCAAGAGTCACAATAGCCTGGGGGAAGTTTATGGAGTAACTGCCTTTATTGAAGTCAAGAGGACCTTATCTTAGTGTGAAAGGTAAGGTGTCTGTTGTGCGGCAGTGAACCATGAATAGTTAAAGTGGGTGACATACTGCAGGTGTGGGAGGTGCATGTGTAATGTGACGCTGAAAGACAGGAAACACTTGAGAAATATATGGACAGCTGGGTAGTTTTTAGGATAGGTTTGGTGTAGAGGTGGACTGAGGTGGCTCAGGTGTGTGGGGAGAATAGAGGAGACCAACTGAGGCAACAGCTGCATGAGTGGGTTTGAAGGGGACGACAGCTGACTACATGGTTCAGAAAAGGTCGCACCAAAGTGTATTTGCTCAGTGAACAAGTGTGTGTTCTATGTTACTCACCCAACAGGTTTATCAGCTAACCTGTCTACTCAGTTTTAATATTTAAACAATTGACATCAGCATTACACCCACAAGCAACTTGACTGAATGTTCATATTTGTTCAAACCTTCACACAAGATAATTATCAGCAACCAAACGACATTGATGATCTAAAGGGAGAATACTGATGTCTCCTCCCTTAAGACCAACATTATAAAGGGACGTGTGATTTAGTATACCCTGATGCTGGGAACCTGTCTAATAACACTGGACAGTCTTAAGAGCAGTTGACAGAAAATATCCCAACAGAGAGATAGGCTGAGTGAAATGTTAGGGAATAGATGGGCTGTAGCCAGTTTGCCTGTCAACCAAACACAGGCTCATTTAGCAGAATAAATGATCTAGTAATGCCACAAAATGTGCTCCACAAGACTTAACAATTATGAAGGACTCCATAGTACAAGTCAGACAGAGATAAGTGACCAAATATGGAAATAGAAGCACTTAATGCCATCAGGCTTGGTGTTAGGGAGTGACCATGCAACTTGTGGAACTGGAAACTGAGGTGTTGACCCTGCCATCTGGTGTCATAGTTCAGTAACAATTGTAGACCACAGAGAGTGAATGTGTTATGCTTGGCGACAGATTCCCAGTTTTCTCCTAAGGTGAAATTGTCAATAGATGCCTCCTTATGTGTGGTGGGAAGGACAGGTCTCATCCTTAAGTCTCTTCTAGCTGTACGGAGTTGCCTGATCCTTCCTCTGGTATAAAATAGGTTTCAGGATTAACACACCATTTATTTCCTTTCAAATATATTTTATGGATGGACTTGAAGAAAGGATTCAAAACTGTATTGATGTTAATATTATAGAAGATCAGATCCAGTTATTAAGTGAAGATGACGACCCTCAGCTGAGCCAAGATGGTGGTGTACAGCTTGTGTGTTTATCTTCAGAACTATTATGACCAGCCTGTGTCTTGCCAATATCCTTCCAACAGTTGTCATCTTCACTATTTGTCACCATACTAGCCGGTCAAGCCTTTCCTGGACCCCTCAATTTACCAATTTCATGTAACTCTTTGGTAGTTAGTGTCTGTTTATTGTAATATCCAATCAGGGATCTTTAGTCCACCGCTGTATGACCTGCCTATTACAACATGGTTCTTATCTCGTGAAATAGTGTACAGTACGCCCGGATAATTCGCAGATTTTTATTTCGCGGTCCTACATTATTCACTGATATCACCCTGGATGTACCCAAGTCTGTGGGTAGTTTTAAAGTTGCCGGTATTTTCGCGGCCAGGAAGTTCCAAAGAGCTTTCGAGTAATTCACATCTTCAGGGGTGAGTACAACACCTGTAACCCGTGCCCTAACACCTGTAACCCGTGCCCTAACACCTGTAACCCATGCCCCAACACCTGTGACCCGTGCCCCAACACCTGTAACCCGTGCCCCAACACCTGTAACCCGTAAGGTTTGATTAGGTAAGGTAAGATTAGGTAAGGTAAGGTAAGGTAAGGTAAGGTAAGGTAATATTAGGTTAGATTAGGTAAGGTAAGGTAAGGTAAGGTAAGGTTAGGTAAGGTAAGATTAGGTTAGATTAGGTAAGGTAAGGTAAGGTAAGATTAGATTAGGTAAGGTAAGGTTAGATTAGATTAGATTAGATTAGGTGAGGTTAGATTAGGTAAGGTAAGGTTAGGTTAGGTAAGGTAAGGTAAGGTAAGGTAGGGTAAGGTAAGGTAAGGTAAGGTGAGGTTAGATTAGATTAGGTAAGGTTAGATTAGATTAGATTAGGTGAGGTTAGATTAGGTAAGGTAAGGTTAGGTAAGGTAAGGTTAGGTTAGGTTAGTACTGTATATAGAGGGAGGCAGCAGTTGTCAGTGAGGATGGGGTGCATGTAACAGGGGCCAAGGTAAGCAACATGTACCAGCCACCCCTCTCTCCTGGTGCACTGTCAGCGAGAGAGATACAGACAGACAGAGACAGACAGACAGAGAGATACAGACAGACAGACAGACAGCATCATTCGGATAGGTTTCTGCCATGGTGGTTCAAGGAAGAGGAGGGGAGGGGAGGAGGAGGAAGAAGAAGAGTAGGAGAGGAGGAAGAGGAGGGGAGGGGAGAGGAGGAGGAGGAAGAAGAAGAGTAGGAGAGGAGGAAGAGGAGGGGAGGGGTGGAGGAGGAAGAAGAAGAGTAGGAGAGGAGGAAGAGGAGGGGGAGCACCTCAAATATTCATCAACTCGTCGACCTTCTCTCCCCTGGTGTCCCGTTGGCTGTTGTCCGATAAAGAATAAAACAGTAGTCAAAAAAATAAATAAAAATCTTGTATTAAGTTAGATTTTGTTAGGTTAGGTTAGGTTTCGTTAGCTTTAGGTTAGGTTTCGTTAGGTTTGGTTAGGTTTCGTTAGCTTTAGGTTAGGTTTCGTTAGCTTTAGGTTAGGTTTCGTTAGCTTTAGGTTAGGTTTCGTTAGGTTTCGTTAGCTTTAGGTTAGGTTTCTTTAGGTTCGATTTTTAGTGTTTTTAACCATACAATTTGGGTTGGTAAGATTTTCATGAATTCGTCCAAGAAATTATTATAAAATCCATTGAAAATACATCAAAAACATACAGGAAAATGTATAACTTGGTGGAAAAGTCGTGGGTGATCCTAAAACGAATACCGACTCAAAATTTCAAAGTTCCAGCCAATTTTTTTGAGATTTACTTTTCGTTTATCCTCTTCGCCACTGATCGATTTGTTTCCTGTCGGTCACGTCTCTGTTAAACACTGTTGGCAAGTACCAGGGCATGTACTGGCTCTTGATTGTATTTGATCCGACTATGGGGCTAACATCAAAAAATGCTGATGGATTTTTTTTTATACTTGTTATGGTGGTGGAGCATGGGTTACAGGTGTTGGGGCATGGGTTACAGGTGTTGGGGCATGGGTTACAGGTGTTGGGGTATGGGTTACAGGTGTTGGGGCATGGGTTACAGGTGTTGGGGCATGGGTTACAGGTGTTGGGGCATGGGTAAAGCAGGAGTGTCAGAGGAGAGTGTGCCAAGTATATGAAGGTGATCACACAAGAGGGTGACGGTGAGCTGGTCAGGTGTAGCTCTGTCAGTCGTGTGCTGGTGGCTGTGTAAGGCAGTGGTGTGCCTCAGGTACCAACCCTCCCTGAACTTGTACATCTATTACCTGGCTTTCTTGGTACCTGGCGAGTTGGGTTGACCTGGTACGTGGGTTAGGATACCAGGGAAAAGTGCTTTTCAACTCTCGTGATTTGTGTCAAGTACAAGGGATTAATGCAACTTGTTTCTGGTACAAGTTTTAAGACACCATTGTGGGGTCTTACAGTACTAGGACGTGTGTTAACTGGTACTAATGTTACAGTACTAGGACGTGTGTTAACTCGTACTAGTGTTACAGTACAAGGACGTGTCTTACAGTACTAGGACGTGTGTTAACTGGTACTAGTGTTACAGTACTAGGACGTGTGTTAACTGGTACTAGTGTTACAGTACTAGGACGTGTGTTAACTGGTACTAGTGTTACAGTACTAGGACGTGTGTTAACTGGTACTAGTGTTACAGTACTAGGACGTGTGTTAACTGGTACTAGTGTTACAGTACTAGGACGTGTGTTAACTGGTACTAGTGTTACAGTACTAGGACGTGTGTTAACTGGTACTAGTGTTACAGTACTAGGACGTGTGTTAACTGGTACTAGTGTTACAGTACTAGGGAGTGTGTTAACTGGTACTAGTGTTACAGTACTAGGACGTGTGTTAACTGGTACTAGTGTTACAGTACTAGGACGTGTGTTAACTGGTACTAGTGTTACAGTACTAGGACGTGTGTTAACTGGTACTAGTGTTACAGTACTAGGACGTGTGTTAACTGGTACTAGTGTTACAGTACTAGGACGTGTGTTAACTGGTACTAGTGTTACAGTACTAGGACGTGTGTTAACTGGTACTAGTGTTACAGTACTAGGACGTGTGTTAACTGGTACTAGTGTTACAGTACTAGGACGTGTGTTAACTGGTACTAGTGTTACAGTACTAGGACGTGTGTTAACTGGTACTAGTGTTACAGTACTAGGACGTGTGTTAACTGGTACTAGTGTTACAGTACTAGGACGTGTGTTAACTGGTACTAGTGTTACAGTACTAGGACGTGTGTTAACTGGTACTAGTGTTACAGTACTAGGACGTGTGTTAACTGGTACTAGTGTTACAGTACTAGGACGTGTAACTAATACTGTCGATCTCGCTAAATAATCTGACAAATATTTATTTACTGAGGAAATCGACCCCAAAAATTAATTGCTGTTCTAGATGTTTTAAAAATATATTGGTATTTTTCAGAGATTTTAAAAGAAAAAGAAAAAAATTATATTTTTTGTGTATTATTGGAAAGTTATTTATAATGAAGGTAAATTAATTATGGCTACAAATTTGTTGAAGAAATAAGTTATGTTTTTTGATAAAGTGGCGAGAAATTGACACAAATATTTACCTTAGTTTTGACTGATTATGTTTTACTGAAATTGAAACAAATGCTAATGGATTATTGACAGAAAACTAGAATAATTAGTTGAGTGAAGATTGACGAAGAAATTAGTTGTATTACGGGAAAATAAACAATAAATTAGTTGTATTACGGGAAAATAAACAATAAATTAGTTGTATTACCGGAAAATAAACACAAGATTATATGTGTTAATATTTAGACAGAGTAATACAGTATTCAAGAACTATACGATGAAGGATATTCAAGTACAACCAATAGCTTCTAAAGGCTGTCTCAGTCCCTCCTCCCCCGGCGCTGAGGAGGAGATGGTGATCATTGAAGGTCTCTCGAACACCATGGAACTGGGACACTTGCCTCGCCGCCTCTTGTACCTGGTGTATCCTCAGAATACCTGGAGGTGAGTCATGTGTCATATGATATCTGTGCCAACACGTATTTGAAGTAGCTCCCTTAGGCCTAGCAAACCCATGTGGGGCAAAGGTCGCACGTTTAACTAAGCCTTCGGTTCAAGTGTTTCACCACAACAGTTGAATTAAACAGACGGAAGAAACGTTACTGACATGAGAATAACATCGTTTTCATGATCGTATTCCGCGAGGGGGCAAGTTGATTGGACACCTCCATTGCGACCTGTGCAAGGCGAAGTGATAAAGAGTTTACAGCGCTCAACAGGGAAGCATGCGTAGTTCATGCCTGAGTGGTCATGGGTTTTGTCAACAAGTTACATAAAGTGTCAGATAATGAGTGTGTGGGTGTGGGGGGGGGGGGGGGGGCAGTACAATACACGTGTTTATGGCAAAGTGTGGCAGGTCCCTAGTGCCAGACCTGTCTCTAGGAGGAGGGATATCTGGTCAGGGAGAGGCGAGGTGTAGGAGGAGGTCATGGGGCAAGTGAGAGAGGGTACGAGAGTCGGGTTGACCACAAATAGTGCGGCCAGGCTCAGGGTTACCAATGTACTCCCATAGGTACCTTGGTGCAGCCTCATGTACAAAGACAAAAGTCGTGTCTCGGTTTTGTCCGAAGATTAAATATAACTCGTGAAACATTATAAGAGCCCCACCACAAGGCAGAGCGCACCAGAAGTTTGAACCGTTTGCCATATGTTTTCATCAACTTCACGACACGACTTTTGTCTTTCATTGTACACAGTCTGTTGGGACCGACTCACAGGATGATACTCCTTGTACCTACTCGGCTTGGGTGGGTCAGCTGTTCTCCCAACCGCACAGAACGTAAACACGTGATGTCATTTGTTTTGGCGGGAACTAAGTTATTTTTAGGTTGTTTTGATTCATTTTTATACGTGACTCGAAAGACGGAAGCTACTAAGAGGAAAGTCTCTACGTGAAGTTGTTTTCTGTCTCGCTGTCTCTGTCCTTTAGCCTGTCTCGCCCTCGTGTCACCCCTCTTCCCTCCTTCCTTCCTCCCTCTATGCCCCTATATCATCATCATCTTCCCTTCCTGTTTTCTTCTTTCGTATTTTGGTGACTAATCGTAGCCTGGTGAATTAGTGTGTGTGTGTGTGTGTGTGTGTGTGTGTGTGTGGTAAACATCAACCTCCGCCATCTGTCACGTGTTCTTGCTGGCCCCCTAACCTGAAATTACTACACATAAGGAATTCCTCTCCACTGTGTTTACCAGTGAGCGAGTCGGCTGGTCGTGTTGTATTTTGTAAACAATAATAGTTGTTTAGATACATACATATTTACTGTACATACATACATACATACATACATACAGACAGACAGACAGGTATAATGAGGGTAGTGCACTAGGTGGCGGTGATGACGTAACAGGTGTGAGTTGTTCACTGTGCACGTGTTTCCTCCATCTCCTGGGCCCCAGTCTTAATGGGGCCCGATGCCATTATGTTTGGGGCCCGTTTGATCTCTCTCTCTCTCTCTCTTTCTCTCTCTCTCTCTCTCTCTCTCTCTCTCTCTCTCTCTCTCTCTCTCCGCCTTTCCTTTCGTCTTTGTTCCTTCCTCCTCCCGTTCTCTCTTTTTTTCCTTTTCTCACTTTCCCTCCTCTCTTTTCCTCACTCTCATAATTTCTTTCCCTCTTTCCCTCCCTTCCTCCCTCGCCTATTTCCTCACCACAGAGTGAAGCCTGTGGTAACATGGGGTCAGGTCAGTTAGGTCACGTTACGATGTGGGCCAAATCCACTTCTTCATCTGACAGTCGAAGGAGGTCAATTTAAAGCAGTTGTTTTAGGTCAGTGTGAGATGTGGTGCCACTCTCTGTCATACTGCCTGTGACCACTTTCACACTGGCTCTGTTATGTGTGTGTGTGTGTGTGTCAAGGGCAAGTAGTGAGGTTAGGGAGTAAATTTACTCCCAGGAAGTTAAATAAAAAACAGTTGGAGGTAAATAGGTCGTTTAAAATAATGCAATTTTAACTCCTTCACGGGGGCAGATCCAGGAATATCAAGGGGGGTTAAGGGGGGGGGGGAGACATGGCAGGTTCCCACCATGTTTAGTCATCCTTGTAGGTTAGGTAAAGTAGGTTGGTTAATTTTAGACAAATCCGCTAATTTGCACAAGGAATGAAAGTCAGATGAGCGTAAAACACCAATAACCTCTTCCCATACCAACCCGAGGACAGCCAGACGCTTCACTCTCTTCCCATACCAACCCGAGGACAGCCAGACGCTTCACTCGGCGACATAAATGTTTAAACGCGAGTGAAAATTATAGCCTATCAATGTTGGTTGTCCGGTAGTGTATAGCTTATGCCTTGGTGATGTGAGGGTAAATGACTGGCCATGTCCAATACTTAGGTGACTCAGACAACATCGTTCATCACAAGCTTGACTGTTGTAACCGACCATACTGTTCTTGCGTGGAGGTGTAAACGAGATCAACTTTCACCTGCTCCTTGGGGCGGTCAGACAGGTGTCTTGTGTTCAGGTGGACACCAATGTGGGGGTCAATGTAAATGTCCCGTAATACTCTCCAAGAAGGTCACGTGTCAATAAACCTCTCTCTCTCTCTCTCTCTCTCTCTCTCTCTCTCTCTCTCTCTCTCTCTCTCTCTCTCTCATTATACTTTTTAAGTAAGTCAGTCAGTTTCTTCATTAACAGGTGGATTACAGTTCATAGGTTAAATTATCGTGTTGGATCACCCGGAGACAAGCACCTTAGCTTATTCCACCTGATTTGACGTTAACCGAATCTAACGCTAACCTAACCTTCCCTTCCCCCTCTTCCTTCCCCTCCGTCCCTCTTCCCTTCCCCTTCCTTCCCTCTTCCCTTCCCCCTCGTCCCCCTTCCCTTCCCCCTCCTCTATTCTCCCCTTCCCCCTCCTCCATCCCCCCTTCCCCCTCCTCCATCCCCCCTTCCCCCCCCTCTTCCCATCTCCCCTTCCCCCTCCTCTATTCTCCCCTTCCCCCTCCTCCATCCCCCCTTCCCCCCCCCTCTTCCCATCTTCCCTTCCCCCTCCTCCATCCCCCCTTCCCCCTCCTCCATCCCCCCTTCCCCCTCAGTACAAGGTCGACTGGTGAGTAACGGATGGTCAGGCTCGTCACTCCCTGACCTCCTGTAACTCCTCCTCCCTCATACTTCTTAATCTTCTTCACTTTTCCGTTTTACTGTGTCTCTTATTTCCCTGTTTATTTGTATTTGTCTGTTTATTCATTCTTGTTTAATCTTTTTGTTCTTACTCTTCTTCATCTCTTCGCTATTCCTCTCATTTGTTTGTTTAATCTCTTCTTTATTATTTAATCATCGTTTTCCTTACGTGTTTATTTTCCTTTACTTTATTCATTTGTTCTTTGTTCTTACTCAGTTATCAATCGTCTTCATTATTTTAATTTCTTTTTATCACAGATTTTCTTACTCACTCCTTCATTCCATTTTCTTTGAAGGGAAACAATATTCATAGAAAATGGTTTAGTGGATAACTTGCACATAATGATTCGTTGAGGTGGATCATACATCTGTTGAGGTGGATCATGCATTTGTTGAGGTGGATCATACATCTGTTGAGGTGGATCATACATTTGTTGAGGTGGATCATACATCTGTTGAGGTGGATCATACATTTGTTGAGGTGGATCATGCATTTGTTGAGGTGGATCATACATCTGTTGAGGTGGATCATACATTTGTTGAGGTGGATCATACATTTGTTGAGGTGGATCATACATTTGTTGAGGTGGATCATACATCTGTTGACGTGGGTCATACATTATTTCCGACTGACCATCCACTATAGCAGTGGTTCTCAACCTTGTTTGCCCCCATACACCCCTTTCACCATATATCAGAATGTCATTCCCCCTCCTTTCCAAGATTGTCTGCCTCAAAAAGTGCATTCCAAATACTATGCATATAATACTGAAAATCCTTTATTTTTTCCATATTAGTATCAGTTTTCACCCCCCTGAAAACCTGAGGGGGGGAAATTCCCCCCCGGTTGAGAACCCCTGCACTATAGGTTGCCGTGCTTATATTAAACTCAACATTAATATAAAATTCTCTCTATTTCCAGGTGAGTTCGTGATTACAAGATCAACATAGACCTTTCTGGTGGTTGGGGTAAGTACACTATTACTATCTGTAGGGGCGGATCCAGGGGAGGGTGGAGGGTCCTGGGTATCTGGACCCCCATTTTCACCATAAAATTCCAATACTTTTCCTTTAATGCAGTTTTGTACCCAGGCATTTTTGTATAGTAAAAAGTAATTACTATTGACATCAGAATATCTCGTTATATCAAGTGCACATGGCCTCAAAATGGCCTTGATATGGGAACAGATGGGTGGGCTCGCTCCGCTCGCCATTTCCTCCCCACCCACAACTTTTTGGACCCCACTTTTGATGTCCCTGGATCCGCCCATGATCTATACGTAGTAATTACTTCAGTACAACATTATGACAACACCGTCTTCCTCTCCGTTAAGCCGCGTGTTTGTCTCTCAGTTTAATCAAGGAATATTAACGTTATTTTTTGTAACTAAATAATTCGTTACTTGTGGGTGGTGGTAGATGGTGGTTGATAGTGGGTGGTGATAGATGGTGGTTGATAGTGGGTGGTGATAGATGGTGGTTGATAGTGGGTGGTGGTAGATAATAGTGGTAGGTGTTGGTGATGTGTGGGTGGCAACCAATCCACTACAGATACCATGAGTAATGTTCACCTCTTATGATATATATATACTGGTTATAATTAGCGCCGGTCAGTAGATGAGTAGGAGGCAAGGAGAGGAGTCCACTTAAGTCGCTCTCCAAGACACAACAGAAAATACGTGTGACTGATAATGTTGATAATAATGAATAAAGTAGGTCAGGTGTATAATGGTGATGATAGTGAAGTATAATGATGGTAGTGAAATATAATGATGATAGTGAAGTATAATGATGATAGTGAAGTATAATGATGATAGTGAAGTATAATGATGGTACATGGTAGTGAGGTATAATGATGATGTAATGTGTCTCAAGTATAATAATGAATATGAAATTGGGTCACTGGACTGTGGTTTTTGGATGAGAGAGAGAATTTAGCCCCTCCTCCTCCCCTCCCCTACCTCTCCCCACAACCAATCCCCCCCTCCCTCCATCCCTCCCCACATCTACTCCCCCCTTCCCACCACGACTTACCCCCTCCCCACCACCACTCCCCCCTCCCACCACCAATCCCCCCTCCCCACCACCACTCCCCCCTCCCACCACCACACCACCACTCCCCCTCCCCACCACCAATCCCCCCTCCCCCCCACCGCCATAACCACCCCAATTAACTGTTTTAAAGGTAGTTACGTGAGGGAGAGCGTGTGAGAGGAATGAAACACGAGGTGATTGGTAGCCACAGGTAAACGTCTCACGAGTAGAGTTTATCGTTACAAAACCTCCCCCCCTTACGTGACAGTGTGTGTGTGTGTGTGTGTGTGTGTGTGTGTGTGTGTGTGTGTGTGTACCTGCTTTTTATCTTATTTTACCTTACACTAACCTAACCTAACCTAACCTAACCAAACTTAACCTAACCTGTATGAGAGACTTTGTTAGTGCGGTCCATTAAGCTCTCGTTACACCCGCCAGACCCTTCCTGATCAATGGCCTCTTTGATTAATTGATGTTGAACACTTTCTGGATACGTCTGGGCTTCGTTGAACACAGGTCAGTTTTTCGTTAACGGCTCACGGTGGCCTGTGGGGCGGTTAATGAAGCGTTAAACATCATTATCTGCTTGGTTAACCTCTGCTTTGTTAACACTCCATTGGCTAAGGTTAACACCCCTAGTTGTGTTAACACCCCCTGACTAAGGTTAACACCCCTAGCTGTGTTAACACTTGATGGTTCACCCCCTTGTCTGAACTTGGTTGTTATTCTAGGTTAAGTTAACACTGGAGGGTAAACACCACGCTACACAGGTCAACACTCAAGGTCGACCTCCAAGGAACACTATAAGTATGACGCCATGTTTGCCTCGAGGGGCGGGAGGTGGCATTTCATTCCACCACCTCCCTCTCCTTTATTCTCTCTTCTCTTGTCTTCCCTTATTAATTAAAATCATCACAATATTTATGTTATTTACGTATTTGTTAGTTATTTTGGTCTGGTTTAGTTTGAGTATAATTATCTGTTTACTGCTATGACGTCACTGTTTACTGCTATGACGTCACGACTAGCCTGAGGGAAGGGAGTTACTAGTTATTAGTATTTGTTTATTTATTATTATTTTCACCGTGTGTGTGCGTGTGTGTGTGTGTGTGTGTGTGTGTGTGTACCTGCTTTTTATCTTATTTTACCTTACACTAACCTAACCAAACCAAACTTAACCTAACCTAACCTAACCAAACTTAACCTAACCTGTATGAGAGACTTTGTTCGTGCGGTTCGTTAAGCTCTCGTTACACCCGCCAGACCCTTCCTGATCAATGGCCTCTTTGATTAATTGATGTTGAACACTTTCTGGATACGTCTGGGCTTCGTTGAACACAGGTCAGTTTTTCGTTAACGGCTCACGGTGGCTTGTGGGGCGGTTAATGAAGCGTTAAACATCATTATCTGCTTGGTTAACCTCTGCTTTGTTAACACTCCATTGGCTAAGGTTAACACCCCTAGCTGTGTTAACACCCCCCTGACTAAGGTTAACACCCCTAGCTGTGTTAACACCCCTAGCTGTGTTAACACCCCTTGACTAAGGTTAACACCCCTAGCTTTGTTAACACTCCATTGGCTAAGGTTAACACCCCTAGTTGTGTTAACACCCCTTGACTAAGGTTAACACCCCTAGCTGTGTTAACACTTGATGGTTCACCCCCTTGTCTGAACTTGGTTGTTATTCTAGGTTAAGTTAACACTGGAGGGTAAACACCACGCTACACAGGTCAACACTCAAGGTCGACCTCCAAGGAACACTATAAGTATGACGCCATGTTTGCCTCGAGGGGCGGGAGGTGGCATTTCATTCCACCACCTCCCTCTCCTTTATTCTCTCTTCTCTTGTCTTCCCTTATTAATTAAAATCATCACAATATTTATGTTATTTACGTATTTGTTAGTTATTTTGGTCTGGTTTAGTTTGAGTATAATTATCTGTTTACTGCTATGACGTCACTGTTTACTGCTATGACGTCACTGTTTACTGCTGTGACGTCACGACTAGCCTGAGGGAAGGGAGTTACTAGTTATTAGTATTTGTTTATTTATTATTATTTTCACCGTGTGTGTGCGTGTGTGTGTGTGTGTGTGTGCGTGTGTGTGTGTGTGTGTGTGTGTGTGTGTGTGTGTGTGTGTGTGTGTACACGCTTCTGAATTTATGTATAACAACACGTCAATATTACTTCAATCATTTATCAAAGAACAAGAGAGAACAAGAGAGAACAAGAGAGAACAAGAGAGAACAAAAAAAATAAAACAAACCAAACAAAAAAATCCCCACAAACACAAAAATTGAAAACAAAAACAATACACCTGTCTACGTCATTGCACACCTGACCACCACTTTTGCAACATTGTACACGGCTCAGTCTTTGCCCTGAAAATGACTTGGTGTTTTTGTAAGGACGGGTGTTATTGTTACAGGAATAGTGTTCTTATAATTTGCTTGTTTTGTAGCTCTCTCTCTCTCTCTCTCTCTCTCTCTCTCTCTCTCTCTCTCTCTCTCTCCTCTCTCTCTCTCTCTCTCTCTCTCTCTCTCTCTCTGTCATGATAATTTGGTTTGGTTAGGTTAGGTTCGGAATATGTTGGGTTAAAGATACGTAAGATTTTCCACCTCCCAACACAGCCCCTACACCTCCCAACACAGCCCCTCCACCTCCCAACACAGCCCCTACACCTCCCAACACAGCCCCTCCACCTCCCAACACAGCCCCTACACCTCCCAACACAGCCCCTCCACCTCCCAACACAGCCCCTACACCTCCCATCACAGCCCCTACACCTCCCAACACAGCCCCTACACCTCCCAACACAGCCCCTACACCTCCCATCACAGCCCCTCCACCTCCCAACACAGCCCCTACACCTCCCAACACAGCCCTTACACCTCCCAACACAGCCCCTCCACCTCCCAACACAGCCCCTCCACCTCCCAACACAGCCCCTCCACCTCCCAACACAGCCCCTACACCTCCCAACACAGCCCCTCCACCTCCCAACACAGCCCCTACACCTCCCATCACAGCCCCTACACCTCCCAACACAGCCCCTACACCTCCCAACACAGCCCCTACACCTCCCATCACAGCCCCTCCACCTCCCAACACAGCCCCTACACCTCCCAACACAGCCCCTCCACCTCCCAACACAGCCCCTCCACCTCCCAACACAGCCCCTCCACCTCCCAACACAGCCCCTCCACCTCCCAACACAGCCCCTCCACCTCCCAACACAGCCCCTACACCTCCCAACACAGCCCCTCCACCTCCCAACACAGCCCCTACACCTCCCAACACAGCCCCTACACCTCCCAACACAGCCCCTCCACCTCCCAACACAGCCCCTACACCTCCCAACACAGCCCCTACACCTCCCAACACAGCCCCTACACCTCCCAACACAGCCCCTCCACCTCCCAACACAGCCCCTACACCTCCCAACACAGCCCCTCCACCTCCCAACACAGCCCCTACACCTCCCAACACAGCCCCTACACCTCCCAACACAGCCCCCCGCCCCGTTATCTGTTATTTACATTCAGGTGACCCAGGAAGGTGAATAATAAATGAATAAACTAAACAAGATGTGATGCTCATTTGTCATGACGAAATAACCTATAGACGGAGAAAACCATAAGACGAGCGATGTTCTTTTGTCTTAAGGTGGGAGTGACGTCAGGAGGGAAGGGCCTTGAGGGGAACAAGGGCGTCTCCTACACCGCCTCCGTCATTACCGCCGCCCACCGCCCTCATTACCCTTCCTGGCGAGCCCTGGTGTCCTCCCGCCCACCTAGGGAAGATGAGGGCAATCCCTGAGGGCACCTAGGAGGGTAGAGGTGACTAAGGCACCTAGCAAAGGCTTTAAGTGCAGCTGGCAGGGTCATCAAGATATGGACGTATTAAGGTGTCTATTAAGGGTAATTAAGTGTGACTAATTAGTGTTGGTGTAGTAATAAGTCTCTGTCTGCACCGTGACCACAGTAGGAGAGTTACGTAACGGGGGGAGACTCACGTAACGCTGAGGTTAGTCTGTCTGTCTGTCTGTGGTAACACTTGGGTGTCAGAGTGAGGGAAGGAAGACAGAGAGAGAGAGAGAGAGAGAGAGAGAGAGAGAGAGAGAGAGAGGGGGAGGAGGGTGAAGGGAGAGGGAAGGAAGGGGGGGCGGGGGTAGGGAGGAAAAGAGGGGAGGGGAAGGGAAAGGGACCTCTTACCTCACCTGCTAATTACCAGCGTCTCACCTGGGTATTAAAGCCTACGTTTCATCTCCCTCCCTCCCTCCCCTACTATTACTTCTAGTGCTTTGTTAAGGTTAGGTTAGGTTAGGTTAGGCTCGTTGAGATTGGAAGCAGCAAGGAAGATTACTGTAGGTAGAGACTATCAGGACACGGGGCCATTTAACCAATCAATACACAAACACACAAACTAACCAATCATCAGCCCTCATTCACAAATAGTTATGACGTCATCACTTATCCAATCATCAGCCCTCATTTACGACTAGTAGTTATGACGTCACCATAACCAATCACCGAGCAAGTAAATGAAATGATTGTTCGTGGAGTGGCAATTAAGATTAGACAACCGCCCCAATGCTCTGAACTACATCCCCTACCCCTACCTCGCCTCCCCCTTCCCCTACCTCCCCTTCCCTTCCCTCTCCCCTCCCCTTACCTCCCCTCCTCCTACCTCCCCTCCCCCTTCCCCTACCTCCCCTTCCCTCTTCCTCCCCTTCCCCTCCTTCCCCTACCTCCCCTTCCCCTACCTCCCCTTCCCTCTTCCTCCCCTTCCCTCTACCTCCCCTCCCCTACCTCCCCTCCCCCTTCCCCTACCTCCCCTTCCCCTACCTCCCCTTCCCTCTTCCTCCCCTTCCCCTCCTCCCCTTCCCTCTTCCTACCCTTCCCCTACCTCCCCTTCCCCTACCTCCCCTTCCCTCTTCCTCCCCTTCCCCTACCTCCCCTTCCCTCTTCCTCCCCTTCCCCTCCTCCCCTTCCCTCTTCCTCCCCTTCCCCTACCCCTACCTCCCCTTCCCCTACCTCCCCTTCCCTCTTCCTCCCCTTCCTCTCCTTCCCCTACCTCCCCTTCCCTCTTCCTCCCCTTCCCCTACCTCCCCTTCCCTCTTCCTCCCCTTCCCTCTTCCTCCCCTCCCTCTACCTCCCCTCCCCCTTCCCCTACCTCCCCTCCCCCTTCCCCTACCTCCCCTTCCCTCTACCTCCCCTTCCCCTCCCTCCCCTTCCCTCTTCCTCCCCTTCCCTCTACCTCCCCTCCCCCTACCTCCCCTCCCCCTTCTCCTACCTCCCCTCCCCCTACCTCCCCTTCCCTCTACCTCCCCTTCCCTCTTCCTCCCCTTCCCCTCCTTCCCCTACCTCCCCTTCCCCTACCTCCCCTCCCCCTCCCCCTACCTCCCCTCCCCCTACCTCCCCTCCCCCTTCCCCTACCTCCCCTCCCCCTACCTCCCCTCCCCCTTCCCCCCTCCCCTTCCCTCTTCCTCCCCTTCCCTCTTCCTCCCCTTCCCCTCCTCCCCCTACCTCCCCTCCCCCTCCCCCTACCTCCCCTCCCCCTACCTCCCCTCCCCCTTCCCCTACCTCCCCTTCCCCTACCTCCCCTTCCCCTACCTCCCCTTCCCTCTTCCTCCCCTTCCCTCTTCCTCCCCTTCCCTCTTCCTCCCCTTCCCCACCTCCCCCTACCTCCCCTCCCACCTAGATCAGAGGAACTATTCAGTAATGTTGATTAGCTGATCTTTCTCTTTTTCTTCCTTCTGTGATGTGGTAGCTGGCGTGGTGGTGTGGCCTGATGGTGTGGCGTGGTGGTGTGGCCTGATGGTGTGGTCTAATGGTGTGACCTGATGGTGTGGCGTGGTGGTGTGGCCTGATGGTGTGGCGTGGTGGTGTGGCGTGGTTGTGTGGCCTGATGGTGTGGCGTGGTTGTGTGGCCTGATGGTGTGGTCTAATGGTGTGACCTGATGGTGTGGCCAGATGGTGTGGCGTGTGAGTGTGGCGTGGGGACCCTGAACTACATACATAGTAAGAACTCTCACCAAAACATAAAACTTGACCCAAAAAATATTATGGCGTTAGTGTCTAGAGGAGGAAGAGGAAGAGGAGAGGGGGGAAGGAAGAGGAGGACGAGAGGAAAGGAAGAGGAGAGGAAAGGAAGAGGGGGGAAGGAAGAGGACGAGAGGAAAGGAAGAGGGGGGACGGAAGAGGAGGAGAGGAAAGGAAGAGGGGGGAGAAGATGAGAGGAAAGGAAAAGGAGGGGGAGGATTTAACTGAACTTCAGACTCAAGCGAATATAAAAACTTTCCCTCATTGTACACTAGAGGGAGAGACAGACGGACAGACAGGTAGACAGGATACACGTGTTATATTCATGAAATTCAGCATTTTGACCTAAAATTTGACCTTAGAGAAGTGGTTACAGTGACCTTGTTAGTGAAATGAGATGGGGGAGGGGGGAGCTCATAAAACTCCTTTAATTACCTCCTTTAAATTACCTTCTTGGGTTAGTTAGTGCGTTAACCATAGTGGTATTACCTAACAGCTTAATTACCATAATAAGGCGAAATTACGCGAGATATAACATAACAGCTGAGATAATTTGTTGTTGATATATATAACCTAACCTAACCTAACTTAACCTTACCTAACACAAAGAGAGAGAGAGAGAGAGAGAACAATAATATACCACATAATAACATTGTAAATTATCTTTTGACTTTCGAGTGGAAGTTAGTGTCACCAGGTCAGTGTGTGTGTGTGTGTGTGTGTGTGTGTGTGTGTGTGTGTGTATACAAAGGTGGGAGTGATCATAACCTGTGACCACACTTTCTACTTTATTGCTTTGATCTCTCTCTCTCTCTCTCTCTCTCTCTCTCTCTCTCTCTCTCTCTCTCTCTCTCTCTTGTCTGTGTTTGTCTGTCTGTCACCCTTACTACTATGGTAGGAGGAGGAGGAGGCCGAGAGGAAGAGAGGAGGGAAGGAGAAAGAAGGAAGGAGGAGGTGGAGAGGAAGATAGCCAAGCTGTCTTTGTTAGTGTCTTAAGGTCATGGGAGGAGGAGGGGTGGAAGAGGAAGAGCGGTGGAAGAGGAGGAGGGGTGGAAGAGGAGGAGGGGTGGAAGAGGAGGAGGGGTGGAAGAGGAGGAGGGGTGGAAGAGGAGGAGCGGTGGAAGAGGAGGAGGGGTGGAAGAGGAGGAGGGGTGGAAGAGGAGGAGCGGTGGAAGAGGAGGAGGAGCGGTGGAAGAGGAGGAGGGGTGGAAGAGGAGGAGCGGTGGAAGAGGAGGAGCGGTGGAAGAGGAGGAGGGGTGGAAGAGGAGCAGTGGGAGAAAGAGAGAGAGACAAAGGTGAGAGACAAACAGTATTTCTTGCTCACACGAAAGTTCTCTCCTTGTACACAAGAGGGACAGACAGACTGACAGATATAATTACTTACAAACTTATTACCAATTAAACTATCATATTTAACGTGAAGACAAACCTAGACTCCAATTCCTTCTAAGTATCTCATATAAGTGAGGTGTTAAGTAGGGAACAGGATAAGTAAATAAATTAGTAAAACAAAAATGGTGTTGACTCCATGAGGGAAGGCAGTGAACCTGTTGTGGTCTGCTGCCGTCACCTGTGGTCACCGCGGGAGGTGTTGTCGTACCGCGCCGCCACCTGCCAGACGTGTAATGAGTACTTATTGTGCGTTTAAATCTCTGGTTAACTAGGCACATCCTGAATTGGGGCCTATTAGGACTGGGGCCCATCACAACTGGTGGCCTGTTAGGACTGGTCCTTCAGAACTGGGGCCTGTTAGGACGGGCCCTTCACAACTGGGGCCTGTTAAAACGGGCCCATCAGAATTAAGGCCTATTATTGTTGTTGTTGTTGTTGTTGTTGATATTGTTATTGGTGTTATTATGCAGACAATAACAAACAGTAAACAAAGTTACAAAATGACCTAAACGAATACGATAATTGACCCAAATATTCTGGGAAATAGACAAGGTCTTTTCTCATCTCTTGTACAATAACGTAAAGTCAATATTAACGAACAAATAAGATCACTTTCATTATTGTCTGTTGAATCGTGTGTATGGACGAGCTGTATGATACCGAGCGTACCAGTAAAAGTAATGACTGTTGCGGTACGATACTCTGGGTGGAGGTCCTTGGCAGCGAGTGGGAGAGGAGGAGGAGGTGATGGGGTGAGGTGGACGTCATTGTGGTGTGGGAGATGCTGTCGGTAGGAAGGGTGATGTAGCGTGTGTACTCCTCTGAAAGTGCCGTACGAGGAATGTGATTATTGTTATTTTAAATGAATTATATATTGTATGGTTTCACTAGTGTAAGAAAAAGAAGAGGAAATGCAGTAATACAAATTATATAGACACGAGAATTATAGGTATATAGTGAACTTGGATTATACGAATATTATAAAGGATTTTTATGCTGTCAGTGTCACTAATACGCGGGTGACCAGTGCCTCAATAGTGCCATTAGTAGGAAAAGTCTTCTTAAAAGGACGACGCTGAAGTAACACCACCACCCCCTCCCCACTAGACGTACTTCAAGGAACAGCAAGAAAGACCTAACACTCGAGGATTTAATTAAGGTGGTCCTCGAGGTGAGAGTGACGTCAGGAGGTGTTCTTCAAGATGTGGACACTTCAGAGGCCCAACAAAGACCCAGATAAGAAATGGCGGTGAGTACAACTTTAACATTACGCTTATATTGTAAATACTGTTTACATTATGCTGGCCGGTGTTGGGAAGATACCACGAACGCCATGAATATACACCAATTGAATTATTTTATATATTATTAATAATTTTGTTTAATAACGATTATTTTTAATTATTTGTCTTTGTTATATATGGTCCTAGTTCGTTCATAGCGTATTATATATGTTAATAATTTAGTTTTTATCTCGTATATTAAAAAAGAATTCAGGAAACTGTAAACAAAACAACAAAGAAATTACAAATATTTTAATGATTTATTCAATAGTATTTTTGTCTATAAAATTTTATGTGAAAATTAATCAGAATATTTGTGTGTTTACATTCGGTTAGGTTAGTATACTTTGGGGTCTATTGTACCTGGGGCCCATTAGTACAGGGGGCCCACTAGAGCACACTCCAAGTAACCCATTATCTACAGTACAATCGACCACACCCTTGTACACCAGCCTTATCTTATCGTTAAAACTGAGGCTATAATTACAGGTGAGTAGGACAGGTTTGCACAGGTGTGTGTGTGTGTGTGTTTGTGTGTGTTTTTGTGTGTGTGTGTTTTTGTGTGTGTGTGCATACTTACCTGATCCTCTCTCTCTCTCTCTCTCTCTCTCTCTCTCTCTCTCTCTCTCTCTCTCTCTCTCTCTCTCTCTCTCTAGGTATCGCGTGAGAGGGAGAGACCAGGTGTGTGAGACCTTACCTGGTATTCTGAGAAGGTTCAGGTATAGATAATGCAGGTGGCGCCTCTCTCTCTCTCTCTCTCTCTCTCTCTCTCTCTCTCTCTCTCTCTCTCTCTCTCTCTCTCTCACCAGGTATATTCCCAGAGATTCCTACCAACTGTATTTCCAGATATTCCCACCATTCCAAGATATTCCCACCAGGGTTATAATCTTTCAGGAAATACTTTAGAGAGGAATTTAGAGGTTAATACTTGGTTAACGTTAAGCAATGTAGCGTTGACCACTTGGTAAGGGAAGGGAGGGAGGGAGAGAGAAGGAAAGAGAGAGAGAGAAGGAAAGAGGGAGGGAGGGAGGGAGAGAGAAGGAAAGAGGGAGGGGAAGAGAGAGAGAGAAGGAAAGAGGGAGGGAGGGAGAGAGAGAGAAGGAAAGAGGGAGGGGAAGAGAGAGAGAGAAGGAAAGAGGGAGGGAGGGAGAGAGAAGGAAAGGGGGAGGGAAGGAGAGGATGAGAGAAAGAGAGTGAGGGAGGGGAAGGGAGATTATCACAGTAGAGAGACTATTTTAAGGGAGAGAAGATAAGTAGGTATAGGTTAGGTTATTGAGAGAACTGCTGTGGTCGTATTACCTGGAGACGTCTTCAATTACCTTCCTCTTCTTCCCTTCCTCCTCCTTCTTATCCTCTTCTTCCTTCCCTTCCTCCTCCTCCTTATCCTCTTCTTCCTTCCCTTCCTCCTCCTCCTTATCCTCTTCCTTCCCTTCCTCTTTTTCCTTCCCTTCCTTCTCCTTATCCTCTTCTTCCTTCCCTTCCTCCTCTTCCTTATCCTCTTCTTCCTTCCCTTCCTCCTCCTCATTATCCTCTTCTTCCTTCCCTTCCTCCTCCTCCTTATCCTCTTCTTCCTTCCCTTCCTTCTCCTCCTTATCCTCTTCTTCCTTCCCTTCCTCCTCTTCCTTATCCTCTTCTTCCTTCCCTTCCTCCTCCTCATTATCCTCTTCTTCCTTCCCTTCCTCCTCCTCATTATCCTCTTCTTCCTTCCCTTCCTCCTCTTCCTTCCCTTCCTCCTCCTTATGCTCTTCTTCCTTCCCTTCCTCCTCTTCCTTCCCTTCCTTATCCTCCTTCTCCTCCCACCTCCTCCAATTAGAGGGCGTTAGTGAAGGCGTTAAGCCAGGAGATGCCACGCCCATGGTGAATGAGGCGTCATAGGCAGTTAATCACTAACTACCGCTCGTTAACGTGATCAAACAGTGTTACCAACAACCTCACCTTCTCAACCTATCGTTCTCTTTATCTGGTAATACTTATTTAATCTTTTATTTACATCTTTTTACTCAAATTTATTATTATTATTATATACTCACTATCTATCTATCTATCTATCAATCTTATCTATATATATCTATCACACTTTGCTCACTATATCCGGGTCCTGCAGTGGCGTTGTGGTGAGGAAAGTTATGGGTTATGTAGATGGGCAACTAGCTGTCAAACCCGGAACTAATGACTGATTAATATAGTCGGCCCCACACCTGGCTCTTTGGGTGGTGAGAGAGAGAGAGAGAGAGAGAGTTGTTTTTCGGGGCGTCTTTAGAAAATCTTATTAATTTCCAGGTACTTAATGTGTGTGTGTTGTGTGTGTGTGTGTGTTTGTGTTTGTGTGTGTGTGTGTGTGTGTGTGGTAAGCCTCATTATATCAGTCTTCATTATCTTTCATCACCAATTCCTCATTATTCATTTTCTTTATTATTATTTCAACCTCGTCTCATCTATTCATATTTATCCTCTTTATTTGTTTTTAATTGTTGTTTTGTTGTTGTTTTTGTTTTAGTAGTACTGAAGTTCCTGTTTTAATTGTGTGTTTTTTTTAAAGTTATTGTTGTTTTTGTTGATAGTAATGACTTGACCTTCGCGTATAGTCCAGTATCGCCAAGTTTACTCGATAACTCTTTAATATTTCCACACATCCTTTCATTAGTCACTTTCATTTTTAATAATAAGTCATTAAGTGAGTTGGTTTTCAATCGACTATCACTCCCACCCACTGACGCGGCAATGTTTCTTAATGTGGGGGGGAACTGTGGGAAAGTGTGTGGGAGATTGGATCCACTTGAGAGGCCAGTGTGAAGGTACAGTATCTATATTGGACCTGTTTACACTCACGTCTAACATTATAACAAATACTAAGTTATTATTATCATGTTTATTGTGATTTAACTCCAGATGTAACCAGTTAGTATGTAATTAATTGTCTGACTATTAAATGAAACGGAAATGTATACCTAAAGTTGCGGGGAAGTGTGAGAAACAGTACAGTGGATCCAGTTGGGGTTTGTTTACATGTCGGAAACAACTGACACTCGTGGAGATTAATGCGTATTCCTGTTCTTTCTTCCTATCTCCATTATGCTTTCTCCTCTTGATTTATCTCCACCTCTTCGTTTTTATTTTATTGTTCTCCTGTTAATAGCATCATTTGGTGTGTTATTACTGTCTCCCCTTGATAGTATTTCCTCTTATTATCACCGTGAGACTGTCAACACAGCCGCCATCTTGTTCTGCTTACTGAGGATGTTGTGTTTTGTTGAAGAGGACTGGAGTGGGCGTGATATAGCACAGTGGTGGGCGTGGAGGTTGAACCGTGAGGCGTGGGCGCGAAGGCTGATATAGCACAGCGGCGGGCGTGGAAGTTGATATAGCACAGCGACGGGCGTGGGTGTGGGCGAGGAGAACGATCCGTGAGGCGTGGAGGCTGATATAGCACAAAGGCGGGCGTGGGCGTGGAGGGTGAATCGTGAGGCATGGGCGTGAAGGATCATATAGCACAGCAGCGGGCGTGGGTGTGGGCGTAGAGGGTGATCCGTGAGGCGTGGGCGTGTAAGCATAGGGCCAGACAATAGATGTGGGTCAGCCAGACGGAACACACGCTAAGTTTCTCCTGAGATCATGATAGTCATCCATCCATTCATCCATCCATTCATCCATCTTTCATTCCTTCATTCATCCGCCTTCTTTCATTTCTTCCCTATTTCCTTCGTTCTTTCATCCCAGCTTTCGTTAAGTTAGTGTTTGTTTAGATTAGGTTAGGTTATATTAGATTAGGTTAGTGTTAGTTCAAGTTTGGTTATGTTAACGTAGCTCACATTAGTAAGAGTTAAACATTGTAAAGTTGCATAGAAAGAGACACACTATTGCAGGGTTACAGTGTGAGGTCAACCATAATTACTTCTCTCAAATGACCTCAACCACAACAAACTATTTACGGTTTTGTGTATTGATGTGTGTGTGTGTAGAGGTGGGCGTGGTGAGGTGTGACCAAGGCGCCCACACATCAAGGACGGGGCGTGGTTGTTAGGCTTCAGAGAGTCCTGGCTTCTTGTCTCTACTGGTGAGGGTGGGAGAGAAGGTGGGAGGGGTGGAGGTAGGGTGGGAGAGAAGGGTGGAGGTAGGGTGGGAGAGAAGGGTGGAGGTAGGGTGGGAGAGAAGGTGGGAGGGGTGGAGGTAGGGTGGGAGAGAAGGTGGGAGGGGTGGAGGTAGGGTGGGAGAGAAGGGTGGAGGTAGGGTGGGAGAGAAGGTGGGAGGGGTGGAGGTAGGGTGGGAGAGAAGGTGGAGGTAGGGTGGGAGAGAAGGTGGGAGGGGTGGAGGTAGGGTGGGAGAGAAGGTGGGAGAGGTGGAGGTAGGGTGGGAGAGAAGGGGGGAGGGTGGGAGTGAGGGAGTAGGTCAACCTTCAATTAACATAACTACCTCAAGAATATATTTCCCATCATAACAAAGTAACCTAACCTAACCTAACCTAACCTTCCAAAACCGAATCGAATAAACAAAAACCTATTGAGCGAACTAAGACCATTTATAAATCGATTAGTAGACATATGTAAATTATTATCTTATGTACTGTATATGTAGTATTATGTAGTTATGGTATATGTAGTTACAATGTGTAGTTACAGTTTGTTATTGATTCTTTCAGCAACAACAAAGAGAGCAAGTTTTCTTCACTCCTCCGTCCCGGCCACAAGAAGAACAAAGAAAACGACTCCAGAGACACCATAATCAACTACCGCACTGTCGACCGCCTCCACGACCGCGTCTCGGATCGCTTCATAGACCCACGGGAGGATCCGAGGCTTCTGGTGGATCCCAGGATGGTGAATCTATTGGATCCCCGGGTACAGGATCCTCGCCTCGACGCTCGGCTCATGGAATTGGATCAGGAAGTTGAGAGAGTCGAACAGAAGAGTGAATCCCGCGTTGTCGAAGCCGAGTTCAAGAGTCGTGTGGAGCCGGATTTCAAGAGCCGTATGGAACCTGACTTCAAGGGCCGTATGGAACCTGACTTCAAGGGCCGTATGGAGCCTGACTTCAAGGGCCGTATGGAGCCGGATTTCAAGGGACGTATGGAACCTGACTTCAAGGGCCGTATGGAGCCTGACTTCAAGGGCCGTATAGAGCCGGATTTCAAGGGCCGTATGGAACCTGACTTCAAGGGCCGTATGGAGCCTGACTTCAAGGGCCGTATGGAACCCGATTTCAAGGGCCGTACGGAACCCGATTTCAAGGGCCGTATAGAACCCGATTTCAAGGGGCGTATGGAACCCGATTTCAAGGGGCGTATGGAACCCGATTTCAAGGGGCGTATGGAACCCGATTTCAAGGGCCGTATGGAGCCGGATTTCAAGCCACGCATGGAACCGGACCCGAAGTCTCGAATCGACGCGGAAACGAAGCCTCCACGCACGGAATCTCGCCTTGAGACCCCAACACGAGACAGGAGACAACGAGACCCCAGTCGAGAACGAGGGGGCCATCTTCGGGAGAGGCTGGAGAGACTCGAGGCTCGCATGGGCCGACGGGAGCCCGAGGGAAGAGACCGATATGTGGAGAGATACGTGGAGCAGGTGGCGAGAGACAAGGAACAAGAGAGGTAGGTAAAGGAGAGCCTTTATGGGGGGGGGGGGGTGGTAGGGGGTGATAGTGGCGAGGAAGGGGTGTAGTAGTAATGGAGAGGTTAGTAGTGGTTGTGGCAGGGGAGGGTGGTGGTGGTAGGGGGTGTGAGAGACAGAGTACACAATAAGCAATAGACAGTAACTCAACACACACACACACACACACACTTACTTACATTGTCAACAGTGGTCAAAGGTCAATACAACAAGGTCATTTTTTTAACCTTTTTTTCCTTCATTTGATAACTTCTCCAGATGACTGATAATTGAGGGTAATTTAAATACTTTGATAAGGGATAATTGTGTGTGTGTGTGTGTGTGCGTGCGTGCGTGCGTTCGTGTGTGCGTGTGTGTGTGTGTGTGTGTGTGTGTGTGTGTGTGTGTGTGTGTGTGTGTGTGTGTGTGTTCTGACCTTCACTATAACATTAAGTCATAACCACACACAAGCTACGTCTGTTTCTGCGCCATACGGCCTTCAATATGAATTACTCTTACGATAAAAAAAAATATATATATCCTGTCTTTATCTGTTACATAAATTACATAATGTCATGAATTATATTATTACAGTTATAGGAGTTACTGTATCTTAGGTGTCATTAATACTGTTTCTCTAATTACAGGTATGTGCAGGTATAGGGCAGGTGTGTTGGTGCATTGGCTGACACCTTTTGGTATGTTGAATCTTTGTACTGTGTTGTAGCATTCTGTGTTTTGAGTTAGGTGAATGTAAACACAAACATCAAGGGACTCTGTAAACACAAACATCAAGGGACTCTGTAAACACAAACATCAAGGGACTCTGTAAACACAAACATCAAGGGTCTCTGTAAACACAAACATCAAGGGACTCTGTAAACACAAACATCAAGGGGCTCTGTAAACACAAACATCAAGGGACTCTGTAAACACAAACATCAAGGGACTCTGTAAACACAAACATTAAGGGACTCTGTAAACACAAACATCAAGGGACTCTGTAAACACAAACATCAAGGGACTCTGTAAACACAAACATCAAGGGTCTCTGTAAACACAAACATCAAGGGGCTCTGTAAACACAAACATCAAGGGTCTCTCTAAACACAAACATCAAGGGTCTCTGTAAACACAAACATCAAGGGACTCTGTAAACACAAACATCAAGGGACTCTGTAAACACAAACATCAAGGGACTCTGTAAACACAAACACATCCTCAAATCATTATAATATATCTACAAAAAATAAATAATGATCGATTCTGTCTATTGTATTTTCAGTTGGTCTTGTGAAGTCCAAAATATATCTTGTATTGTAGTATTTGGTCCGTGCGTCCGTCCGTCCATCCGTGCGTACGTTTAAGCGTCCGTGCGTCCATGACCAGGTTTCTCTCTGGCGCCGCTGAAAGGGATCACTACTTGACGCTTAATGGTGAATAGTGTAGGTTATGTTGGCACACACACACACACACACACACACACACACATGCTGTACACACTAATTCCTCCTGCATCTATCCAATCCCTCCCTCCCTCCCTCCCTCATATAAAACACACGCTGCAAGGAACAATAACCTTCCTTCCCCCCTTTCCCCTTCCTTTCCCTCCTCCTCCTTCTGTCTCCTTCCCTCCCCTGGCACACATGAACCACAAACTCCCCTCCCCTCCCCCCCCCCCATTCCCTCCCCCCACCATTCCCTCCCCCCACCATCCATGTAGTGTTGTAACAGTGTTTTTGCACCGTCAGATTCCAACACTGTCCACACCTGAAGGTCCTGTGTGTCAGAGATAAGGTACGGTAAAGACACTCATACACACACATGGAAGAAACTATTCAACATTTACCCCCTCTCTCTTTCACACACACACACACACACACACACACACCCGCCAATCACTGACAACTAGGCTAATGGCTAGTCGTGATTGGTCCTCGACATGCAAACTGTAAACAAGGGTTCGAATCTCCGTAGCTTGTCTGTAGAGAGAGAGAGAGAGAGAGAGAGAGAGAGAGAGAGAGAGAGAGAGGCGCCATACCTACACGACTCACAGGTAGACGATGACAGGTGTTGGTCTTAAAGTGTCCAGGTAATTACGCCCATAACTGTACACCAAGGTTCACAACGGTGTGTCCGATATACACACACACTCACATACGTACACACATGTCACTCACTCACGCACACACACACGCACACACACGCACACACACACACACATGACCTCAGGAGTGGGCTAGGTGGTGGTAGTGAGGGAGAAGCGAAAGGAGAGATGAGAGAAAGGTTTTATAAGAGTTAGTTTAGTATGCAAGAGGGAGGGAGGGAGGGAGGGAGTAAGACAGGGAGGGAGGGAGTAAGTAAGACAGGGAGGGAGGGAGTAAGTAAGTAAGACAGGGAGGGAGGGAGGGAGTAAGTAAGACAGGGAGGGAGGGAGTGAGGGAGGGAGTAAGTAAGACAGGGAGTGAGGGAGGGAGGGAGTAAGTAAGACAGGGAGGGAGTAAGTAAGACAGGGAGGGAGTGAGGGAGTAAGTAAGACAGGGAGGGAGGGAGGGAGGGAGGTAAGATACGTCACCTCTTTTATTATTGTGGGAAGTCTTCGTCCATGATGCAGCGACCAGTGTTACCAACATAGCGGGAATAGTCGCCAACATTAGCGCAATGTCATGGTCTCTCGCAGTAATGGTTTATGTTGATCTTAGCGAGTTTTGTGAGAATGTTAGCGATTTTTATTAATTTTAGCAAAATTAAGCGAATTTTGGGTGACATTTATCGAAGTTTAGTGACGTTTAGGTAAAATTTGGGGCATTTAATTTACTTTAAGCGAGATTTAACACATTTTTTTTATTAATTGAGTCAAGTTTAGTTGTGTTAGTCGCTGAACCTTAGCTGCTTGTGGTGGACGGGAGCCTTGGTGGTCAAAACTGAGGCTGTAGACTCTCTCTCTCTCTCTCTCTCTCTCTCTCTCTCTCTCTCTCTCTCTCTCTCTCTCTCTCTCTCTCTCTCTCGTGTCACCTGTTACGGCAGGTAAGCGTGACTTCAGAACGTTGCAGAGTGGTGGCTATAAGTGGGTGGTCACCAGCTCGTGACGACGCTGTGACGGCCGTAACGCCTGCGTCCATTTACGTTGGTGACGCCTATAAGGTGACGCTGATGTTGTTTGTAACGCTCAGGTGACGGCTTTAATGGTCTTGTGGCGCATTTAGTGGTCTTGTGACGGCTTTAGCGGTCTTGTGACGGCTTTAACGGTCTTGTGACGGCTTTAAAGGTCTTTTGACGGCTTTAAAGGTTTTGTGACGGCTTTAGTGGTCTTGTGACGGCGTTAACGGTCTTGTGACGGCTTTAGTGGTCTCAGGTGACACTCAGATCATCCATGACAGCTGCCTAGCGTGTTACAATACCGTCCACTGACAATGGCGTGACAAAGCTTCCGTCGCGCCGTTGTCACATACTCACATCACATGACAGTCACTGCATATGACAGTCACTACATCACTGTATATGACATGGCAGACGGAAGGTTATGGCAGATGGCAGACGGAAGGTTATGGCAGTTGGCAGACGGGGAAATTTGGCAAAAAGGGACATATGGCAGACAGGTATGGCAGGTACGGGGGTATGGGAGACAGGGAGGAAGGGTAGGTAAGGGGCAGACAGGGGGTATGGCAGACAGTTCAGCACAGGACACAGGAAGGTCACAGAGGGCAGACAGGTGGGGGGGGGGGTGAATTGCAGGTGGGCTCACAAGGTCGACGGTTTTCCCAGCTATGTGCTTCTGTCCTAGCCTGTCCTAGCCTTCTACTAGCTTGTCCTAGCCTTCTACTAGCTTGTCCAAGCCTTCTACTAGCTTGTCCTAGCCTTCTACTAGCCTGTCCTAGCCTTCTACTAGCTTGTCCTAGTCTTTTCCTAGCCTGCTGTTAGCGGCACCTAGACTGTCTTAATCTATCCTTAGCCTGCTTCTAGGTTGCTTTAGCCTGCCCTGTCTAATGTTACAGGGAGATACAGTCTGTGTTACAGGTAGACGGTAATTACAGTACTGGTTACAGCCGACCGACCGCCACCTTCCTTCACTGAGTTCACTTTCACCAGCGATTATCTCTTAAGCGTGAACCTATTGGCCAGTGTGTGTGTGCGCGTGCGTGTGCGTGCGTGCGTGTTTGTGTGCGTGCGTGCGTGCGTGTGTGTGTGTTTGTGTGTGTATTTGTGTCTATTTACTAAAAATGCCATCGTAACAAAATAAGAAGTATTTATGTATATATGTATAATGTATGTATGTACTGTATATATGTATGTATGAATGTATGTATTAACCGAATTACCAAAATATTAAAGTTATCACCAAAAACTATACCAACCTCCATTTTCTGTCAGTACTTCGTGTCTCCGTTTTCTTTCATAACAAACTAAGGCCTGACCCGCACATTGAGTTATCATACATGTATACATGGTGCAGGTGTGTATGCCCAGCTGTTAAGTATTAATGGTGAAATATTTGAAGCTCTGTAAACACTAACATCAAGGGTCTCTGTAAACACAAACATCAAGGGTCTCTGTAAACACAAACATCAAGGGACTCTGTAGACACAAACATCAAGGGACTCTGTAAACACAAACATCAAGGGACTCTGTAAACACAAACATCAAGGGACTCTGTAAACACAAACATCAAGGGACTCTGTAAACACAAACATCAAGGGACTCTGTAGACACAAACATCAAGGGACTCTGTAGACACAAACATCAAGGGACTCTGTAAACACAAACATCAAGGGACTCTGTAAACACAAACATCAAGGGACTCTGTAGACACAAACATCAAGGGACTCTGTAAACACAATCATCAAGGGGCCCTGTAAACACCAACAAATATATTTTCTTTATAATGTGAGGATTAATTGAAATAAGTCGAATTTAGTGTAGTTATTCCTTACCGTTTTCTGTCATGTACCAAAGAAAATGTAATGTAATGCTGGTAGGGAGAAGGATGGATTCTCTCCCCTTCCCTCTCCTACCTCCCTCCCCCCTTCCCTCTCCTGCCTCCCTCCCCCCTTCCCTCTCCTGCCTCCCTCACCCCTTCCCTCTCCTACCTCCCTCTCCTGCCTCCCTCCCCCCTTCCCTCTCCTGCCTCCCTCACCCCTTCCCTCTCCTACCTCCCTCACCCCTTCCCTCTCCTACCTCCCTCACCCCTTCCCTCTCCTACCTCCCTCACCCCTTCCCTCTCCTACCTCCCTCTCCTACCTCCCTCACCCCTTCCCTCTCCTACCTCCCTCACCCCTTCCCTCTCCTACCTCCCTCACCCCTTCCCTCTCCTACCTCCCTCTCCTACCTCCCTCACCCCTTCCCTCTCCTACCTCCCTCACCCCTTCCCTCTCCTACCTCCCTCACCCCTTCCCTCTCCTACCTCCCTCACCCCTTCCCTCTCCTACCTCCCTCACCCCTTCCCTCTCCTACCTCCCTCACCCCTTCCCTCTCCTACCTCCCTCACCCCTTCCCTCTCCTACCTCCCTCACCCCTTCCCTCTCCTACCTCCCTCACCCCTTCCTCTCTCTTCCTTCCTTCCTCCAACCGAGCTCCCTGCCTCCCCCCTTCCCTCCCTGCCTCACCCCTTCCCTCCCTTCCCACCCTTCCCACCCTCCCTCTCCCCTCTCTCACTACGGTAGAGTCTCAGTCCTGTACAGCCGCCATCTTGTTTCGGGGAGAGAAATGCTTTTGTACTGTCATCGGGTCGGAGGAAGAGGGACATATGTAGCGCTGAGGGGTGAAGGTATTCTATCAGTCTGTCTGTCTGTCTGTCTGTTATTTGTTTGTGTGTATATGTGTGTAAGTTTGTGTATGTGCGTATGTTTTAAAGATGTACGGTGTGTGTGTGTGTGTGTGTGTGTGTAGTCAGCCAAGGACAACCACACTAACAAGTTAAGTTGCCAAGAGACGAACCACCTAAGTAACTGTCCAGTCTCTCTCTCTCTCTCTCTCTCTCTCTCTCTCTCTCTCCCGTTGACTACTGGTACTCTTACTACTGTTATTGTCTTATGCCCCTGTTTACCGTTGGCTACTCTGACGTCACTACCGTTGTCTCCCTGTTTTTGTTTACGTGTTTGGCTTCTGTTTGTTTTGTCATATCTGTTGTTGTTGTTGTTTTTATTTTTCTTTGTAATTTATAATATAAAAATTATTTCATATTTCTTTACCATTACTACTGCAACTATCACCACTACTACCACCATCACCACCACTACTACCACCATCACCACCACTACTACCACCATCACCACCACTACTACCACCATCACCACCACTACTACCACCATCACCACCACTACTACTACCATCACCACTACTACCACCATCACCACCACTACTACCACCATCACCACCACTACTACCACCATCACCACTACTACTACCACCATCACCACCACTACTACCACCATCACCACCACTACCACCATCACCACCACTACTACCATCACCACCACTACTACCACCATCACCACCACTACTACCACCATCACCACCACTACTACCACCATCACCACCCACCACTACTACCATCACCACCACTACTACCACCATCACCACCACTACTACCACCACCAGTCTGCCCTCTGCCATATAGTTGTCTTGTATCTAACAAAAACCTGCACAACCACTATCATTAATGTAGCAACCTTCACCACAACTACCACCACCACCACTACTGTCGCTACCACCATCACCACAACTACCACCATCACCACGACTACCACCATCACCACTGTCGCTACCACCATCACCACAACTATCATTAACCGCCTTTAAAATGGGAAGAAAAATTATAGACAATGGAAAACACACACACACACACGCAACACACACACACACGCAACACACACACACACGCAACACACACACGCAACACACACACACACACACACCGTACGATATGTTGGGCGGCGTTGAAGGCTGGTTGGCTGGCGAGGTAAGACACTCCCCTCGCTGCCAGACGTAGGAGCCAAGACTGCCAGAGGGGCGTTGTTCTCACCTGTGGTAACTAAGGCAGGTATTCAGTACCCCTGAACTTTTACCGAATCCCTGACATGGTTACCTGTATGCCAGCGGGAACTTCGTATACCTCCCCCCTCCCCTTCTCACCCCCTTCTCTCACCCCCTTCTCTCACCTCCTTCTCTCACCCTCCTCTCACCCTCCTCTCACCTCCTTCTCTCACCTCCTCTCACCCCCTCTCCCTTCTCCCCCTTTTCGGCATTTTAACACATGTTTAGTTTAACTTAGTTCTTCATCAAGTTAGTTTAGGTCAGGTTAGGCCAGGTAAGGTCAGGTCAGGTTAGGTTAGGCCAGGTAAGGTCAGGTCAGGTTAGGTTAGGCCAGGTAAGGTTAGGTCAGGTTAGGTTAGGCCAGGTAAGGTTAGGTTAGGCCAGGTAAGGTTAGGTCAGGTTAGGTTAGGTTAGGCCAGGTAAGGTTAGGTTAGGTTATAAGGAACAGGAAGCTGGGATGTCCTTTCCATTGATACAGACTCGAACAGGTGAAAGTAATTACGGAAGGTGAGACGAGTGTGTGTGTGTGTGTGTGTGTGTGACGACCCCTTGAAATCAACCACACATACAATCTCTTCCTCCCCCCCCCCTCCCCTTCCCTCTCTCTCCTCCTCCTCCCCCCTACCCCTCCTTCTCTCTCTCCTCCTCCTCCCCCCTACTCCCCCTCTCCCTGGGGTGTTAACCTTGAGAACTGTACCAAGGACGACCCCCTCTGCGAACCTCACACCTCCCCCCTCTCTTCCTCACCTCTCACCACCATCTTCACCTCTCCTACCTCCTCCCCCCTCTTCCTCACCCCCCCCCTCTCTACCTAAGGGAAAGGGAAGTAATACCTATCCCTTTCCCTCCTATTTATGCATACAGAAGACGCTAATAGTCTGCCTTTCTTCCTGTCTGTCTGTCAATTTCTCTCTGTCTTCTCTGTTTTTCTCTCTGTTTCCCTCTCCGTTTGTCTGTCTATCTATTATTTCTGTCTGTTTATCTGTTTTTCTGTCTGTTCCCCTCTCCGTCTGTCTGTCTCGTGTCTTTTAGCCCATTTTAACAAGATTTTTGGTGTGTTTTTGCTTCACAGTTGGTCAAGGAAAACCACCTGGGCTATTTAGCTATAAATGTCAAGGCCTAGATGGTGGAGGGGGTGTTGGAGGGAGGGTGTAGGGGGTGTTGGAGGGAGGGAGGGTGTAGGGGGTGTTGGAGGGTGGGTGTAGGGGGTGTTGGAGGGAGGGAGGGTGTAGGGGGTGTTGGAGGGAGGGTGTAGGGGGTGTTGGAGGGAGAGGGGGTGTTGGAGGGAGGGTGGGTGTAGGGGGTGTTGGAGGGAGGGAGGGTGTAGGGGGTGTTGGAGGGAGGGTGTAGGGGGTGTTGGAGGGAGAGGGGGTGTTGGAGGGAGGGTGGGTGTAGGGGGTGTTGGAGGGAGGGAGGGTGTAGGGGGTGTTGGAGGGAGGGTGTAGGGGGTGTTGGAGGGAGGGTGTAGGGGGTGTTGGAGGGAGGGAGAGGGATATGGGAGAGAGAACACTTGCCAACACTACACCTGCCAACACTACACCTGCGACCACTACACCTGCCAACACTACACCTGCCAACACTACACCTGCCACCACTACACCTGCCAACACTACACCTGCCGCCACTACACCTGCCAACACTACACCTGCCACCACTACACCTGCCAACACTACACCTGCCACCACTACACCTGCCAACACTACACCTGCCAACACTACACCTGCCAACACTACACCTGCCAACACTACCAGAGACTCGTTCCAACAGCCCAGACATACCCTCATACACTACAGTAGACTCTTTTGTTGTATATTTCGTAGTATATTTGTTGTATCACCACACTCATACACTATTGTATTTGGTGTGTGATTGTATGTTTGGTATACTGTATGTGGGTGTGTTTCCAGAGCAGGTAGGGTGTGTGTGTGTGTGTTTCTAGAGCAGGTAGAGTGTGTGGGTGTGTTTCCAGAGCAGGTAGAGTGTGTGGGTGTGTTTCCAGAGCAGGTAGAGTGTGTGTGTGTGTTTCCAGAGCAGGTAGAGTGTGTGTGTGTGTGTGTGTTTCCAGAGCAGGTAGAGTGTGTGGGTGTGTTTCCAGAGCATGTTAGAGCCTGTGGGTGTGTTAGGCAAAGCACCACGATCGTCCAAGGTTTATGCGTGTGTGACCAACCACTCCCTTACCTCATGAGCTACTTTCAACTGTTTCTGTCATGCGTTCTCTACTCTCGTGCGTTCTCTAGTCATGCGTTCTCTACTCTCATGCACTTCCATCATTCCCGTTTGTCATGCGTTCATCTCCTGTAGTAGACATGCGTTAGTGTCATGCGCAGAATAGCAGTACCACGACGTCACTCATTTCCGACAAATGAGAACGCTGTGACGTCACTCATCAAAACATTCAGACTGTGTACACGCCGACGTCACTCATCTCCCTCGACAAATAAGAACGCTGTTACGTCACTTATCAATCCCATGGCGTCACTCCTCCCAGACCAATGTTTACACTGTGATGTCATCATATGCCGAGTGCTATTGTTAGCAGGTAAGCTACCGTATACTAGCAACTATTGTGATTATATAAACGATCACACACACACACACACACGGTCAGCAGAAGCCACGGACTAAGGTGTTGTACAGTACGTGATGTTACATTCTGTGGTTTAATTGGCTCAGGTGTACACGGTGTTGAGCTTTACCTGTGTACGTGTATGATAACGTGAGGAGTAAGGTAGGTGTGGAGGAGAGGGGAGGTGTGAGGGAGGGAAGTGAGGTGTGAGGGAGGGGGGAGGGAAGTGAGGAGTGAGGGAGGGAAGTGAGGTGTGAGGGAGAGGGGAGGTATGAGGGAGGGAAGTGAGGAGTGAGGGAGGGAAGTGAGGTGTGAGGGAGAGGGGAGGTATGAGGGAGGGAAGTGAGGTGTGAGGGAGAGGGGAGGTATGAGGGAGGGAAGTGAGGTGTGAGGGAGGGAAGTGAGGAGTGAGGGAGGGAAGTGAGGTGTGAGGAAGGGAAGTGAGGTGTGAGGGAGGGAAGTGAGGTGTGAGGGAGAAGGGGGGTATGAGGGAGGGAAGTGAGGTGTGAGGGAGGGAAGTGAGGTGTGAGGGAGAAGGGGGGTATGAGGGAGGGAAGTGAGGTGTGAGGGAGGGAAGTGAGGTGTGAGGGAGGGAAGTGAGGTGTGAGGGAGAAGGGAGGTATGAGGGAGGGAAGTGAAGTGTGAGGGAGGGAAGTGAGGTGTGAGGGAGAAGGGGGGTATGAGGGAGGGAAGTGAGGTGTGAGGGAGGGAAGTGAGGTGTGAGGGAGGGAAGTGAGGAGTGAGGGAGGGAAGTGAGGTGTGAGGAAGGGAAGTGAGGTGTGAGGGAGGGAAGTGAGGTGTGAGGGAGAAGGGGGTATGAGGGAGGGAAGTGAGGTGTGAGGGAGGGAAGTGAGGTGTGAGGGAGAAGGGGGGTATGAGGGAGGGAAGTGAGGTGTGAGGGAGGGAAGTGAGGTGTGAGGGAGGGAAGTGAGGTGTGAGGGAGAAGGGAGGTATGAGGGAGGGAAGTGAAGTGTGAGGGAGGGAAGTGAGGAGTGAGGGAGGGAAGTGAGGTGTGAGGGAAGGAAGTGAGGTGAAGAGTGTGGGAACTGAGTAAAAAAAAGACAGGAAATTGAATTTGAGTTACTTCAGAATAACTACTGGTAGAGGCAGGTAGACTGGTAGATGCAGGTAGACTGGTAGGTACAGGTAGATAGAGAACGTGAGACCAGATTCACCTTTCCAATTCACAAGGTCTCTCCCCCCCCCCCCCCCCCCCCCCGGTGTTACCTCAGCTGGGGGAGGGGCATTCTCTCCCGCCCCCCCCCCCCCCCTGTGTTCCTTACCGAGGGAGGAAGAAAGGGAGAGGACTGATTAAAGAGGTTAAGTCATCGTACTCAAGGGGTTAAGTCGTACTTAAGGGGTTAACTGTTTAATAAAAGCATTTGATTGGAGGAAAATTTAAAAGGCACAGTTGGATTAAGTTATGGGCCCAGTTGGATTAAGATGGGGCCCAGTTGGATTAAGATGGGGCCCAGTTGGATTAAGATGGGGCCTAGTTTGACAGGCAACTATCAGACCCTGTAGAAAAACCCCGTCTAACAGGTAGACATCGTTGATTACTTACACCTGGCTCACATATCACCTGAGTCTGGATTCCTCACACACACACACACACACGAAGAATATTTGTATTCGTGTTCGTATGAGAATGTATATATTATATCTATCTGTCTACCTCTATTTATCTATCTACCTATCTATTCGTTGACATTTCTCGAGTGAATATTGTGTGCGTGTGTGTGGGCGCACGTGAGTTTGTGGTAAGGTGAGGTAATGTAGGAGTTTCACTCGTGTCTGTGTGTGTGTGTGTGTGTCTCATCTCCACATATTATCGAACACGGTGTCTGAAATAATTCGTGATATTTACCATGTTTTTCTTCATTTACCTCTTTCATTATATATTTACACATCATCATCATCTCTGTTGCTTTACTCTCCTTCCTTCTTGTCTGTCTGCCTATCAAAAATGCTCATTATTCCTCATCTTTATCGCCCCTTCCCTCACATTTCCACCTTCCGTTCGACAATGAAACAAAAATGACAATGTAAGCAGTGAAGCTTCAAGGTGAGTGCGCGGGTAATTGTTAGCCGCTGTGTTCGGCTTCACCGGCCTTGACTTCGGACCCACTGGATGACTATTCCCTCTATTTACTGTCACATATTCCATCTATCACACGATGTCTATGTGGTACACCTTCATATATGTGTTATTTTAAATCAGACATTTATTCGTAATGATTGTGTTATTGAGGGGGGCGGGATTAATATCGATGTGCAGGGATTCGGACACAGGTGCCACCATCACAACATGATTTTTGGCGCCAAGTTTGCGGTATATCTGGCATATATGATTCCTGGGTGCCTCATTAACAGTAAATATAAACCCTTTGACAATATCTTATATATATCTTCACTACCTATATCAGAAGAAGGTTTTTGTAGTTTAATTTAGTGATAAATGTTTAATTCTGTATTTAAATGTAAAAGACAAAAACGCAGCAACACCATTACCGTTATGTTGTGTTTTAACCGACCTGTTTTTTACCGAATACAAACTGTCCATTATTAGTTTATAAATTGTTGGCATCTGTGAGATACAGTACGTGTTGATATTGCTACTACTACAACTGCTACTACTATTACCACTATTACTACTATTTTTTATGGCCTCCATCCTCCTCTTATACCCACACCTTCGCCGCCATTTTATAACCTTAATATTAAATATCCTAATACAACAGTAGCTACCCTGGCTGTGCTGAGCCGCAGATCTAAGAGGCATTCAGTGACTGTTGCCTCATAGTCAATCTCTGCAACTGTTGTCGGCTTTGGGGCCGAGGCTCTCGTTCCCCTTAGGCAGAGCAAAGCCGACCTAAGGAGAGAGAAGGACAGTCGACATCTCATCTAGGCTGTAACATAACTTCTGGGCTGCTGGTTCTGTTCGGAGATCATCTCCGCGAGTCTGGTGTAGAAACATCTTGCACTTGGTCCCATCCCACCAGTGGTTGTGAACACTAGAGGATTGAAGCTGCCTTGATCAATGTTCTGAATTCTCTCCCCGTATGCCCTTATCTTGTCGTTCTCGTTACTACTACTACTATTACTACTACTACTACTATATACTAATACTACTACGACGACTATTACTTCTACGACTACTACTACTACTAGTACAATATACTACTACTACTACGAATAATAATAATAATGAACTACACACACACACACACACACACACACACACACACACACAATAGTTCAGGGATCAATTCTTAAAGGTTCCAAACTTACTTTTTCTCTCCTAACTGAAGCTGAGAGAACGTTGCTCACTGAGGTAGAGTCTCAGCGCAATTTTGTCGTCATTTGAAACAACACTGTGACTGTGGGGATGTGTAGCCTTGTTTGTTATGTTGGTGTAAGTTGGTCAGTGTTGGGGAAATACCACGAACCTGAGTGTTGCAAGAGTGAATTGATGTTAATTTTGTCTCCCTAAAACCAATATACTCGATTCTAACCTAACTTACCCTAATTTAACCTGACCTAACATTAACTAACCTAACTTTAACCCAAGCTAACATTACTGTACTCATCTTAATCTAACCTAACTTAATCTACCCACCCTACCTTAACCTAACCTAACCTAACTTAATCTACCCACCCTACCTTAACCTAACCTAACCTAACCTAACCTAACTTAATCTACCCACCCTACCTTAACCTAACCTAACCTAACTTAATCTACCCACCCTACCTTAACCTAACCTAACCTAACTTAATCTACCCACCCTACCTTAACCTAACCTAACCTATAAAGTGTTTAAGTGAAGCTGTGATCAGTTGGATTACTATTTATGAAGTGTTGAAATCTCCACTGATAAGTGTTGATAATTTAATGGTTGCGTCAGGCAGCTCACTGATTGTCGGTGGTGTGTGTGTGTGTGTACGTAACTTGTCAATTCTCGTATATTCTCGCACACTCACCTACACTGACACAAACAGGTCTACAGACATACACAAACATATGCACACATTCCTACACTCACATACATAAATACACACATGCATAATTCTCTCTCTCTCTCTCTCTGCTCTTCTCAATATGGCTTCGCCCTTCAGTACAAAAGCAAGTATTACCTTGTATTTCACCCTCCTACGTCATATATATCAATTAATAAACCCCAACCGTCAACCAGACCAAGAAGCTAGTTACGAGCAAGGTTAATCTAGCCTCGGAAATAGCTACAAGTAACCAATAAGGAATTAATTAATAAAAATAAGGCGACTCTCAGTTTCGTCCAATGGTAGTTGTCGGCACCGCCCAAAGATGGCGCCTCGTCTACCTCTGCTGCCTCCATGGTGATGAAAGTTTTCTGGAAATATCTAAATTTTTTGTCTTTTTCCTGGTAATATCTGGAGACTTTTAGATACTCTGGTATTTTATGAGCTTGTATTATATTATTACGGGGAAATATTACCTGATTTATATACCATGTCGGTGGTAATAATGGTTTAAAACGAGCATCGAGTCTCCGTTACTTTGTCCCTCTATGCTGTTGAGTTCCAAATTGATGACGTCGATGGTGGAGCCAGCTCTATTTTATGACGTCAGAGCCAAAAGGGGATAGCTGATTGGTCAACGGGTTACAGTTCCATGTAGTGACGTCACGAAAGGGGTGGAGCTGAGCCCGACTCTCTCTGGTCAGCTGTGGCAGAGTGAACAGAGCCGTGGTCGGGTGTAGGTGTTCCTGGTGTGTTGTGTTACCTTGTGGTTTATTCCCCCAAAACATCAAGATATTTGGAAAAGATAAAACAGGATAAAACGTGGTGGTTAAACCTCTGAAGAAATAAACCAACGGATCTCTGTATTCAAGGTAAGAGTGAGAAAATTATTAGGGGAAACTCGCTGAAGTTGACGTAGAGAGAGAGAGAGTGTGTGTGTGTGAGTAAGAGAGAGAAAAAGGGAGCCAGAGAAACAGAGAGAGATAGTGAGCGAGAGAGAGAGAGAGAGAGATCTTAACAAAATTCACTTTCAAACATTTACCACCAGCCAGTGACGGGCGTCTGACTATCTAGGCCAGCAGGTGTTGGGGAGCTTACGTTACTGGGGAGAGCTTTATGGGGAGCTTACCGTACTGGGAAGAACTTTATGGGGAGCTTACCGTACTGGGGAGAGCTTTATGGGGAGCTTAACTTACTGGGGAGAGCTTTATGGGGAGCTTACCTTACTGGGGAGAGCTTTATGGGGAGCTTACCTTACTGGGGAGAGCTTTGTTGGGAGCTTGCCTTACCTGGGAGGACAGTGGGGAGCTTACCTTACTGGGGAGAGCTTTATGGGGAGCTTACCTTACTGGGGAGAGCTTTGTTGGGAGCTTGCCTTACCTGGGAGGACAGTGGGGAGCTTACCTTACTGGGGAGAGCTTTATGGGGAGCTTACCTTACTGGGGAGAGCTTTGTTGGGAGCTTGCCTTACCTGGGAGGACAGTGGGGAGCTTACCTTACTGGGGAGAGCTTTATGGGGAGCTTACCTTACTGGGGAGAGCTTTATGGGGAGCTTACCTTACTGGGGAGGATATATTCTTAAACACCCTTAGAACACTTATTTATTTTCAGTTTATAAATAATTTTAATTTGGTCTTAAAAAAATAATTATGTTTTTGTTTTCATAAATTAAAAAACTAATTACATAACTTTGTCTTATGATTTTAATTATAAAGAAAAATTTATATTATGATTATTTGTAATATTTTCTTTGTCTAAAAATTATATATATATATTTTTTAAGTTTTGTGTTGTGCTAAAGAACCAAGTTTTTAGTTAACTAGAAAACATTACGTAAAGTTTAATACTAGAAAACAATTAGAAAACGAATTTGAGGTAAAAAATATTTGAAAACCAGATTAAGGCAGAAACATTATAGAAACCTACTTGTCTGTGTGAAACCTGAGTGTACTTTAGAAACCCATGTGTGTTCTAGAAACCCAAGTGTGTTTATAGAAACCCAAGTGGACTTTAGAAGCCCGAGTGTGCTTTGGAAACTCAAGTGTGCTTATAGAAACCCAAGTGTGTTTATAGAAACCCAAGAGTACTTTAGAAACCCAAGAATTAAAAAATATAAAAATAAGTTTATCCTAAAAAGGCAACAGAAAACGGATTAAAACTTGAGAATTTTGAAATAAAAAAACGAATTTAAGTTGAAAATCTTATAATAAAAATTGACGAAGATAAGTGAAGAAAATAATAAATAATCAGTGGAATTAATAAAGGGAATAAGATAAATGAAGGGAGTGAGGTAAAAGATGATAAAGGAGGGAAGTAGAAAAGAAGACGATGGTAGAAAACTAAAGAAAGCTGAGGGTGGTTTTTATTCACTCCGATTATAGTGTCCGATATAACTTGTCCGATATATACTTTGTCCGATATACTGTCCGATATACTCACTAGCTACTGACTGACCGTGTGAGTGGCTGACTGACTGGCTGGTATGTAACACAAACTGACTGGCAGCAAGTGAGTGGGTGGGTGTCCTTGTGTGACAGGCTTTCACCGTCACCAGTTACCACTCGGCCACAAACTGTCACCACTGACTGTCACTAACCCCTTCCCCTCTCCTCCCCTCTCTCTCCTTCCCCCTCCCCCTCCTTCTCCCCCTCTCCCCCCTCCCTCTCCCCCCTCCCCCCTCCTCTCCCCCCCTCCTCCCCCTCTCCCCCCTCCCTCTCCCCCCCTCCTCCCCCTCCCTCTCCTTCTCCCCCTCTCCCCCCTCCCCCTACTCCCCCTCTCCCCCTCCCCCTCCCTCTCCTTCCCCCTCTCCCCCTCCCTCTCCTTCCCCCTCTCCCCCTCCCTCTCCTTCCCCCTCTCCCCCTCCCTCTCATTCCCCCTCTCGCCCTCCCTCTCCTTCCCCCCTCCCTCTCCCCCTCCCTCCCCCTCTCCCTCCCCCCTCTCCCTCCCCCCTCCCCCCTCTCCCTTCCCCCCCCTCCCCCCTCTCCCCACCGTATCCAAGTAGTAGTAGAAGCTGTGTGTGTGTGTTTGTTTATATTAGCTATGACGAATTTTACCCAATCAGAGAGTGATCTCAAACACCAAGAACCAATCAGAACCATACCCTGAAACACCCTCAGCCAATCACAGACCTTGGAACACCAGGAGCCAATCACAAACCTTGAAACACCAGGAGCCAGTCAGAAGGCGGCAGTAAGACTTGAGTGAGTGGGAACTTGAGTGATGAGTGGGAATGTGAGGCGTGAGGGAGAGGAGAGGTGTGGTATCATTTTACTGTTGACGTCCTTGGTGTAGACCGGTCCTCTCTCTCTCTCTCTCTCTCTCTCTCTCTCTCTCTCTCTCTCTCTCTGGGGCAAGTTAGGTTAGAATGGGTTGAGTTAATTTAGGATAGGTTAGGGTGGGTTAGGCTAAGGTCAGGTCAGGTTCAATTCATTTCCTTCTCCCCCCCAAATTCCTCGCTCCTCCCCTCCCCCCCCCCTTTCCTCCTTGCATTCTGTTCATTAAGGTTCAATTGACAGTATTTTAGAGACCTAACTTGACCCTTACTTCCTGTGTGTGTGGACGTGAGTGTGCGTGAGTGTGTGTGTGTGTGTGTGTGTCAGAAACAGATGCCGTTACGAACATAGCAAAACGCAACTCGTCATGAACACAAACCACTGTGATGATGGTGTAATGGTAGTGCTTCTCCACACACACACACACACACACTCACTTGTATACGTACACGCTGATACGTACATGGGGGTTTGAGAAAGGATAGGGGCGTGTGGAGGGGAGAGGTGTGAGGAGGGGTATAACGAGTGGAGGGAGGGAAGAGTTAGATGACCCCTCCACAAATCCACAATTATCCTGACGGCAACAAGACAGTGTTATCCCACCCCCTCTCACCCCCACCCCCTCTTACCCCCACCTTCCTGTCAGTGATTACACCCCGTCTGTGGCCACATTAGGTGTTGTGAGCCACGCGGTGTTTTGGTTGTACTAGGTGTTATGGCCACACGAATTGATGCACATCGGTGTTCGTGTTGTGGCCACTTTATGGTGTTATTCTGGCCACACATTTTGTATATGTGTTTTGGCCACTGGGGTGCTCTGGCCACATTTAAGACACCGGTATTAGTAATGTGGCCATATTTTCATTAGTCTGGACACGAATGAAAGTTATCTCACATAAAGCACAAGAATACACGAACGCAACAGAGAAAGTTGTACGTGTGTTTGTCTGTGCACGTGTCAATGTGTGTGCGTGGAACTTGTGGGTTTCTTTCTGTTAGACTGTCCGTTCTATCTGTACAGTACGTTCATTCGTCCGTGGCAGACAAGGGCTCGTCCGTGAGTGTGTGAGAGTGACCTTGTGGGTTATAAGTCCTTCTGGCAGGTGAGATGAGGACAATATTTTCACTCTGTTCCTCTCCACTGAACCACGACCTCTCTCTCTCTCTCTCTCTCTCTCTCTCTCTCTCTCTCTCTCTCTCTCTCTCTCTCTCTGCGTCAGACGAACGAGCGCTCGCCTCCTGTTCGTCGTGGTTTTCTTTTGGTAAGACAGACGGTCGTGTTGGATTATGGGTAACTGCACTCCTCCAGCACACACACACACACACACACACACACACGGTCACCATAAGCAGTAAACAAAAGTGTCGTGTGGGAAAGAACATTGTTTTTCCTTTCTGTGGGAGACGGTGAGGGAGGTGGGGGGGGGGGGTAGAGAGACGTTCTAGGACCCACCTCCTTCAGGATCAACATTGGCCGGCCCTCACGTCCTGCAGGAACATGGCAATTGAGGAAGGTATTCGTCATGTAATTGTACTCCCCCCTCCCCACCTTCACCGCCTCCGCCTGTAGGATACCGAAGCGTGAGGACATCGAACTCGCACTATAACTGGACTTTATAAGGATATGTAATGGTGTGCCGCAGGACCCCGGCTTGTCGCCCTCCACGTTTTTCTTGAGTGTGTTTCCGTTCTGGGTTTTTCCTGACCTTGATATATCCTGTGTGCTCTCTCTCTCTCTCTCTCTCTCTCTCTCTCTCTCTCTCTCTCTCTCTCTCTCTCTCTCTCTCTCTCTCTCTCTCTCTCTCTCTCGTACCTGGCTAGCTGGCTGGGACCCGCATCGCCGTGGGTTTTTATCAAATGGAATTCGAGTAATGCGGCAGACCAAGAATGCTGTAAAGGGAAAGTGAGGGAGGGAGCCGGGGGCGCTGGTCTGACCTCTGGGGGGGGGGGGGTAATGTGGGAGGGGAGGTGGAGGGAAGGAAAGAGGTGGTAGGGGAGGGAAGGGGTAGGTGGAGGGAAGGGGTAGGAGAGGAAGTGTATCAAATGTTAAACTATAGACCCAACACACTGCCCCTTATATATCGCCAGTGTGTGAGGGTAATAATACTGCCCTTAAAATATCGCCTGACCCTTAACTCTCACCCAGTGTCGTTACCAGGAAGTGAGAGAGGTTGACCCCTGGTATGAGTGACGATGTATGAGTGACGATGTATGAGTGACTGACTGTATGAGTGACGATGTATGAGTGACAGACTGCATGAGTAACGATGTATGAGTGACTGACTGTGTGAGTGACGATGTATGAGTGACTGACTGTATTAGTGACAGTGACTGTATGAGTGACAGTGACTATGAGTGACAGTGAATATGAGTGACAGTGACTGCATGAGTAACATGAGTGACCATCACTAAATTTCTCTTACAATGGAATGCGGCCACTCGAACGTCGCCTGCACCCCTCCACTTCTCTCCACTTCCCTCCACCTCCCTCCATTTCCCTCCACCTCCCTCTACTTCCCTCCATTTCCCTCCACCTCCCTCTACTTCCCTCCATTTCCCTCCACCTCCCTCTACTTCCCTCCACCTCCCTCCATTTCCCTGCACTTCCCTCTACTTCCCTCCATTTCCCTCCACCTCCCACTACTTCCCTCCACCTCCCTCCACCTTTCCCTCCACTTCCCTCCACTTCCCTCCACCTCCCTCCATTTCCCTCCACCTCCCTCCACTTCCCTCCACCTCCCTCCACTTCCCTCCACCTCCCTCCACTTCCCTCCACTTCCCTGTACTTATTATAATTATTATTATTAAAATTATTATTATTTTAATTATTATTATTATTATTACTAATTTTTTTCTCTCTCTTTACAGGTAATAAAGTGAAGATGTCAGACTGGAAAATACAAAATCCACTTCAACGCGGGCATGATGTGTACTGGTTGGCCCTCACCCACATTCACGTGCACTGATTGGTCCTTATCTGCTGTGACGTCAGGTAGTGTCACTGTTACGTCATGATGGGTATAAGGTCCAATCAGAGCACGTTGTGATGGTTGTGGATCAACACGCATCTCTGTATGGGCCAATTAGCACTCTTCATGCCCGCAAAGGAGTGGGTTTTACACATTAGCTATTGTAATTGGCTGCTGTATGTAGTACAGGAATAATAATAGTGGAGTTCGTTTATTTATTTGTAGGGGGGATAACCACCGTTAATCCCTACCTTGTATTAACTGGTATAAGGGGATTAATGAAGTTGTTTACTGCCCCTTGTTACCAGGTACCCCCCCTAGTATCACCCAGTACCACCTAGTACCCCGTGACCTCCACGCACCTTGTCTTAAACAACTTTCAATTTCTGTTCACCTTTCTAGCTCCACGCGTTCCCGGGCCGTCAAGAATCTGGAGTTGTGGGGGGAGGGGGGGTAACAGAGGAGTGGGAGTAAAAGGAGAGAAAATAAGAGTGAAAGGAGAGAAAGTGGGAGTGGAAGAAAAAGTGAGAGTGAAAGGAGAGAAAGTAGAGAGTGAAAGTAAGGACGTGTGAGGGGGATGAGGATGGAAAGAGAGAGGAAGACGAGTTAGTTGGACAGACAAGTAAATAATGAGAGAGAGAGAGAGGTATGTAGTGACCTGTGGTGTTATATATAGTCAGCATCCTCGCCTCGCAAGCAGGTGGACCAGGATTCGATCCCCAGGCAGGGTGAAACTATGGGCAAGTTTCTTTACGCCATTTGCCTCTGTCTACCCTGCAGTAATTGGGGACCTGGATGTTAATCGATTTGCGGATCGTGTTCCGGGGTAATAGTTAGCCAGTGCAGTTGGTGAGTTGTCCGGTCTTCTCGGACTGTTCCTAGACACTGGGTCATGCAGCTCGTTAACTCAGGGTGTGGTTGTGGTGTTGGCGTCAGCTTCTACACCTTAACACTGGGTCATGCAGCTCGTTAACTCAGGGTGTGGTTGTTGTGTTGGCGTCAGCTTCTACACCTTAACACTGGGTCATGCAGCTCGTTAACTCAGGGTGTGGTTGTTGTGTTGGCGTCAGCTTCTACACCTTAACACTGGGTCATGCAGCTCGTTAACTCAGGGTGTGGTTGTTGTGTTGGCGTCAGCTTCTACACCTTAACACTGGGTCATGCAGCTCGTTAACTCAGGGTGTGGTTGTTGTGTTGGCGTCAGCTTCTACACCTTAACACTGGGTCATGCAGCTCGTTAACTCAGGGTGTGGTTGTTGTGTTGGCGTCAGCTTCTACACCTTAACACTGGGTCATGCAGCTCGTTAACTCAGGGTGTGGTTGTGGTGTTGGCGTCATCTTCTACACCTTAACACTGGGTCATGCAGCTCGTTAACTCAGGGTGTGGTTGTTGTGTTGGCGTCAGCTTCTACACCTTAACACTGGGTCATGCAGCTCGTTAACTCAGGGTGTGGTTGTTGTGTTGGCGTCAGCTTCTACACCTTAACACTGGGTCATGCAGCTCGTTAACTCAGGGTGTGGTTGTTGTGTTGGCGTCAGCTTCTACACCTTAACACTGGGTCATGCAGCTCGTTAACTCAGGGTGTGGTTGTTGTGTTGGCGTCAGCTTCTACACCTTAACACTGGGTCATGCAGCTCGTTAACTCAGGGTGTGGTTGTTGTGTTGGCGTCAGCTTCTACACCTTAACACTGGGTCATGCAGCTCGTTAACTCAGGGTGTGGTTGTTGTGTTGGCGTCAGCTTCTACACCTTAACACTGGGTCATGCAGCTCGTTAACTCAGGGTGTGGTTGTTGTGTTGGCGTCAGCTTCTACACCTTAACACTGGGTCATGCAGCTCGTTAACTCAGGGTGTGGTTGTGGTGTTGGCGTCAGCTTCTACACCTTGAACATATTCTCGCCTCGGTACACCATTGTCTCCTTCATTAATTTTCCCAGATTACACCACACACCTGTATAATCTCCTCCAGGTGTATAATTATATGCATACTAATTATATATATCGTCTTATAGAACCAATTAGTATTATATAGTTCAGGTATTGAATGTTTGGGGTTAGGTTAGGTTACGTTAGATTATCTCAAAGTACATTCTATATTTTCAAGGGCATTTGGGCACAGTGTGGGAGGGTGGGGGGGGGGTACGTAACTTGACAGTGGATAACCCTCCTCCCCACATACCACAGTGTGTCAACATCCTATCCACAAGACCAAGGTTCGAATCCCGGTACCCGAGTGTCGACACTGATGCCTTTGTCCTTTGACCCACGGTGACCAGAGAGAGAGAGAGAGAGAGAGATAATGACCCACCTGTCTCTACCTAAACAGTTATCTTTACCTGTTAACGGGAGTCCATCTGTTGCTCCTCACCTGTGTCTGTCTGTGTCAGTAATTATCATGTGTACCGTCACACACACACACAGGATCTACAGTGACAGTCAACAATACGCTTGTACACGCACCAATGGGCTTTGCGTAATTCAGCTGACGTCATCGTGCACTCCACCAATCACGAACATTCTTGGGAATTACATAGTGACGTCACAAGAAGGTTACAATAGGATATTTTTCCGTCAGCCAATCACAAACAACCATGGAAATTCCACCAGTGACGTCACAGGGAGGTGTGTGAGGGAGTGTAGTTGGGGGTGTGGGTGTGTGTGTGTAGTGGGGTGTGGGTGTGGCGATGGGGGGGGGGGGGGGTGTAGCGACACTTAATATACACAAAAACTCGCCCACCTTGCTAATACGTCCACCAGGTGTAACTTATGTACTGTGTGTGTGTGTCTGTAAGTGTAAGTAGAATGATATAAATATTTGTTTAAGTATGATTTTGTTATTCTAATATCTCTCTCTCTCTCTCTCTCTCTCTCTCTCTCTCTCTCTCTCTCTCTCTCTCTCTCTCCCCCCCCTCCTCTGTCTGCCTCCTTCCTTATCTCTCCCTCTCTCTCTTCCCTCTCCTCCCTCTCCTCCATGGTTAAGACGAAGGGAGAGAGACGAGAGGCATTGATATGTATTCAAGTCAGTTATATAACCTGGATCTATGGCCTCAAGGTCCCTGGGGAAGATGTTTGGCAGGGGCGTGTGTGTGGGCGTGGCGGTAGTCAGCCACGCCCACAAGAAGGTACTGATGGGTCTGGACCATTTTCCTCGCTAGTGTTTTTATGAAGGAATGGGGGGGATAGGAGAGAGAGGGGGAGGAGGTAGGAGAGAGGGGGGGAGGTAGGAGAGAGGGGGAGGGAGGTAGGAGAGAGGGGGAGGGAGGGAGGAGAGAGAGGAATGGAGGAGGGAGAAGGGGGATGGAACAGGAGGAGAGGGAAGGATGAGGAAGGTAGGAGGGAAGTGGGAGGGAGACAGGTATGAGGGAGAGGAGGAGGTGGGCGTTGTCCTTGTGAGGTTTTTGTAACATGTCCTTGTAAACCACTGTAGATCCTCCTCCCTCCCTCTCGCCCTCCTAATCCCCCCTCTCCCTCCTCCTCCCCCTCTCTCTCTCTCTCTCTCCCTCTCTCTCAAAATTTCTAAATCTGCGTTTCTATGTCTAAATCTACGTGTCCGTGTCTAAATCTGTCTAATTCTACGTAACTATGTCTAATTCTACGTAACTATGTCTAATTCTACGTAACTATGTCTACTTCTACGTAACTATGTCTAATTCTACGTAACTATGTCTAATTCTACGTAGCTATGTCTAATTCTACCTAACTATGTCTAATTCTACGTAACTTTGTCTAATTCTACGTAACTATGTCTAATTCTACGTAACTATGTCTAATTCTACGTAACTATGTCTAATTCTCCGTGTCTGTCTAAACGTGTGTCTGGTGCCCTCAGCTGCGGTCCGGCCCCAACAGTGGAGATGGTGTCCAGGAGGAAGATACTGGGACGGTCACAAGACAACCTCAACGTCGACCTACCGTATCAGGAGGAGGAGGAGGATGCCTGGTATAAGGTGGACAAGTTGTTTAAGGTGAGTGAGGTGAAGGGGACGCCTGGTATAAGGTGGACAAGTTGTTTAAGGTGAGTGAGGTGAAGGGGACGCCTGGTATAAGGTGGACAAGTTGTTTAAGGTGAGGTGAGGGGTGTGAGGTGAGGGGAGAAGAGGGGGGTGGGGGAGAGAAACGAATTTGAACATTGCCACAGACAGCACCTAGTTTATTGTGCACCCCGAACTCCTCCTGTGAACGGTAGCACAATGTCATGTAATTTATAACACATAACACGTTCTCTGAGGCCTATGTGAGACGGGATTCACAGCAGCTTGATCTACTGTATTCCCGTTAGTGTAAGTCACAATAGCAGCACCTTCAGCCCTTCTACAGGCAGTGTTTAGAGTCCCCGTCAGTGTAGATGGTCTGTGCGGTGTGGTTATCAGTCTGTAGGCCGTGTGTGTGTGTGTCCAAGAGATCTCGCTTAATTAATTGGTATTCCTAGTTCTTTCTTCGTATTAGAGAGAAGGGGGGTGGGGAGGGGGCATAGAGAGAGAGGTGGGGGGATAGAGAGAGAGGGGGGGGGGGAATAGAGAGAGAGAGAAGTGGGTTACTCTACACTCTTCCTCCCCACCTGTCGGGTTTCGTCTCTCCAGATGGTAGTGGTCAACCCCCATCTTCTACAACCCTCTCTCTCTCTCTCTCTCTCTCTCTCTCTCTCTCTCTCTCTCTCTCTCTCTCTCTCTCTCTCTCTCTCTCCAACATCGGGTTTGCAAAAGATCAATCGTGAGAGAATGTTTTGAGACCTTGATGGTGATGATGATGGCGGCGAGAGAGAGAGAGACCCACACCTGCAACAACTCAGGTGTGTACAGTTGGTGCACCCGTGATACTACATACCTGCTGTTGTTGCTTTCACCTTCCTTTATGCTCTCTCTCTCTCTCTCTCTCTCTCTCTCTCTCTCTCTCTCTCTCTCTCTCTCTCTCTCTCTCTCTCTCTCTCTCTCTCTCTCTCTCTCTCTCTCTCTCTCTCTTTTTACACACTACTACCACCACTACACGCCACAACCACCTGTACTACCACTACCACCTATACTACCACTACCACCTGTACTACCACTACCCACCACCACTACTACCACAATCCTGAGTGGTGGAAGAGGGCCATTACCTCAGAGCACGCCAGAACCACCTCTCTGCCCTGGGTACATGCGGGTCAGAATACACAGCTGAGGTGCTCAAGGTTGGACTAGTGGGTTTATCCTTGGGTAGTCGGGGCGCTGGTAAGATGGGACGCTTTTAAGACGGGGCGCAGGGAAGACGGGACGCTGGTAAAATGGGGCGCTGGTAAGATGGGGAGCTGGTAAGACGGGGAGCTGGGAAGACGGGGCGGTGGTAAGACGGGACGCTGGTAAGACGGGGCGCTGGTAAGATGGGGCGCTGGCAAGACGAGGCGCTGGTAAGACGGGGCGCTGGTAAGACGGGGCGCTGGTAAGATGGGGCGCTGGTAAGATGGGGCGCTGGTAAGATGGGGCACTTTTAAGATGGGGCGCTGGTAAGATGGGGCGCTGGTAAGACGGGGCGCTGGTAAGATGAGACACTTAACCCAACCTAACCGCTTAACTCTGAGGTTTAACTTAGGAAAGGGAGTGTTTGAGTACCAAGGGATGAGTTGATCAAACAAGTGAAGAATTTTAGCTGCGCAGACAAAGATACCGTTAGCTTTAGTGAGGGGGGAGAAGGCAAGAGGGTCACATCAGCCAGCAGGAACTAGCAGCAGTGGTTTGTGTGCATTTTGTTATTCATGTGTGTGTGTCTGTGTGTGTGTGTGTCTGTGTGTATATCTGTGCGTGTGTTAAATGTCTCTTCAGAGTTATGTAAACAATTGACATTTCGATAAAGTCAAGTCTCAGTGTCATATCGCCGCCATATTGTCAACCGTCTCTGTGTTCTTGAAGCAGTTGAGTAGAAAAACCGTCTCTACGTGGTATACAAAATGGCGTCTATAGTATATTGTGACTAATGTGTGTGTGTGTGTGTGTGTGTGTGTCATTGTTCAGGAATTATATAATAGTTTTTATTCACATTTTTGGTATTTGATTGAAGCATTGTTATTATTAGTGTTATTATCTTTGTCATTTATTTCTCAGCTTTTTCTTTCCTTCTTATTCTTCCTTTCTTGGTTCTTTATGGTAGAGAGAGAGAGAGAGAGAGAGAGAGAGAGAGAGAGAGACCAGCCGCTATATCAACAAACTGTGGCAGACATCGTGACCTGGCCTGGGGGAGTTAAGTTAAGTCTTCCGTATCTGCTGTGGGAACTCTGCTCTCTGGTTAGGTTAGGTCTTAGGGTATCTGCTCTCTGCTCACATCCCTAAATATAATACAGGGTAACACAACAAGATGGGGTTTGTTTATATAAGGTGGAGTTAATGACGAAAGATTGCTTATATAACACGGAAGAAAGATCGAGTTTGTTTATATAACCTGGAGAGTATCCCCCTTCCTTCCTTCCTTATTTCACCTGATGAATAAACACCCTAACGCTACCTGGTGGGATTAGGTTAGGTTAATTATGGTTAGATTAGGTTAGGTTATGTTAGGTTAGGTAAGGTTAGACTAAGAACATAAGAACATAAGAATGGAGGAAACTGCAGCGGGCCTATTGGCCCATACTGGGCAGTCCCGTTTACACCCAACCCCTATTGCTCATATATCCATCCAACCTACTGTATGTTTGAAGCTATTCAGCGTATTCGAGTTAATGATGATGTTTGGTAACTTGTTCCACTCGTCCACTACTCTGTTTCCAAACCAATGTTTACCTATTTCACGCCTAAATCTAAATTTGTCTAATTTAAAACCATTGTTACGAGTTCGCTCTTGGTTGGATAGTTTGAGTACCTTTGTAATGTCACCTTTGTTTAGCCCTGACCTCCACTTATACACCTCTATCAGGTCGCCCCTCGCTCTACGTCTCTCGAGGGAGTGCAAATTAAGATGCTTTAACCTGTCTCTGTACTCAAGGTTCCTAATGGCCGGGGTAAGGTTAGACTAGGTAAGGTTACGTTTGGTTAGGTAAGGTTATGTTAGGTCAGGTTAGGTTAACGTTAGTATATTAATATACCAGCATGCCTTTCTAGTTAATTAAGTGTTGTGGTGAAAGTGGAAGCTGATGGGGTGATTGCAGTAGTTAATTAATGAACCAGTGTGGCATTTTATCAGTTTGGGTGAGAGTAGATTTATGTCTGTGTTTCTATGGCTAATTATCTGTCTGTCTGTTTGTTAAGGTATATATAGAGATAGGTAGAGAAAGATAGAGAGGCAAGGGAAAAGAGAGAGAGAGAGGGAGACAAACAGGGAGAAAGAGTAAGGGGCAGGGAAAGAGAGAGAGAGGGAACAGGTTACAAACAAGACAATAAAGGGCCATTTGACAACCCTTCAACAGACCGCACTTACAAAATTCCCCCAGAATACATCGTTCCTTCCCACAATACATCGTCCAAACAGAACCTTTTCCCAAAACGCCCACTCACACCACACTCACACCACTCACACACTTTAAAAACCTCTCTTCATTCCCTCTCACACCACTCAAACCCCTCTCGTTTCGTTTCGTATGTGAACGAAAGGAAAAGGCATAAGGGCTATTGACCCGTTCGTTCACAAAATGACCTTCCCAGCGAGGCAATAGGCTAGGGACGTCCTCAGGTCTATCCCAGCCTGTGGGGGTAATACTGAAACATTCTTACGGTAGTTTGAGGGGTAAGGGAGGATTAGGGCGCCAATCACCAGTGCTGGATTACCTTTGGGATTGTTAAAGCGCGATTCGTTACCCCTCGACCAATCAGGGTTAGGCTTCCTGCTGTGTTTGTTGATGACGTGGTTTATGACGAACGACATTGGTTTGGTTTTGTCTGACAGCTTCAGTACGACACCTTGAGCCCCTTAGTCCTTAACCCTTTAGCCCCTTAACCCCTTAGTCCTTAACCCCTTAGTCCTTAACCCTTTAGCCCCTTAACCCCTTAGTACTTAACCCTTTAGCCCCTTAACCCTTTAGCCCCTTAACCCCTTAGTACTTAACCCTTTAGCCCCTTAACCCCTTAGTACTTAACCCTTTAGCCTCTTAGCCCCATAGTCCTTAACTTTTAACCCTTAGTCGCTTAGCCCTTGACCCCTTAGCCTTTAGCCCTTAAGTAATGGATTTAAGGGGTAAGGGGGTGATAATGGGCAGCTAAATAAGGGGAAGGAGCCATAAAACACTCCTTCCCTCCCTCCCATTCCTTCCCTCCCTCCCTATACCTTTTCCCTTCCTTCCCTCCCTCCCCCTCTAGGTCGTGCAGGGAGGGAGAGGGGAGGTAGGGTGGGTGGCAGGGAGGAACCATGGGGTTAGTATACTAGTGGTCAGTGGCCTACACTCTCTCTCTCTCTCTCTCTCTCTCTCTCTCTCTCTCTCTCTCTCTCTCTCTCTTACTACTTAGGTGCTTCAACTTTTGTGAGGTAGAGAGTGTGTGTGAGGGCCTGTTGAGTGTGTGTGTGAGGGCCTATTGAGTGTGTGTGTGAGGGCCTATTGAGTGTGTGTGTGAGGGCCTATTGAGTGTGTGTGTGAGGGCCTATTGAGTGTGTGTGTGAGGGCCTATTGAGTGTGTGTGTGAGGGCCTATTGAGTGTGTGTGTGAGGGCCTATTGAGTGTGTGTGTGAGGGCCTATTGAGTGTGTGTGTGAGGGCCTATTGAGTGTGTGTGTGAGGGCCTATTGAGTGTGTGTGTGAGGGCCTATTGAGTGTGTGTGTGAGGGCCTATTGAGTGTGTGTGTGAGGGCCTATTGAGTGTGTGTGTGTGAGGGCCTATTGAGTGTGTGTGTGTGAGGGCCTATTGAGTGTGTGTGTGTGAGGGCCTATTGAGTGTGTGTGTGAGGGCCTATTGAGTGTGTGTGTGAGGGCCTATTGAGTGTGTGTGAGGGCCTATTGAGTGTGTGTGTGAGGGCCGATTGAGTGTGTGTGTGAGGGCCTATTGAGTGTGTGTGTGAGGGCCTATTGAGTGTGTGTGTGAGGGCCTATTGAGTGTGTGTGTGAGGGCCTATTGAGTGTGTGTGTGAGGGCCTATTGAGTGTGTGTGTGAGGGCCTATTGAGTGTGTGTGAGGGCCTTAAACACCTGGACAAAATATTACGTAGAAAATCAGGTATAAAATCCGCCTTAACGTTATAACGGGGTCTTCAATATGTAAACAAAGTATCGTACGTCCGCCAGCGTCGTCCTCATGGGTGCCTGAGTGACGTACACCAACTTGTCGTACCGGAAAGTAAAGGTAAATTATTCCAACTTTTTTTTTTCTTTCCTCTATTTCCCTTCCTCTTCTTTCACCTCCTCCTCTATTTTCCTTCCTCCTCTACTCTTCTTCCTCCTCCTCTATTCTCCCTCCTCCTCCTCCTCTTGGTATCTTCTTTATACATCTCCCACAAAAAAAAAGTTGACCAGAGATCCTACTGTGACAGGTCAGTCCTGGGTGACTTCCGTGAGGGAGAGATACAGAGAGGGTGGAGAGGGAGAGATACAGAGAGGGTGGAGAGGGAGATAGTGACCAGCCAGCATGCCAGAGAGAGAGAGAGAGAGAGAGCCAGCACACAGACTAGACTGGTAAGCGTCGATGACCGTAACTCTCTCTCTCTCTCTCTCTCTCTCCCCTTTATAATAGATGTTCTCCGCTTCATGACGTCATCCAGTCTTTAGCCAGTTAGTAAATATAATCAGTCGTTTAAGTGGTGACTGGCAGAGAATGTTCGCTCACTGTTCTGTAAATGTATTGAACTGTGTAGTGACTGACTGAGGGTAAATATGCTCGAATTTAAAGTGACTGTTTCCCTGAGTGGTTGGTTAACTGTGTTTGGGTGACAGTTTAGAGACTGGTTAACTGTGTGGGTGACAGTTTAGAGTGACTGACGGGTGAGTGTGTGGGTGAGAACGTAAGGCTTGGCTGAGAGAAGACTGTGTGGCCAACATTCTTGACTAGACCCGTTCACTGGTACCCTGCTGTGTGGTGTAGGAGACAACAGGTGTGATTCTCTCTCTCCTTTACTCTATCCTCTCCTCTCTCCTTCCCTTCCTTACCCTCTCTCTACCACCCTCCTCTCCCCCTCCCTCCATTACCACCTCTTCACAATAATAAACCGCCTTATCTTCATTGCAAACGATACAAAATACATTATTTTGGGTCGAGAGCAGCAACAGTCGCCCGCCATGTTGACGTCTGACGTGTAGGAATAATGGTGAGAGCTGGGTTATATTTTCTCAGCCAGCCCGCGTTATCATGGCGCCCATTAGCCCACACTCCGTAACACCAGCGGGGAGATTATGGTCCTAGAGCATCATTAACCAGACCAAAATGTCGTGTGAGGTAAAACAAAAAAAAGAGAGAGAATATATATAAATATGAGTAGTGGTGAGGTAACGGTTTATACCCGCGGCCTCTCATGGTGAAACAAAAAAGCATCAACTTTATGGCGTTTGTCGAGTTTATTGGGTTTTAAGTCTATTCTTGTGGTGCTTCTTCTGTCTTCATATCTCTATTAATTACTTCCCTCGCGGATGTATATATATGTATTTATGTATGTATGTTTATATGTGTGTATGTATGTATGTTTATATGTTTAGTTTGTATATTTAGTCATTTGAAATATCTTTAAATATGTCAATTAATTAAGTTTGTTAGGTAAGTACAGGCAATACAGCTCGTGTGAAGCTAACCTAACCTGGTGTTGGGGTTAACGTGTAGACATGATCTGGCTGGACCACTCACTCGTCTCTTGCTGTTACTGGAGACATTTTAAAGGTCTTTCAACAACAGCTTCGAAGATGGCGGACAGAAACTTGGGAAAAATATCATCTGAGGAATTTTAGTCTCAATTTAGTTTCCTTATCTTCACTCTACAAATATCTACAGTCGACTGAGTTATAATTAATTGTATTTCAACATCAAATTATTTTCAAGGTATTTTTCTAGGTAGGGTTTAAAAATAATAACAAAATATTGACAAATGGCACCTCAGGTTGTGATCCACTGAATGGCAGTCAGCACGAGAAGTAAAAGTGGTCATATTGTAGTGTGTTCGTTTCCGTGACTGTTAACTTCCCCTTTGAATATCCTTAAATAAAACACGGTATCATAATGAGTCAAGCAAAAACACAACAACTTACAAACATACCTCATATCACCAATCTAAGTTAGACATTAAGATATTCGGATACAGAAAATCCTGAAAGTTAAGAAGAAGCCGCGGACGCATTCAGGAGTCGGGACGCGTTGTGTTTACCTCAAGAGTTCACGTTTGTCCAGCTGCGATTTTCTTGCTTTTTGGCGCCATTGATCATAGTATAGTCTGTCACCCGTCACATGCAAAGAAGAGTCTGTCACCCGTCACATACAAAGTAGTCTCACCCGTCACATGCAAAGTAGAGTCTGTCACCCGTCACGTCACATGCAAAGTAGAGTCTGTTACCCGTCACGTCACATGCAAAGTAGAGTCTATCACCCGTCACATGTATTCTAGTTTCTCTCCCTCACACAACACACACACGTACACACACCTTAATACACGCTCACTGTCTCTCACAACACACCTTACCTCTCACACACACACACACACTTTAATGCTCTCTCTTAAAACAGTCACACACACACACACACACACAAGGTCACCACTTGAATTCGCGGTGCCTTTACTTTCACTCTTAGGTGGCTGTCATGTTATGTTGTAGGCTGTCATGTCATGTTGTAGGATGTCATGTAGGCTGTCATGCTGTAGGATGTCATGTCATGTAGGCTGTCATGTCATGTTGTAGGATGTCATGTCATGTAGGCTGTCATGTCATGTTGTAGGCTGTCATGTCATGCTGTAGGCTGTCATGTCATGTAGGCTGTCATGTCATGTTGTAGGCTGTCATGTCATAGGCTGTCATCCTCCCCCTCCTAACTCCCTCCCTTGCATCTTTCGTTGAGAGAGAGAGAGAGGGGGGGGGGGGTCCAAGGAACAGGTCAAACTTGTCTCCGCTCCTTAGTACAGCACCCATACCTACCTACCCGGTACACACACACACACACACACAGGAGGGAAGGAAGGGGGGTAGGAGGGAGAAGGGCGTAGGAGGGAGAGGGAAGGGGGGTAGGAGGGAGAGGGAAGGGGGTAGGAGGGAGAGGGAAGGGGGTAGGAGGGAGAGGGAAGGGGGGGGTAAGGGGAGAGAAAGAAGGGTATTACAGCAGTAAATATCTTAAGAGGAATGTGACATCTTCCCCTCCTCTCCCTCTCCCAGGTCAAAGCCCTAACCCTTGATTTCAGTTTATTGCCCTCCCTCCCTCCCTCCCCTCCCTCACTCACCCTCCCCTCCCTCCCCTCCCTCCCTCCCCTCCCTCACCCTCCCTCCCCTCCCTCACCCTCCCCTCCCTCCCCTCCCCTCCCTCCCCTCCCCCCCCTCCCCTCCCCTCCCTCCCCTCCCTCCCTCCTTCTCCCTCCCCTACTCCACTCCCCTCCCTCACCCTCCCTCACCCTCTCTCACCCTCTCTCACTCTCCCTCCCCTCCCTCACCCTCCCTCCCTCCCCTCCCTCACCCTCCGTCCCCTCCCTCACCCACCCTCCCCTCCCCACCCTCCCCTCCCTCCATCTCCCTCCCCCACTCCACTCCCCTCCCTCCCCTCCCTCCCTCCCCTCCCTCCCCACCCTCCATCTCCCTCCTCTCCCTCACCCTCCCCTCCCCTCCCCTCCCTCTCCTACGCCACTCTCCTACCCCCCACACCGTCCTACACCACTCTACTCCAGACCTATATGACACTGGTTTGATCCCAACAGTGTAAAGTGCACATGTGTACCTAATTCGTGCACACTGAACACCCCTTACATATGTACACATCGCCATCTTGTGTTTTAAACGGTACTGAAGAAGTGAACCTTGTTACGGCCGACCAGCTGACGTCACCAGTCTCAGAGGATGGTGACGTCACAAACAAACGTCCCAAATTATGTACATTTTCAGTTGTGTTTCATGGTAGTGTTATTATTATTATCGTCTGAGGTGATTGCATATACACACAAACACACACATACACCGACGCTTAGACACACACATACTGTACACCCACACAAACACACACATACACCCACACAAACACACATACACACACATACACCGACGCTTAGACACACACATACTGTACACCCACACAAACACACACATACACCCACACAAACACACATACACACACATACACCGACGCTTAGACACACACATACTGTACACCCACACAAACACACACATACACCCACACAAACACACACATACACCCACACGTCACACATCTTCTTTGCTCCAGGCGTTAGGAATTTCCTTTATATCTGTGTAGTACAGGCGAGGACGAGGAGTGGGAGGGAAGAGGTAACGGGGAAGGGGAGAGGAATGTATGGTAGGGGGAGAAGAATAGAGAGTAACTGAACGGTATAGGGGGAGACAGAAGTGAGGGGGGGGGTAATAGGACTGGGGCCTGTTAGTTTGGGGTCCATTAGAACTGGGCATATTAAGACAGTCAACTCTCTCTCTCTCGGGTGTTGGCTGGTAGTTGATGGTAACGGTGGGCGCCGCGGGAGGGTCAGGCATGGAGGGCGCGTGGGCGTGTGGGCGGCGACCTGTGACCATGAACTGACCGTGAAGAAGAACCTCCCTTCAGTCAGCTCCACCTACCGGACAAAACTCGTACTGAACACAACAACAATCACTGGAATTACCGCAACACCACGAAATATTAAACACAGATCAATGTTTATGAATTTATATATTTAAATTGGCTTAGATTTTGATAGAAATGGGTAATTGGTGATAATAGGTTGATGTTTAAGGTGAAATGGGGTCAAAATGAGGGTTTGGGGCGGGTGGTAATTAGTGTGTGTACCTGAGGTGGTGCTTGTCTTACAGGTGTTGCTAGGACTGTGTACGGGGGTGAGTCATACTGTGCAGGGTGTTCCATCTACACCCACACTGCTATACCCACACTGCTCCACCTACACCCACACTGCTCCACCCACACTGCTCCACCTACACCCACACTGCTACACCTACACCCACACCCACCTACACCCACACGGAGATGGTGGGCCACCACTTGCATGATGTCACCCCTATAACACACACAGTTCAACAGTTGTTACACCGTGTTATTGCGTCACGGAGCACCAGTATAGGACGTTACCTTGCTACCTGCCCATTGTAATTGTTACCTTCTCACCCGTCACACGCATCCTCCCTCCATCCCTCCCTCCCTCCATCCCTCCCTCCCATCCATCCATCCCATCCTCCCTCCCTCCATCCCTCCCTCCCATCCATCCCATCCTCCCTCCCTCCATCCCTCCCTCCCATCCATCCCTCCCTCCCTCCCTCCCTCCCTCCCTCCCTCCCTCCCATCCTCCCTCCCTCCATCCCTCCCTCCCATCCATCCCATCCTCCCTCCCTCCCTCCCATCCATCCCATCCTCCCTCCCTCCATCCCTCCCTCCCATCCATCCCATCCTCCCTCCCTCCCTCCCTCCATCCCTCCCTCCCTCCCATCCATCCCATCCTCCCTCCCTCCATCCCTCCCTCCCATCCATCCCATCCTCCCTCCCTCCCTCCCTCCCATCCATCCCATCCTCCCTCCCTCCCTCCATCCCTCCCTCCCATCCATCCCATCCATCCCATCCTCCCTCCCTCCATCCCTCCCTCCCATCCATCCCATCCTCCCTCCATCCCTCCCTCCCATCCATCCCATCCTCCCTCCCTCCCATCCTCCCTCCCATCCTCCCTCCCTCCCATCCTCCCTCCCTCCCTCCCATCCATCCCATCCTCCCTCCCTCCCTCCCATCCTCCCTCCCTCCATCCCTCCCTCCCATCCATCCCATCCTCCCTCCCATCCTCCCTCCCTCCCATCATCCCTCCCTCCCTCCCATCCATCCCATCCTCCCTCCCTCCAACCCTCCCTCCCATCCCACAAGCCACCTTCCTTCATCCCTTTTCCTTTCCTCATCCCCTATTCCTCACATCATCACACAACCTAACCTACCTGTGACATGACTCTACCTGTGACATGACTCTACCTGTGACATGACTCTACCTGTAGCATTATGACTCTACCTGTGGCACTATGACTCTACCTGTGGCACTATGACTCTACCTGTAGCACTATGACTCTACCTGTGGCACTATGACTCTACCTGTGGCACTATGACTCTACCTGTAGCATTATGACTCTACCTGTGGCACTATGACTCTACCTGTGGCACTATGACTCTACCTGTGGCACTATGACTCTACCTGTGGCACTATGACTCTACCTGTAGCACTATGACTCTACCTGTGGCACTATGACTCTACCTGTGGCACTATGACTCTACCTGTAGCATTATGACTCTACCTGTGGCACTATGACTCTACCTGTGGCACTATGACTCTACCTGTGGCACTATGACTCTACCTGTGGCACTATGACTCTACCTATAGCACTATGACTCTACCTGTGGCACTATGACTCTACCTGTGGCACTATGACTCTACCTGTGGCTTTATGACTCTACCTATGGCACTATGACTCTACCTGTGGCACTATGACTCTACCTGTGGCACTATGACTCTACCTGTGGCATTATGACTCTACCTGTGGCTTTATGATTCTCCCTGTGGCACCATGACTCTACCTGTGGCACTATGACTCTACCTGTGGCACTATGACTCCACCATGGACCTCACCTCACCGTCAGGAGGTCGCTGGCAGCTCTACATGCCCCCCCCCACCCCCCTTCCTCCCTCACCTCTCACTTTCACTCAAGTCTTACCTCACTCCGTCATCTACGTTGCATCTTTAACAAAACTTACGATAAATTAAATGCCTGAGATAATTAAACCTTAGATCAGTAATAAATAATAAGGTGGTAGTTTAATAGCGACTGAAAATCTCGTTTAAGGGTGAAAATATTAATGCAGTTGTCGTACCGCACAGAACCCGTCACCCATGGGCCGCGCCACAGTGACTGTATCTTTTAGCTAATATATATTTTGTTTTTTGTCTTTTGGAAAAAAAACAACTTTTGGATTCCTTTTGGTGTCATGCATCGTTCTGTGACTGGTAGAGACAGCTTTTGCAATGGTTTTGTTGCTTAATATACTCGATAAATCCTGAGGGAGAGAGGGAGTAGCTGATGGAAATGTAGCCAGAGCGAGAATTTTTTTTGAGGTGTGGTTTGTGTAACATATTTTCCCTATTTCCAGGTGATAGAGACGATAATAGATGATTACTATGGCTGATATTAATAGACTTATATGTAAAAGATGAGTTTATAAGAGGTTAGCGAGGTAGAGCTCTTGTATGTTAAGTAAATATTGTAAAATATAATAGTAAGAGTGGCAATATGTGGTGGACGAGACTGAAGGTGGCGCCACCACACTATCTGCTACACTGTTTTTTGCTTATTGTATTCGTGTTGATGTCTTGCTTGTTTTCTATTGCCTCTGCTTGATTCACACATAAAAGTGACCATCTATAGGTGTACATCAAGCAACCAAACTAGTAGGTCTTATAAGATCGTTCAGATATCGTAACGATCTTCAAGAGTGAAGTGTTTCCCCGTCTGGAGTGCTGTCACCCCGTCTGGTCCCGAGATATGCTACACACTGTCAGGTAATTGAAAATGTCCAAAGGAGGGCCACCAGACTGGTGCCTGCACTCCGGCACCTCAGTTATCCAGAGAGATAAGAACGCCTGCAACTGCTTAGCTTATACTACAGACGGACGAGGGGCGACCTATTAGAAGTTTAAAAACATCTCGGGGGCACTACTCACTGTCCTTACCTAGAGCTGGCGGACACAAGGGGTCACAGCTCAAGGTTGAAGAATTAAGTCACAAGTCAAGAAAACTGTGAGGGCAATTTTTTTCGAGTGAGAGTTGTGAACTCTTGGAACAATCTACCAGAGAGTGTTGTGACGGCCCCGAGTGTGAGCTGTTTCAAGGCCAGACTTGGCCAACACTGGAGCAGGTTCAGATATATTCAGGAGTCAGTTCATGCCCCGTACTTGCCAACAGTGCGTAACAGAGACGTGACCAACCGCCCAAGCGGCGAAGAGGATATAAGTAAAAGTATCTACACCCCCCACCCACAACATTTTTACCCCATGTTGTCTGTTTGGTTTTCCCCAGAATTACCCCCAAAGATTTGTTTTCGTCTGAATCCACCAAAATCCACGTGTGTGTCCTTGGAAAATAGAATCTGTTTTGTTGTTAATATGGATATTTGGTTTATTATTATTTATTATTATTATTATTATATTATTATTATTATTATTATTATTATATCACCTCTATTTACCTCTACTACATACCCGGTATTTACTTTGTATACATAAGGTGTGTTTTTACAGGATCACATTCAAGAAGTATTGATGAAGTGGGAACAAATTGACGACGAGATCTGGTCCAAAGTGATCGTGTTGGAACGAAACAGACGGGTCGCTAAGGCCTATGCTCGCGCCCCTGTCCTTACTGTCAACGGTTCTGACGACGGCTTTGATGGATACAGGTCAGTTATGGGGTGTTGTAGATCAGTTATGGGGTGTTGTAGGTCAGTTATGGGGTGTTGTAGGTCAGTTATGGGCTGTTGTAGGTCAGTTATGGGGTGTTGTAGGTCAGTTATGGGGTGTTGTAGGTCAGTTATGGGGTGTTGTAGGTCAGTTATGGGCTGTTGTAGGTCAGTTATGGGGTGTTGTAGATCAGTTATGGGGTGTTGTAGGTCAGTTATGGGGTGTTGTAGATCAGTTATGGGGTGTTGTAGGTCAGTTATGGGGTGTTGTAGATCAGTTATGGGGTGTTGTAGGTCAGTTATGGGGTGTTGTAGGTCAGTTATGGGGTGTTGTAGGTCAGTTATGGGGTGTTGTAGATCAGTTATGGGGTGTTGTAGGTCAGTTATGGGGTGTTGTAGATCAGTTATGGGGTGTTGTAGATCAGTTATGGGGTGTTGTAGGTCAGTTATGGGGTGTTGTAGGTCAGTTATGGGGTGTTGTAGGTCAGTTATGGGGTGTTGTAGGTCAGTTATGGGGTGTTGTAGGTCAGTTATGGGGTGTTGTAGGTCAGTTATGGGCTGTTGTAGGTCAGTTATGGGGTGTTGTAGGTCAGTTATGGGGTGTTGTAGGTCAGTTATGGGCTGTTGTAGGTCAGTTATGGGGTGTTGTAGGTCAGTTATGGGCTGTTGTAGGTCAGTTATGGGGTGTTGTAGGTCAGTTATGGGGTGTTGTAGGTCAGTTATGGGGTGTTGTAGATCAGTTATGGGGTGTTGTAGGTCAGTTATGGGGTGTTGTAGATCAGTTATGGGCTGTTGTAGGTCAGTTATGGGGTGTTGTAGGTCAGTTATGGGGTGTTGTAGGTCAGTTATGGGCTGTTGTAGGTCAGTTATGGGGTGTTGTAGGTCAGTTATGGGCTGTTGTAGGTCAGTTATGGGGTGTTGTAGGTCAGTTATGGGCTGTTGTAGGTCAGTTATGGGGTGTTGTAGGTCAGTTATGGGGTGTTGTAGGTCAGTTATGGGGTGTTGTAGGTCAGTTATGGGGTGTTGTAGATCAGTTATGGGGTGTTGTAGGTCAGTTATGGGGTGTTGTAGGTCAGTTATGGGGTGTTGTAGGTCAGTTATGGGGTGTTGTAGGTCAGTTATGGGGTGTTGTAGGTCAGTTATGGGGTGTTGTAGGTCAGTTATGGGCTGTTGTAGGTCAGTTATGGGGTGTTGTAGGTCAGTTATGGGCTGTTGTAGGTCAGTTATGGGGTGTTGTAGGTCAGTTATGGGGTGTTGTAGGTCAGTTATGGGGTGTTGTAGGTCAGTTATGGGGTGTTGTAGGTCAGTTATGGGGTGTTGTAGGTCAGTTATGGGGTGTTGTAGGTCAGTTATGGGCTGTTGTAGGTCAGTTATGGGGTGTTGTAGGTCAGTTATGGGGTGTTGTAGGTCAGTTATGGGCTGTTGTAGGTCAGTTATGGGCTGTTGTAGGTCAGTTATGGGGTGTTGTAGGTCAGTTATGGGGTGTTGTAGGTCAGTTATGGGGTGTTGTAGGTCAGTTATGGGGTGTTGTAGGTCAGTTATGGGCTGTTGTAGGTCAGTTATGGGCTGTTGTAGGTCAGTTATGGGGTGTTGTAGGTCAGTTATGGGGTGTTGTAGGTCAGTTATGGGGTGTTGTAGGTCAGTTATGGGGTGTTGTAGGTCAGTTATGGGGTGTTGTAGGTCAGTTATGGGCTGTTGTAGGTCAGTTATGGGGTGTTGTAGGTCAGTTATGGGGTGTTGTAGGTCAGTTATGGGGTGTTGTAGGTCAGTTATGGGCTGTTGTAGGTCAGTTATGGGGTGTTGTAGGTCAGTTATGGGGTGTTGTAGGTCAGTTATGGGGTGTTGTAGGTCAGTTATGGGGTGTTGTAGGTCAGTTATGGGCTGTTGTAGGTCAGTTATGGGGTGTTGTAGGTCAGTTATGGGGTGTTGTAGGTCAGTTATGGGGTGTTGTAGGTCAGTTATGGGCTGTTGTAGGTCAGTTATGGGGTGTTGTAGGTCAGTTATGGGGTGTTGTAGGTCAGTTATGGGGTGTTGTAGGTCAGTTATGGGGTGTTGTAGGTCAGTTATGGGGTGTTGTAGGTCAGTTATGGGGTGTTGTAGATCAGTTATGGGGTGTTGTAGGTCAGTTATGGGGTGTTGTAGGTCAGTTATGGGGTGTTGTAGGTCAGTTATGGGCTGTTGTAGGTCAGTTATGGGGTGTTGTAGGTCAGTTATGGGGTGTTGTAGGTCAGTTATGGGGTGTCGTTATTCTGTATGGGGTGCTGTAGGTAAGTGTAGTTGGAAGAGAGGAAAAACAGGAGTAGTGAGAGGATTAGAAATAGCGAAGTGGAGAAGAGAAATATTTAGATCCATATTATTTGACTTAAGAAATTTTTAAATATATTCAACCTAATAGCGAGGATAGGCTCTGTATGTACGAGTGTGGAGGTTTTATATATATACATTACAACATTTATATGTATAGAGTGGAGGGTTTATATATTGTACATATACATACATTGCAGGATCGGTTTATGCGGCTTTGAAAATCCGATGCGGGACCCTAGAACAGAGGAAATCAGGCGTCACATTGGGCATGTAAGTCTCCATGCATCACTTTTCAGGGCTAATTTCTTCCCCTACATCACTTTTCAGGGCTAATTTCTTCCCCTACATCACTTTTCAGGGCTAATTTCTTCCCCTACATCACTTTTCAGGGCGAATTTCTTCCCTTACATCACTTTTCAAGGCTACTTTCTTCCCCTACATCACTTTTCAGGGCTAATTTCTTCCCCTACATCACTTTTCAGGGCTACTTTCTTCCCCTACATCAGAAAGCCTCGGATACTTATACAAGTATTGTTTTATCTTTTGTTTTTAAGGGGGGGGACTGTAATAGCTGGTGTATGGGGTTCTCTTTGAGCTGAATAAAATCGTCTGGCTTTAGTAAAAAATAAAAATGTGGTCAAGTAATGTAAGGAATAAAAATTTGTCTTAAATGTTTTTTTTTTCTTTCAATAAATAATAGCTTCTTTTTTTTATCTTGAAATTATATCCCAAACTGTAAGTCATTCTATCTAGGATGTCAAGGTGGATGATCAGTCATTCTTTATGGGGTGTCAAGGTGGATGATCAGTCATTCTTTCTAGGGTGTCAAGGTGGATGATCAGTCATTCTTTATGGGGTGTCAAGATGGATGATCAGTCATTCTTTCTAGGGTTGTCAAGGTCAAGGTGGATGATCAGTCATTCCTTCTGGGGTGTCAAGATGGATGATCAGTCATTCTTTCTAGGGTGTCAAGGTCAAGATGGATGATCAGTCATTCCTTCTGGGGTGTCAAGATGGATGATCAGTCATTCTTTCTAGGGTGTCAAGGTCAAGATGGATGATCAGTCATTCTTTCTAGGGTGTCAAGGTCAAGATGGATGATCAGGGGAACATCCTCATCAAGCGAGTGTCCAAGGCTGGGGTGTACGTGAAGATGGGCAGCGATGATAACGCCATCAGTAACGAGATCCTCAAACTGCCCAACTGTGGCCTGGAGACAGAAAAACCTGTCATGGTAAGTGTATCCTGATGTGTCCTGAAGTGTTCTTGTGTATCCTCATGTGTCATGTTGAAGTTCTATGTTGTTTTGTGCCTTGCGTGGGTACAAGAATATGTGGCAGATGGAGGGAGTGGATATAAGATGTTTAAAATACTGATACTGACAGGAGCCAAAAGACAGATACAGTGTTATGGTTTATATCTATGTTAAAGCAGCAACAAGTGTATCTCTCTTGACTGTGTCCTAGGTTCAGTTACCCAGCCTGGGACACACATGAGAAGGGTGTTATCCAGTGTGACATTACCCTAGCATATCATAATCTTAACCTAACCTCATCTTCCTCTTTTGCAGCTCTTTGACATGAACAAGTTCCAGCAGAATGTAAAGCGTGAAATGCGTCGCCAGTACCCAGACCGCTCCAAGCTTGAGACCCAGTGTGTGTGTGTCATCGCCTTCGTCAAGAATGAGCCTGACCTCCTAGACTGTCCCATTTGGGTTATGATCATCAACATTGTGGCTATGGACATGTTGAAGAGTAAACTCCCACCAGGTAATTATAAACATCAACTGGACGTTATACACAATGTATATTCACCAACAATAATCATACTATACTTGAAAACAACAAATACTGTATGGGTATCCACAAACAATACATTTCGTGGAAACTGAAAAAACTAAGATGAAAATGACTTTGTTTCATAGCTCCTCATATAAAAAATAAATGAACAGCAGAATACATATCGATATTATTTACAGAGGTGCTATCTGAAATATTCTGATATACCAATACCAGTTGTTCTGTGATCTATTCCAACTTGGGTCAAGGGAGATAACTGTAATTGTTGATGGTAGTATTAAAAGGAATTAGAGAGATTAGGATGCCTGTGCTATAGTTACCTAGCTTATAGTGTTGGTAGACAAGTATAGAAAATTGTCTGGGATAATTTTTCACAGTGAGTTGTAAACATAGGGATTAATCTGCCAGTGTGTGAGTTTATGTAAACCTAGACTTTAAACTATACTGGTCCATGTTGAGGTAGATCCTAGAGCCAGGTTATACCCAGTACTTAGTAACAGTGTGTAAAAGAGACATAAGATACCAAGTACAGTGATTATTTCCAAACAGTTGTAACGTCACATCTAAACCAGGATCGTCTTCTATATGATTATTTTTAGGCCATTTATAAACTTTTATTGTTTGTCTCTTCTCCCACCCTCAGTCAAGGTAACACCCAACATCAGGAACCGCCCACGCATTCCCCTCCCAGATGAAGACCCGTACAGCGTAGCCGGGTCAGGTGCATCCTCCGGGTCTTCGGGTAAAGACCGCTCGGGTAAGGATAAGCCGCCTAAGCTGCCTCCACGGGACAGTCCTAACTATCCGAACCCAGTCCCAAGACCCAATGGTAAGGTGAGTCATCAGTGTTACCAGTTAGTTCTTCATACACTTATCTGTGATTCTTTCTGGTGAGTTATATTCTGTCTGTAGTAGTAGCAGTGTGTGTGTGTGTGTGTGTGTGTGTGTTGATGATCATTTCGTTATGGAACTGTGAGCAGTGTATGTTTCTGTTTCTGTCCATTACAATCTATAGTACACAATATATTATAGCTGGGTACGACACAAACCCCCTTACAAATAAAGCTAAAAACATCATTCATTTTGACAGGTTACTCGGCCTAAGGTAAGTATATTACAACCATGTGTACTAAAATACTGCTGTAGGTTCACTAAGAAAATATCTGAAGCTTGGAGGATTAGATACTGAACAGATATCAAGATTGTGATTAAAATGAAAGCTTTAGGAAGAAAACAGAAACAAGTGATAAGAATAGAGCTTTTTTAACTATATTACCTTGTGTTAGCTTTACAAATATTTATTAGCTCGCAATATTAATGTTATCTTCGTCGTTTTCATCAGTCGGAATATGATGCCTTAGATGAGAACGCCTTCCGTAAGCTCCATTCCCGCAACAATAACAACAACAAGACTAAAGATCGCAAGTATGGTGAGTATTATTGTGTAGTGTCTTGTAAATAATAATGAAGAACTATATCATGGACTGTAACGTCTTGTGCAGTAAACAGACACATCAAGGGTACCGTTTAGTTTTGTTTAATAACATATCTTTATTAAGGGTCTCAGTTCTTCTTCAATATGACACTAACAGTTGTTAGGTACAGTATTTTGATGTGGTAATTCTTTGGTATTAATATATGACAGTTTTTAACAAATATACCATAAGAGTTCTTAATTAAATTGTCTTGTAAACCATATTACAGGTATTTTGTTTACTTTATATAATTTACTTAAGCCCTTCCTTACACAGATGATCCCTACTATTGTGGCCTACGAGCTCGCATCCCCAACTTCGCTATGTCCAAGTCGAAGGATAAGCAAGAGCCTGGCCGGGTCCAGTACCCCAATGGACCCCCCATTCCTGCCCACCCAATGTGGCACACCCGTAGCTTCGATTCGGGCATGGGTAAGATTCACCCCCCACCCAAATACCTGCACCACAACCTGCGACGCTCACACAACCACCTTGGACAACAGCATTCCTGCCAGCGACAGTCTTATGTTGATCCTTATGAGTCCTTCCTCTCACACTGACCTTGACGAAATGTGTTCTTCTGTGGTGGATCCCATCCATCCTTCCACACATGAACTGTTCCTAACTTCACTCACTACTGCTGTAGGTCAGATCCTCTGTGGCATCAAGCAATGATGAAAAGTCCTGTACTTTCTGAATATAATTTTTATTCTCTATAGCAACAGTATGCAGGTTTACCCTTACCTCCCCAGTGCACATCACCCCTTTGCTTTTCTTCTGGCAAAGTCTAATTATTTTTCCTTCAATGTCCCTTTTTGATTCACTTCTCCCTCCCTCATAGTGGACTGACTTATCCCTCCTCTATTAAACTTGACCCACAACAGTAAACTTCCTCAGCCGTAGTTAACTTTGGACGTCTCAACACTCCTGCGACAATATATAGAAGAGTGTAAGACAGCCTCTAGGTGATCTAAGACTGACCAGCTCCACCCTGGAATTATTTCACTCAAAACTATTTAATACTTAGAGAATATTCATCTAAAATTTCTCTTTATTTCTGTTTTCTTAGATAATTTATTATCTGTTCTTGAAAATAAAAGGAATTAAAGCTTTCTTTCTAAAGGCAGGACAGCAGACCCAAGATATTTTATCAGATCTATAAATGACTTAAGACCATTATACTGTAGAGAAGGGTAGAGGTGTTATAGGCATCTTATCTCATCAAGCTGTAATGGAAGTTGGATGAGAGAAAAATTCCCATCTTATGACCAACCTACTGAACTCTTCTGGCTCCTTACTGCCACACAGCATGACCTGACCTTTTGTACTGTGCCTACATTTTACTGTTTTTGCTAATTGCTTATCTTTTTGATGGAGTTCAGTAGCATCATAAAATAACTCTTATCATGAGAAAACTTAGCAGTGATGGAATAATTTCAGTGGCTCAGGATGCTTGGAATAAACTGTGTTGTAAAGTATGTCATCATAGTTGTATCTACTCACTTGGTCTGTCTTGCTAATTATTTTGAGGTTCTGCTGAAATCCATAAAGAAATCTTGGTAATGTTATGAAGAAAATCTATTTCTTTTTTTCTCTCAAACTTTTAATTGAGTTGAATTTATTCTTTTAATTCATTGTGCCATAATCATATATATTTTGTTAATGATAAACTATAATAATGAGTGTTGTGTTCTTCATAACAGTACCGTGACACGAACCATAAGTCACCAAGTGTGTGTGTGTGTGTACGTACGTGTGTATGTGTGTGTACGTTTGTGTGTGTGTGAGGTTGGTCTCCCCTCCTCCTCACACTCACAACATAGTTTTTCACCTCCAGGCTTTATCGTTCTGTTTTATTTTTATTTCAATGTACTCTGTAGATCATAGATTCTGAAACACCAGTTGGGTTTACAGTATATGGGAGTGAGTGTGTTGAGTTCTTACACCAACCAAGCACACGATCCTGTATAGTATAGCCTTTAAATGTTTATTGCTGTTGTCAAGTTGGTGTTTGAGAGTCGTGAATTAGATGTTGCCTCCCCACCTCTACCTCTCTTGGCTCATGGTTAAGGTAAGGAGGTATATGGACATGTTTAAAGAGATGAACTTCACTTGACTGTACATACTTTAGTTAGCAGATTCGTGCACTTTAAGATGTCGGACAGCACTTGGCACTTCTCCTGTTCCGTCTTCTTTCACCATAAACAGTACAGTGAAACCGCCATGTAACGGATTTCTCTCTCCGTGTAATCCATTGGATGGGGGTTCAACATTTAACGGACCCTCGATATAATGGACTTTCCTCTCCGTATATTCCGTTAAATAGAGGATTCGCCGCACGGTGTTGTAGTTATAGTGAAAGTAGAAGGAATAAGAAGTTACGAGAGAAGTATGACAGTATCACTTGAGTACCGTCCATCTCTTGAATGTTGTTCTTAACCTCGCCAGACACTGTTGAAGGTGGGACTGTAGAAGCCAGGGAGCACTGCGCTTCATCTAGCACTTCTCTAAGCATGTTTGTTCTCTTTTTCTTTTCTAGCTCTTTTGCAACAGAACCATGTGCAAAATATACACAGACTAGAGCGGAACCCCTGCTCGTGGGTGCCGTCAATACCAGTCAGGAATGGTGAGTGGTCCAAGGATTGCAGCTACAACTCTTTCAGATCTTTTCATTGTGCCATTTTCATGTCTTCTTTAAGTTCTTGAGTTCATTTCATGCTATATACTTATAAATCGCAATAATAATATGCTCGTAATTATTCTATATTAACTGAAATTTGAAAGTTTAATTTATGCATGATATATCTGACCACGGAGAGCCAATGTTGAACAAAGTGAGCATGGTGGAGTCATGCAGTGATAGCACGTACGTCACCTAGGCCTTCGAGCTCTATCAAATCCTCTTCTGTAGTGTGTCCGTGACTTCTGCATGGCCTGACACTAGACACAACGACTTCATGTTTTCATATTCTTTCTGTCCCGAGCTTCAAGGACTCCACGCTAATCCCTCTAATGTGTGATTGGTAAAGGCTATGTTAATTATAGCTACAACCTGCCATCACAATTAATCAAATCATATTTTAATGCAATGGCTGTTCTATACTGTACTACCATCAGATTAACATCATGAGAGAGTCTTCACACTTTGAGAAAACTGGTTCCTTTACTTTTTACCAGTCACAAGAGGTTCTACCGGTGACAGTGTTTATGACTGACTTTGACTTCCGCCAGGACACCACACACAAGTTGGCATGATGGATTCCTCTAAGTCAATTTGTTAATTTGTGAAAATATTAAGGTGAATATTTTCCAGTATCAACGGTTTATGTTGTGACATTTATAGAGTTATCTAGATATAATATTCCCTCAAATCACATAGAGATATTATAAGTAATGTTTTAAAATATTACCAATGTTCAATAATAAATCTTTAAACAATCTAAACAACACATGAAAGACTGTGAACCAAAAGCAAACCTCTACAAGTACAGTAAATGTGTGGACCATACACATAACCTTTTCTCCACCACCCTAAAATTTAACTACTTTTTTTTTTTAACCATATTTTGTTTGGAGATTTAAGTAATGGTGACACTGTTCTCAGTACAAGAAACATTTGTCGTGACTGTAAGTATCATTACCTTCACTTTACTCTGAGATTGTATACATCTTTACACTGGTGAGGGACACAGAATCTCACAGTCGTGTTCTGAATGTAAACCATACAAAGGAGTCAAGTTTTTGTGTTAAAAGTGAGAAAGATGCTCTCTAAATGTCACCAACCTTTCCTTGTCAGATGGTCTTTTAATCCTGTACTGGATATTGCGAGACCTACAACCATGAAATGTAGCACAAGAGCACAGTGGCTGCCAGCATACTCTCTCTACTGTTGTACGTCAATAAAGTTGAACTCCTTAGTGCGAGAGATATTCAGCCAGGAGCAACTCTTATTTTTAATTCAAGACCCCTAAATGACTGACTACCTAAACCTCCGAAGACACGTTACGAATTTCACAAGGACCTCTGCGTTACTTGACCTTTGACTGTATTTATAATGATCTACATCATTCAGTTCATTAACGGATCCTTCCGCTCTCTCCTAGAAACTGAATGGGAATCCTACTGGGACTCATGAACTGACAGTAAATCAAAACAGTGGAAGCATAAGAAAACCATCCTGAGGCTCTTAGGTAAGGTCCTCCCGTCCCTCACCCGGGATAGACTTTGGCTTGAGTCTCCTTATCGTCGTAAATCCTTGTGTCGCTCTCACATTCTCCAGGACCCATTTACTCCCCGCCAGGTGGATTTTACTGATGGGTTGTGAGTTCTGAGGGACTCTGTCGACCTCCACGTGGACGTCGTTCGATCTGCCGTAATAAATCAACAAGTTGGTCGACTCCGGCCGGATGAGGGTCCAGTTAGGCCGTTGAGCCACCAGAGTGCTGCATGGTGTTCCCTCCAGCCAGTCTCCGGGGCAGACATCTTGACTGTCTATGGGGTTCTGGAGATTGTGAAAATGACCTTGGTGGTGTATCATAATATGCTTGGGCGGAATAATGGTGGACATTGTCTGGGGGATGTATGGTGCTGTGAGCTCTGAGTTTGTGGATGTGAATAGCCTTTATGTCCTGCTCTAATGCCGCATTATATGTTATGCATGGTAGGAAAAGTCCAGATCTACAGTATTACCGGAAACTTTACAGCAACCTGTATGAGAAAGGGCAATGTTGCAAGAGGTAATATTTACTAGCTACACTTGTCCAGTCACTTCAAGAAAGAGACGCCTAACTCAACCACGTTTCATCTGTTTTATGACGCCCGGGAATCATTTTACGTGCATGACTCTCTCAGTAGTCAACTGTTCTGTCTCCTTCACCAAGTTTCTGTAGCAGTGAATATTCTATACTGTAGTAAAATCAACCAAGCAATGTTTATAAGAGATTGTACTGTAGTACTAGCAAGCATTGCATGACCTTACATTCTTTTTCTTTCTTTTCTTTTATTCTCTTTGCCACTGATTGGCTCGTTAGCCGCTTGGGCGGTCGGTCGCGTCTCTCTTACGCACTGTTGGCAAATACTGGGCATGCACTGGCTCCTGAATGTATCTGCAGTATAAGAGTAGCATGATGGTATACAGCTCATCTCTTCCTCCTCCATTGTTTATGCACTTTTCTGTATAAAGTTCTTTCCTTTAGCTAACTGTACACTTAGCATTACAGTATATACTTACCTAAGAAGATAATATTAAATAACCAATGGATCCTTCTTTAAATATATTAATAGCATCCCTGCACTTTTAAGCACTAACCAAAAAGGTTTCTTCATTTATCTTTTACTGTAGGAAATCACCTAAAGCCTCATCTTATTTTTGCAGACTCTGACTTCACTGAGTCTGCTTACTCCCACATCTATGGTCGTCTGCCTCTGCCCAACAGGGGTTACTTGCCACCCCCCTTACCCCACCCGCGCTCCATGTATGTCGGGGAGTGGGACTGAGGGACAAACCTGGGAACTGCAACTCCTACCCTAGAGATGATGTTTGGGATACGGTGACTACGATGCGCTCACATTTCCGACAGGTTTATTTACATCTGAAATGGCCCAGCACTTACTCATCTTCTCGTCTGTGTGATTTTCCAGCTGAAAATTAAACTGACTTGAACAGTGTGTTGTTTGTGGGGGTTGAAGAAGACCGTCCATGAGGCACACTAAATCTGTGACCTCAAACCAATAACTTACTTTCACCAGTGACCCGATCAGATATTATGAGCCTCTAGTACTCAATCATTAAGCCTTATTTTCCTCTGTGCTGTAAATAGGAAAATGAGCCTTATAGACAACACTAAGACAGGCTCACGTTGTACAGATAATAGGTAGGATTATTATGTTGTGACTTCCCTCAACTGGATTGACTTATATTTAGTAGTTAAGATTACTTTAGGGAAACTTCTAGAAGCCATCAAGACTTTTTATAATTACAGTATATATAATTTTCAGTTTTAAGTGGATATAGGAAATAATTTCTCAGTGAACTGAATCATCAACTTGCTTCAGTTCCTTCAAGTAAATTGTATATGAATAACACTACAATATAAAGATGGTTCCCTTTATCCTACAGTACTGTAGTTCCATATTGAAATTTTCACTTTATGGGCAAATGGAATTCCTTACATTTTCTTTTCATTTTATATCATTTCCAGCTTATTTATCATTAAACCTTGAAGCTGAGACCACAATCTGTCCTCCTGGATGTGTTCAGAGCAGCTCTTAAGCTTTTAATGTTGTGTCCTACAGGCAGCCATATTGGCCAGCCTTCACTGTACATAATAAAATGACAGCTGTGTGAACGATGCTTGACACTCTGACTCCCAGACAGCTGGTCCCCACCTGCCTGGGATTTAGACTGTCATACATATAGAGTTAAGTGAATGATTGATATTATCTGATGTTCATGTTTGTGTAAGATGACCGCTTACTGCTGTGCTAACATCTTCCCCACACATTGACAATCATTTTATATCAAATAATGGATGACATAAAAGAACTCACTCCAGAACAACATTACAGGTAGTCACAATAATTGTAACTTAAAGGTGGTATCAGTATCAAGATCTGTACATCAGGTTCAGCTTTCTGTCTGTCTTCTCTCTCAAACTGTTCGCCCATTGGTAACTTTTCTCACCCTGAAGTGAATATCACCATAGAGGGAAATCTCTCTGACTTATCTTAAACCATTGCTTTATATACCCATTGTAGATGAAAACTTGGTAAAGTTTACAAGACTGTTGACCCGTGTTGTTACTCATACAGGGAGGAGGCCTCAGTGTGACTTGGGTCACTGTGCTCTTCAATAATGTGTACAGTATATAGAAGACACCACGACCACTGTCACCTCAGGCGTCCCCCCCCCCTCATTTATATCAATGAGGAACTACATTTTGTTTTATATATATTATGAATTTGTTCCTTTATAAAATATTGTATCATCTTCGTGCTGACTGAAAAATTCACTTATCTAATTTTCTATTGTATGGCAATTGTGTTCCACATTATTTATGTTTGATTATACAATAAGAATAAAACATTCAGTTTGTGTAAATTTTATGATAATTTTGTATATTTACTCAAAACAGTTTTTAATGAAATTCCATTTACTCAACTGTAACTATTGTATATGTGATTAAAATAATTGATATCATCTTTACTGTACTTCATTTTATTTATTTTATAATTTCATCACTTACTAGCCAGTCTATTTGTACTGTTGCCAAGTGCTGGGCATCAATATGTACAGGCCCAATTGTACAGTATTTTCTCGATTTAGCGAACTAATTCGAGTCACCCCTTTCCTTTAAATCAAGCTTTCTGTTATTCTTGCTCGATTTAGCGAACTAGTTCACTAAATCTAGCGTGATTCCGTTAAGTTCTGTGCTAAACGTGCCGTTTAGCACGTGGGGTTTGTTTACATCCACTCAGTCTGTGTCTTGCCGCCACCGTGTGTGTTGTTCACTGCTACCTCTCGGTCAACTAACTACTGTGCTTAGCCATCATGCTGAAAGTCTCTTAGAAGTCTCAGAAAGGAAGTGGTGTGGGGGAGAAAGTCAAAAGAGTGCAGCTATCAATTGGAGAATACCTGTAGTTTGGAAATTATAGAAAAAAAATGAAAACGCTGAACCCCCATAGTTTAAGGTAAGTCATGAATAATGTTTCTATGTACACATCATGTGTCTGAGGAGTCTCCGTAGGTGTGAGCGTATTAACGAAATTAATCTCGATTTAGCGAACTAGTTTACTAAATTGAGCAAAAAATAATGGGAAAAAATGCCTTCGCTAAATCGAGATTTCGTTATATCGGATTCCATTAACTCAAAGAGTATACTGTAGTGAGACCAACCCCTGATTTACTATGTAAATGTGTAGTGACTGACATTCATGTGCCAAGAATTGGAAGGAAATGTAGGTAGGAGGTAGTAGGCAGCTACCAAACAGGGAGGTACTACCGCCTGGGAAGATATTGGAAGCATAATGTGTTGTCTAATGGTAGACCCTGCTGCCATATGGCATCACAAAATTGTGACCAAGTCCCAGGTTGCTGATCTGACTTTCTGCCTCATTTACACACAATTGCAGGGTCTCAATTATTTCTTTTACTATTGACAACATAACATGCATATGTTGTTTCTCACTCTTGATCTGTTATTTGGTCCATTGTTACATTTTTTTTATGATGCAATTTGTTTCTTCTTTTGTTTAGTGATAAATCTGTGCATATCAACAAAGAGGTCTTAGTCATAAGAATAACTAGAAATTAGTTGGTGAAAGACACATCGTACCAACCATGGGTGTGACTGAGGTGTGGGTGAAATGACTGCAGTTTTCTCCAAGAACATCTTGACACTGTATATGTAGAGGATCACAATTGTCACCTTTTTGACAACCTCATGGGGTCTTGTATAGTAAAATTGAGAATGATGTTACACACACACACTGCTACTACTACTACTACAACTACTTCGCTGTCACTCGGAATCAAGTATGACGATCATCCAGCTATGATACATTGATATGAGTTATTAGGGATGTCACCTCGGTTGGTGAGCTCTGAGGAGACTAAAGAGGCTGATACAGGACCGGCAGAGTCGTTCACAGATGTTGCACGTGTGGAGTGCTACTTCTAGTGCAGGAGGGGTGGCAGCAGCGTCTTTCCTGTGTTGGCGTTTGTTTGCCTCAGTATGCATTCATTGCTCCTCCAAGCGTTACGGTGTGGAGTAATCGTCTCCCAAGTGAGGGGGTCAATTTGGCACTTTTTCAGGTTTGTCTTAAGACTATCCTTATACCTTTTCAGTTTCCTGCCAGTGTTATGTTTACTATTCGTTAGGTGACTTTAAAGTAGCTGCTTTAGCAGTCTACTGTCGTCTAGGCAGGTAACATGGCCAGTCCAACTTAGTTGTTCATGGATAATGGTAGTCTCAATGCTACTACAGTACGGTTGGTGTCAGCGAGAATACTGGCATTTGTACTCTTGTCTTCCCAGCAAACTCGGAGGATGGAACATAGACTACGTTGGTGAAAGTTTTTAAGTGCCTTGATGTGCCTCCTGTGTGTGAGACACATGTCTCGCTGCCATATAGCAGGGTGAGGAGGACCACTGCTCGATATATGTGCAACTTTGTAGATAATTTCAGCTCCCTACAGCTGAAGACACGGGTACGGAGTCTGCCAAAGGATGCACACATACACACACGTTATCTTATTTTAACAGCATTTATATACAGGTACAGTTATATTTAGTTAAATAGATATACAGTAATCTTAAAAAAATATCCGACGATAGGAATAAAGCAAGCTGTGCAGACTAGCAGTGTCCCAGCCATGACTAGGGGCTGGAAATGTGATTTTTCATACCTGTATGCCTGGTACTTGCCCGGCAGAGAAGTTAACATTTTGAGAAGAAAATACGGATTTATCAGGTACTGTGTGACCCCCACCTACCCATACATGTTTAATAAGTGAGGTCAGACAACCAACGAGGTGATGGAAAGCAGGGGGGGGGGGGGTGGAAGCTGTGTGTGTGTGTGTGTGATTGACCTGATGCTGTATCGTGATGTCACAGACGAGTTGATGCCTAAGTTTTTTGCTCCCTCAGTGATCTGATCTAAGAAAGTCCAGATGCAGATGCACGCTACAGCCTTTGTGACATCACAGCTGATCTCGTCCATTTCTGTTGGTCTATTCTCACAATGAGCTGACCATAATTTTTTTAGAAAGCTCCCACTGATGCTGTATATGCAGAGTTGTGTTATAAATTAAAGTGTAAATATTGTACCAACATGAATAAAAACTAAGGGAAACTGACTGGTTGAGGGTAAAAGGCATTTTGAGGACTTATACTGTATACATCAAATATTAACCCCCCAAAAGCGGGATACTGGTGGCACCTCCTCTCAAGATCACAAGTTCCATTCGTGAATTACAAACACTCTAGGAGCCTTTTCTTTGAAGTTGCCTGGAAGAGGTTTTAGTATGAAAAGATGACATTAGCGATTAAGAGGTCATCACCAATTGTATAAAAATTAGAACTTTGAAGGTTAAATTTGCTCCAGTATTGTTACTAGGTGGTACGTATAAGTCATAATACTGTACTGTACTACAGTACACATACTGTAAAACCGCATCTTGTAGACATGTTTTGATACCACATAATGTGCTCAGTTTATCTCTTAATGCAGTATCAGCGCAGGAGTTGGCCATATATACAGTGCCCCCATGTAATATCAACTACAATTTTGTTGTGTTACTTTAGTGTGCGGTCTACCAGATATTTAGGTTATGTTAGACTAAAGACACTTGTAGACTGCAAGCTATAGAGGCACCTTTTTATATTATTTTATTACCCATCAACTTAATAGCCATTCAGGGAGCTGGTCTGTGGGGTACGAGATGTTGGTTCACACTCAGGATGGGATGGAGAAAGGAAACTCACAATGTGCTCTCTGTATACATGTTGTATTGGATGTACAGTGCAGCTTGGTGCTGGGAAGGCAGCATGGTTAAAAGCGTGATGTAGAGAGAGCTGGTTGGTAAGGGTGCTCAGAGGAGGACCAGCTTGTGGGTCGCCATGCTCGCCGGCGGGAGCGAGGGCCGCCAGGCAGGAGCGGAGGAGGTGGTATTACTTGAAGACTGGCTGTAGGTAGAAAGAGATAGGTCACGACGAGGTCAGGTCTTATATAGCGGAGGTAGGCGTGGCTTAATAGTTGACCTCAGTCGTGTAAGGCGGCGCTAGTTGACCTAGACCACGAGGCATACACTGGGGAATTCGCGGGGTCGGCTAGCCAGCGACAAACAGCGTTTGTAGGGGAGGAATCCACTACAGGTCTGTTGTTATTATGTAATTTTTTGCACTCGGACAAGTATAAAATATGGTTTAGCTGTTTAGAACGATAAACGTTACATGGTACAGTACATCTCGCCTGGCCGTAGCCCTGGGCCATATGGGTCAGACTAGTGCAATATAAGAATCAACGTCTCTCTGGGTCAAGTTATATTCAATCATTCCACAGTCATCAGAGAAGGAACCTCATACACAAGTGATGAGTAGATTATCAATCCTAAGAACATAGTCGTGACAGGGAAGTGAACATCCTGTCAAGAAAATATAAATAATGACGTAACAGAGACGTGACCGATCGCCCAAGCGGCTAGCGAGCCGATCGGTGGCGAAGAGGATAAAAGTAGAAAAGTAAAAAACTATGACGTAGGTATAACTCAGTTTAACTCCTACCGTTTACTTGGCACTAGCTGACTACATACTCTCATATATATCTCTCTTATTAATACCAAAAATCTGTATTTTTTTCTTATCCTCATGGTTGAAATGCATCTGTATAGTGTACCAATATACATTAATTATAATATTATATATTACGTGAGTGTTCGGGGTAACTGGTAACTCGCGCACTAGTATACAGAGGACCTGGGGGGCGGGACACGACCACGGCGGGAGTACACTTGCCGCGCTCCCAGGCAGTCACTGCCAAGACGTTGTATTGTAGTGGTGTTGCGTCCACGCTTGTAATATTCTCCACTTTTGTGTTACAAGAATTAGAATAGATTTTGAATTGTACGAAAATTCATGTGAACAAAAAGTGTGTAACATCCACTAACATACTGTACTGTACAGTACAACAGTCATACGGTGAGTTGAACATTTTTCCTACTAAGTATTGCAACATAGGTCCTATAAGAATGAGGCCATACTGAAGATTAACATCCCAGCTTATTTAACGTGACAATAAAACATGCATACGCTGCTTGGGGGCTAAGTTAGTCTCTGTAGGTTAGGTTTGCGTTAGGGTGAAATAAGTAATCACGTGATCCCATTTGTATTTAATAATAAATCGCAAAATTACATGTATACATATTGAGTAACTTGTATTACATTGTATAGACAGTGTAGGTATCCAATGGTGAGCGTCATGGTCATTATCCTGTTATCGTAGGAAAAATAACTAGCGAAGGTTACCGTCCTAAAAATAACTCTGTATTATCAGATATTTACTCCCTAATATTAAAAAAAACACGCTATGATAAACGTCATCCCTGTGGTAGACAATAAAAGGTGTGTGATGACCGTAGAGCTGCACAGTATATACTAATAATTGTAGTTCTCAGTTCACCTGAGATAATATATCGATGAGTAATTATTACTTGTCTTTACATAAGGTGTTTTTTTATGGGTTCATTTGAGGTGTTTCAACAGCTAAAGTAATGTTACGTATTCATTTGTTTATCAATAAAATAAACCATAGAATCATCGATGGCAAATTATCAAACCTAGAGATAGAAAGAGGCTTACTTACAGGAGTATGTTTAGTACAACGTCGCCCCATCCCCTTGGCATTTTCTGGGTGTTTCACAAGGATTAAAAAACAGTATTTTATTTTTACGCCAGAAGGTTATCCCGTGACGTCACTCATCTCGGTACAATGGACGAATGATAATAATACTCAGTTATAATAATAATGCCTATATTGATTATTGTTACAGTAAGAATGATTTTAATAATAGCTACATAATGATTTGATAACAGTATTAGTTCAAAGGAAGTGTATAGTTACAATGGTTAAAATAAAATAACAGGAAACTAATAATATGGATCACCCGAAGAATATTCACCTCATTTTTTCCTGTGATAGTTTACCAGTGAGTATAGAAGATGCGAACGTGTATTTATTTTGGGGTTAAATTACGTTCGTGTGTGAATGTTGAAGGCAGTGTTTACTCGTGTTAAGAAACACGAGTAAGACAGGGCAGTCTTCATAGGCCTCCCCCAAGGCAAATAGGCCCCATGTTCATCTATTCCCTTGGTTTGGGGCCTATTAGAACTTGACTACCAAACCAAATGTTTGGTTTGGGGTCTGTTAGGATTGGGAACTCCTAATCACTTGAAGATTAGGCACCCAAGTTTATTTTACCTGATGATTAGATTCCCTAACTTTTTACAAGTGAAGATTAGACATCCCAGCTTATTTCACCCAAAGATTAATCACTAATGCTAGGGTGTCTAATTGTCAAGTGAAATAAACTGGGGTGTCTAAACCTCAGCTGATACAAAAAATACTCTCCATTCATTTCAGACTACCAGCCCTCTCTATGTCTAATCTTTGTCTCTCAATATCTAAAAAGGCTTGCTGGAAGGCGTTGTTCCTTTCAGCATCTGATCTCATTTGTGTGAAAATGTCATTTAGGAGGCGCAGCTGACACTCCTGAAGATACACGCGTCTCTTCTCCAGCTGTAAGAACTCTCGATCGTCCTTGTCATCTTGGTCGCTATCGTCTGTGTTTGCTCGTGGGCGTTTGGCTGCTGTTGGTTGCTGGGTTGTGGTTCTGGCCGTGGTGGAGGAGGCAGCTGGAGGATTCTCTTGTTCGTAGCTGTTAACGAAGGCGCTATAGGGAAAAATAAAGCATTGAAGGGCGATATGAATAACTTATATGTATAGCCAAAATATTGATGGATAACTTTGGCGTTATGCCATAAAACTTAATAAACTATTAATTTTATTTCTTTAAAATCTAAAGTTTAGATCAGCATAAGTTTCCAGTTTGCTGTAGTTAGAGTTCGGACAGGAGACACACACACACACACCTTTCTCTCTTGATGGATGAAGGTCCGAGGGATAACACTACGTCATCTGAAACAAAATTTCCGACTATAAAAAATAAAATTCTTATTACTATTCAAACGAAAAAATAATAGTATCAGTAGTAGTGTTTGTAGTATGACTATTAGTATACAGTAAGTAGTAGTGTTTGTCTTATGACTAGTAGTATAAGAAGTAGTGTTTGTAGTATCAGTAGTAGTGGTAGTCATTGGTTTTGGTGTGTTGTTTCTGTAGTTCGGGAATCACTGTCTGGTGTATGTGTTGTGTCGGCTGTGCTATATCCAGTGGTCTTGATAACAGTGCATCCAAATTTACTTGATCCTCTTCACTACTTTACATCTTACTAGCCAGTCGGCCTGTTATGTTACACACAGTTGACAAGTGTCTTAAGTGTCACGTGTTAGTGTGTCAGATCTTATTAATTACCAATAAATATATCTATATACCTGTACTTATCGATCTATATATCTATGTGCTTGTCTATTAATGTATCGACTTTGTTTATATTTATCTATCTAGTTATATTTGTCTATATATATCTACAGTACTTATATATCTGTCTATACTGTATATTTATTATCTACCTTCGGAAGCGAGAGGATGATGGTGATGGCGGGAAGTGATGTCCTCTTCTTCCTCCTCCTCCTGGTTATAATCACTGGAGGCCGAGGAAGGTCTTAAAGGCAAGGCGTCGGCGTCTACCTCACACACCAGCCCCTCGACCGCTTCCTCCTTGGCGGTCTTGGTCGCTTCCACTTCACCTAATAACTCAAGGATCTTTAAGTCTGTTGGGGTGTACATGGCATCGAGTGAAGGACATTCCGTTTTCTTTAATTTATTTCGCCGCGACACATCTTTCTTCCTGTCGCTAAGGTAGTAATACCACTTCCTTCTCACTTCATCTGCCGTTCTGGGTTGGACTGTGCACACCTCATTGACCTTTTCTGTAATACACTGCCAGATGATCATTTTCCTCTCGTTAGTTATGGTGCTACAGAGCCGCGAGAACAGCGTGGCTCTGTTTCTGTACACTTCATCAACCAGAACGTCGATTTCATGAACGGAGAAGCGAGCTTTCCTTTTCTTCACTTCCATATTACAATTGTAGGGTATCTAGTGTTGTATTTGCGGCAGCACATGTGGCGATACGTTATCATGTTATATTTTCAATTTTCATAAGTAAAGGTTAACGAGGGAATCACAAATTGTTCGTTACTTTTCTCGCTAAGGTCTCGTTACTCCATCGTGGGACAGTCTGGCGCCGGGCTGTACGAGCACAAAAACAAAGAGGTATCTGGTTAGCTTTTATTACCTCTATTTATACAACCTTATTTACACACAAATTTAATTACACCCTCATAATGTTTAATTATTATTATATACTTGAGTTATTTTTATGTATCTATGGAACTTAAAGTAGTAGTTTGTTGAGGAAAATGTTAATAGGAAGAAAAACATTGCACTAGTGTGGCATCATCACCATTTGTTTACGGTGTGGCGGCGCAGACGCAGATCACAACAGGGCTCACTACACACTGAACCCCGAGTCTCTAGCACAATGAACCCAACCTTTATTTCTCATTAATACAACGTGTTTTATCCCGTATTTTGTGATGAATACCGTATATTACCTATTATAATTTATACCCACTTGTATTTTCTTTACAGAATCTTGCTTAGGCTTCGGAGATATTCTACGTATGAATTCTCATATTCAGGTATATTTTTTGTACAGTAGCTTATGGATAGATAAACATTAATCTAATATAATTAAACTGACGAAATAAGAGCAAAATCAAATATTTAATGAAGTACTGCTTCGTTAATTTAGCAAAATACAGGTCTCAGAGTTTTGGATTCGGAGTTTCGTTGTAGGGGTTCGAGACATGACCAGTGTCACTCACTATTCTCCATTGTTTACGGATACAAAATGTAATTATAATCACCCACCAGTAATATTCCCAACTAGAATAACAATAAAATATATATTAGAGTATATAAGATAAGTAGTAGCGGTAATAAATTGTGATAGTGATTTCAGTGAGATATTATCCACAGAAACCCACCCACTCTGTCTCCATGGTTACATCTAGCTGGAGCAACAGGGTATAGCACTCGCTGGTATTTATCTATTTTCTTGTGATTTAACGTAAATTGAATGGAGATGCTATCATAATTGGGTATATATTTGATGTGATAAGTAATATTTGATTAATGTTTTAAATTATTAAAGACGATTTGATGGTCCACTTGCATATTACAGGGAAAGGGAAAGAACACACTGGACTTTCTCTAATATAATGTGATTCATTGTATTGTTAATGGTTATGTAGAAAACACTTGTAGTAAAGACAGATTCTAGAAAGTGACAGCAGGTGACGAGGCTGTTAATATTACTTTCAGCATATAATATATTTGCGAGGATGGCAATGGGTTTATCCTATGTCGAATTAAATTTTGATTCGATTTTCTTCAACGGAATTTCTATTGTAAATTCATATTAATGTGGATATAAAAAATTTTTGGGCCCATGAAAATTAGTGGGTGGATTATGATGTGGGTGCGTGAGAGGGTTGGTGTTAGGTAAGGCACTTTAGATTATTGGGTAAAATTATTGTTTCGAACATTCACATATTTGGAAGTTCAAAATACATCAAAAACCATAGGAAAAACACAATTTCAACCTAACCTAAACTTAAAATCCTAAAATTCGCTGCATGACATAAATTATAATAATAACTTATTTTATTTTGGTAATGTCTGAGAACAGCATTACCACCAGAAGGAGTTTGATATTGTTCATTTTCTCCACACAGATGTTCATGTCATTATAGTAAGTATTTTAAAAGAGGCAACAACTTTTTATATTTAAAGTTTTTCTCTGTAAGATTATTGATCATAAATTACCTGTAGTGGGCAGGGCATGAAGGATGAGGGAAATTGTGAGGTAAAACACGGTGAAAAACTGATCATGTGACACTAAAAGGATGTCTCTACGTGCATTGTACGTGAAGCAATTAATTATTTATTGTAAAAAAATATTCTGCAAAACATCTGCCGTGTCGGCACGTGTTGTTGTCTGCTCTTTGTTTGTTTACGCTTGAACCAAGCTTACTCTCACGCCCACAAAAAAAAAAAACATAAAATTACACCATGATGCTTCAACAAAGTTGTGTTCTGTTTAATATGGTAGGGGGTCTGCCCCCAGGCTAGGAAGTTAGGTAAGTTTCTGTAGTTGGTTAGGTCAGGTTCTATAAGGTTTTGTGCAATGTCATATTATTTTTATTACTATCTATCACCTAAGGAACATCTGTGGAAAAATTAACGAAATCAAATAACACGTTCTTATGCTAGCCGTCTATTCCAGGTTTGCCAAGATGAGATTCATATACAGTACTGTACTGTAGTTGGATTCTAATCCTATACAGTAGTAGTGCTTTCGTGTAATTCACATCTTCAGGGGTGAGCACAGATTAAGGAGTAATACTTGACAGATTCCATGGATAATATTTCATTGCCCGTCTCGAAAGATGATTTCATCGAACGTATCATGTTATGTATTAAGGATTGTAAATTTGAATTCAATGGAGAATATTATGCTCAAAAATTTGGTATGGCAATGGGTAATCCGCTTTCACCAGTATTAAGTAACTTATATATGGAATTCTTTGAGAAGAAACTATTAAGTAATATTTTACCACCTTCAGCAGTCTGGTTTAGATATGCAGATGATGTAATATGTCTTTGGCCATGTAATGAGGACCTAAAAGCTTTTCTACCACAACTTAACAACTTAGCCCCTTGATCAAATTCACTGTGGAATTAGAGAATGACTGCAAATTTCCATTCCTAGACTGTCTGATCCACAGAATAGGTAACACCTTTAAGTTCAGTATTTATAGGAAACCTATTAATGTGTGTTCATACATTCATTATTATTCTGCCCACCATAATAGAGTCAAACAGTCGGTATTTTCATAAATGTTTTTTCGTGCTCTAAGAATATGCAGTCCGGAATTCATTGATGAGGAATATAAATATATCTATAATATTGGCTTGAACCTTAAGTACCTTAGATCTTTTATAGACAAATGCCTTAACATTACTAAGAAATCTTTTTATAGAACTGATCCTAAGCCTACCCATGACCATAAGAATCTCTTAGTATTACCATTTAAAAAAAAATTTCTCAAAATCCTATACAACTGAAAACCTGGAAAGTTAATGTGACATCTAAAAACTCATGCACTGTAAAAAAAATGTTAATCAAGAACTCCCCCCAACAATGCAGGCGGCTGCATTTACAAGGTTCCTTGCAAGGAAGGTAATATGTTCTACTTTGGCCAGACAGGTAAAGATCTTATAACTAAGTAGACTTAAACAGCATAAATATAGTGTTAGGACAGGCCAGAAGTCCAATGCTCTTTTCATTCATATGGTATGTACAAACTGTAGCTAATCTGTAAGTAAAGTATTGTATTGCGTAATTTCATATTATTTTTTTCCATATTATAATTATTGCTGAATAAAACTCTCTCTTTCAGAACACTAGTCACACCATAAGCAGCCCCAAACATGAGCCAACCAAGTGATGTTGGGTTTGCCCCGCAGAATGCTCCTTATTCCCAGCCAGGTGGTGCTCCTTACCCACAACCAGGTGCTCCTTACCCCCAGCCTGGCCCTTATCCTCCTCCTGGACAGTACCCACCGCCAGGGCAGTACCCACCGCCAGGGCAGTACCCACCGCCAGGCCAGTACCCACCACCAGGCCAGTATCCACCACCAGGCCAGTACCCATCGCCAGGCCAGTACCCACCGCCAGGCCAGTACCCACCACCAGGCCAGTACCCATCACCTCAACAACCTAATCAGGGTAAGTCATCAAGCTACAACTTTCACTGAATAGAGTTGATTATTATTATAGTCGATTTCTAGTTCAGTATCTTCAGGGTTTATCTTCACCCCTTAAGCATCCTGGAGGCGGTGAATGTGTCGGGCAGCGGTGTCATCATACTCAATATCTCTAGTCGTTCCTGGTGTTTGTCGCGATATGTTTTTGAGAGTAATTTATGCTTCTAGACTGTGGTAACTTCCTCCGATACACACTCCCAATCTTTCACTCTCCTCCGTGCATTTTTTAATACTGTACAGATTTGTGAGTCATTATGAGGAACTTGTAAGATCCATACAACAACAGCCTTTAGAAGATCAGGTAATATGTTAGTTACAAGTGGCACTGGTCTCCTAGGTAATGTGTATCATGCCAATCCTATTTAAACCATGTGTTCAACTCTGTGGCCACTGATAACTTAACCTTAACAGAATTGACTCCATCAACTCCAGGTCAATAGCTCTCATATCAAATCCTCATGAGCCATAAATGGAAGTTTTTAATCCTATCCTTTTATTTTCCCATCATTCTCCAGACACATAACACGCCTTTGTCCTCTCTGTCAAATGATTCATAATACGTACTGTGTAGAAATGCACTTCACTTTAGGATTATAGGTTGTGATTTTAATAACTGTTAATAATATTATACTGTACTTCTTTCATTGAGATGACATGAGTGGTTTTCTTGTCTCAGGAGATGAAGCCTTAGAACTGTAAAGAGAAACCTTGTCAGTGAAAATATATAAAGTTACAGTCTAAGTCATAACTAAGAAGGAACATGAGACCTCCACTGATGATGGCTGCCATTCCCACACCTAACAGCCACTTGTTCATACAATATTATTTTCACTTCAATTTCTACAGTAAAACAAACAATCATTTTCTTCACTTGAGATTGAATTTCAGTATAATTTTTCTTTAGCTAAGTTACTGTTTTTTCTCAGCAAATAGAGGAAATTGTAAACAGTAAGGCAGTTTAATAGTAAACAGTAAGGCAGTTTAATAGTAAACAGTAAGGCAGTTTAATTGAGGATAGCCTCAAAATCTTCAGATGTATGGATATAAACATTATAATTTGTGGTTTAATATAAGAAACATTAGATGATACTTACTGTATAAGACTGATGGATCACAGTACAGTACGTATACAACAGTCTGTGGTTAAGTATACAGAAAATCGAGTGCGTTAAAGGAATGGAATCACGTTAAAAAGAATTACATCAAACTGTTTTCATGATTTATAAACTGCAACTTACTACCATGTATGTAGTGAGTGAGCGTTTTCAGATATAACCGTACAGTGGAGCTCATTACCACACAGGGAGTTACTTATTGTAATGTACAGTACAGTGCTGATTTATATTGTGGACAAAGGCAACAGCCCTCTTGTGTCAGGTCTCTGTCTACATGTTCAGTTACTGTTGGTTCCTAGGTCATGGAGGAGGTATTTACCCACCATTACCAGCTGGTGGGCCCCAACCAGACCCATACAGTCAACAGCCTCAGCCAGGTGGACAAGGTATGCACAGCCACAGTACCTGACTGTAGCACTGTAGTACAGTAGAGGGAAGGTGCTAATAAAATAATGATGGTTAAAAATAAAGCTTACTAGATTTATTTGGCTGATTGCATGTTGTTCACAGATACAGTACTGTCCAATACCTCTGCTATAAGTGTGAGTTTATTTTCCTGAAGGCTTTTTTATCCCTAGTGGAATTAGTGTTATACGTATGTGGCAGCTCACTCGTCTCTGCGGAGATGGCTGCAGTAGAAAATGTTCCTGGCTGTCCTTATCCCATCCTTCCCACCATGATGTACAGTACAGTAGGTCACCCAACACACTGCTCCATTACCTGTCTGTGCCCTCTTTCCTGCCCTTGTATCTCTCTCACATTCACACTTCTTAAAGAACTTTGCTTCACCCACCTCAGTCTACACCTCCCGTTGTCACCCTTGATACATAACCTCCCTGATGTCCCATTATAAGGGAGCTGCATAGGTAGAGGGGGACCAACTACTGTAGTCCTGTGTTCATGTTTTGAGCATTACTGACACAGTAACCAAATTAATTGGTGCTGAATGGATCCTCGTTTGAGAGGTTTCTGGGTACGGTATTGAGACAAATTTTCTCATCCGTGGAAAAAATTTGCACACCCCCCGGGGTTTTTCCTAGTCAGTCTGCAGTTGGATTGACACAGAGCTGTGTTTATTTATGCAAACACAACTGTACACCTACAGTACATTCTAAATAAACACATTATACTACTGTACTGTATACTGTACTCACCAGCAGATACTGGCATCTTGAGCTTGTGATGCAGGCAGGCCAAATGGTGATATGATGATACAGGATGGCCTGCCTTTGTCCTGTACCATCTACTGTAGCAGCTGCTGCTGTCACCACCTGTACTCTGCTTGTCTACCCTACCACATTTTTCACAGTTTTTATCATAGAATCTGGCAGTCTGTCATGCACACCCTGTAACCCTATCATGCACCACAACTTGAGAACCACTGATCTAGTAACTGACCTGTGCCAGCATAATGATTACCCCAGGAGGCAGGCAGGCAGGTACTGTACATTAGGTCAGTGGCAGGGCACTTTATTCAGCTCCACAATGCAATGTTTTTCCTAGATACACCAGAAGCTTCCTAAAGTACAGTACATTACCATATTCATATGAATACTTAACAATATTCATTATTTTACTCTTGTTTCAACCATTTTTATTTATTTGAAATTACTTGAGGTGAAAGTAGGGATGTGTCTTGATGTTAGGGGCTCTGTCGTGGGGCTGTACAGCTCAGGTGGTCTGCCCAGGGAGTTGTTGTATGTTGGTAATGATAGCAGATACTATTGAAGAGGCAGTGAGGAAGGTTAAGAAGTAGAATGATAGAGTGAAATCAAACAGTATGAGAGTAAATGTGGCAAAAACAAAAGTTCTGTAATGGTAGGTGGTGTGGGTGAGGGACCTGTGGTGGAAAGTGCTGTCCTGGCAATAATTCAGTCATGTACAGTGAAGGTTGGTACACAAGAGGTCCAGTGGTGTAAATGGGTGACATGATCTATGTTGAAGCCTGTATAGTTTTAAGAGTCATAAGTGGTTGGAAGAAGTTTAGGTAACTGCTCTCTTTATTGACGGCAAGAGGACCTTCCCTCCTAGTGAAAAGAAGAATGTATTCGGCTGGTGTGAGAAATGTGATGTTGTTTGTCAGTTAAAGAGGATGTCATGTGCAGTCTTGAGCAAACTGAAATGACAATGATGAGATGGATTTGTAATGTGATACTAAATATAAGAAACGCATTTCAGAGCTGTGGGGGTGGCTGGGTATTGAGAGTATCGGCGAAATTTTTCATAGAGGCAGGTTAAAATGATTTGGTTTTGTGGAGTGAATAGAGGAGACCAACTTGGTTAAGAAGTGTCTGAGTCTGAATATAGAGGAGAGCCAAGGGTAGGCCAAGAATGACATGGGGAGAGGTTGTGAGAAATGACCGAAGAGATAAGAACATGATGGGAGAGGCTGCAAGAGACCACACAGCAGGGAGAGTTACCATCAGGCAATTGAAGCTAACCCACTGTGATGATGATGATGAATCCATAAACAGTATCTAGCCATCTTTAAAGCTATTATATGATTCCTTAATGGAAAGTAATTTAAGGATAATTTGATGTGATTTTATGTACAGTGTGTTACACAGTAAACCATGTATATGTATCTCACCTGGACCATATCCCACAGGAGGATGGATGCCCACCCCTGCAGTAACCAACTGCCCTCCTGGCCTTGAGTACCTCACACAGGTTGACCAGCTACTTGTTAAACAGAAAGTGGAACTATTGGAGGGTGAGTGTTTGTCATTGTTTAGTACATTATTGAAGAGGGTTAATGAAACTTTTAACACCTATGACGTGTGTCTGTAGAGCTTCGGGTCACGTCATATGACGTGTGTCTGTAGAGCTTCGGGTCACGTCATACAATGTTTTTATCTTTCATGGGCCTGTTTGTATAAAAAGGGGCGTTCCTGGCTAGATTTTGTTGCCAGGTCGGAATTTGTCTTACACTCACTCACACATGAGTCTCACAATGTCAACTTCCCAGTTTTTGTGATGTAGACATCTCAGCCTTGGTCTTGACTCACTTCACCATGTGTTTCTACTCCCAAGGACAAGGCTAGTATTGTACAGTACAATATTGTGATTAATACTGGAGCAGAAATTACAATAGTTTACAGCGTAATAAGTAATAACATAGTAAAACAAGTGTCCTGTACTCCCTACAAGTTACTTAGTGTTGTTTACCTCGTTTTACTGTGTCAACACGCTCCACTTCACAAACATTCTCGACTCTTCCTAGTCTATGTTGCCGACCTATGGTAAAGACATATATTTGTTTCTGTTTTTGTCATGTGTGGCCAGTTTGTAAGACTAGAATTGCTTCTCTTTTTTTCTTTTCTTTTTTATTCTTGAATATACCCACATGGTGGGTGGGGTGCCGACTATAGCTCAAAGCCCAGAGGGTAAATATGTTTTTTTTCCCTTGCTTTTTTAATAAAGTTTTGTGTAGAACAAGTTAGTTAGCTTTATGATACAAGATTGTCTACTGGACATGTGTAAAATTCATGAGGATGAATGACTGATCAAAGCTTGTCTTTGTCAAATTTGTCCTGTGTACATGATGGACATAAGAGAATAAATGCCTGCTTGATATAGCTTAAGTTAGCTTGATATAGCTCTCCCCCAGAATTCTTCAGAATGCATTTGATACTATTATTCCATTAATTAAAAAGCCACATTGAACGGACAGGGCTTTCATTAATTAGTCCTGTATTTGGGGGGTTTACTGCAGGAGGTTTCACGCGTAACGGATCTTCAATTTCCCCGTGTTTACGTAGATTCCTATTTCACCCCCACAGCATTCACAGGGTTCGAAACATCAAATAAATACAAGATACAGAACTCGCTGGGTCAGAAGATTTACTTTGCTGCCGAGGACACAGACTGTTGCACCAGGCAGTGTTGTGGGCCCATGCGACCCTTTGACATGAAGATCATGGACAACTCTCAGAATGAAGTGATTCATCTCAACCGTCCCTTGGCTTGTACCTCGTGTTGCTTCCCTTGCTGTTTACAGGTGAGCTATCTTGATTATGGAGAGACAGGTGAGAGCTCTCTTAGGGGACTGTACTGTATGTGGACAAATGGTAACTAGCGCATGTTTCATTTCGGCGATGAAGCAATGGCACGTCAACCAGCAATGGGATAATGTAAACAGACCAAACCTCATCTAAAAGACCCTTATTATGATTCAGTTGATCGTTGCTTATAACTAGTTAACGTCCCACTTTAGTACAGTATATAGATCAACATGTAATTTGAGTGTATTTTGGTGAATTGTTAGAATAAGATTAATTTGATTAGATATTACTAGTTAACGTTCCAGTTTAGTACAATATTGATCAACTTGTAATTTGACAGAGCATTGAAGTGACCTCACCACCTGGAACTGTTGTCGGCTCTGTGCATCAAGAGTGGAGCCTCTGTGCACCCAAGTTTACTGTTCGTAACTCAAGTGACGATGTCATCCTCAGAATTGAAGGTCCCATCTGTACCTGGAGTATCTGTGGTGATGTTGATTTTCAGGTATGTATGTATATATGTTTGTGTATATGTATGTGTGTATACATTTGTATGTATGTGGTGTAATGGAGAGCATGCTTGCCTCACAAGCGAGTGGACCTGGGTTCAATCCCCGGGCAGGGTGAAACTATGGGCAAGTTTCTTTATGCCATTTGCCAGCAGTCATTGGGAACCTGGATCTTAATCAATTTACAGATCGTGTTCCAAGGTAGTGATGCAGTTGGTGAGTCGTCCGGTCTTCTCAGACTGTTCCTTGACACTGGGTCACATAACTTGTTAACTTAGGGTGTGGTTGTTGTTTTGGCGACAACTTCTACGCATTAAACAAATTAATGCGTAGGTGGCCCTTGGGCCGGCCATCCTCGTACACGAGGGGCAACCATTATTTATTTATACATGTGTGCCTGTACGTATGTAATGTAAGTGTATTGGTGTGGTAGATTATGTGTTTTATCATCAGGTGAAATAAGCTGGAGTAGGAGTGGGGCAAATCTCCATATGACTCCACTCTGATAGTGTACTGTAGAGTAATGAGATGGTTCATACCATAGGTGTTGTCTGCTGATGGTGACGTGCAGGTGGGCAAGATCAGTAAGCAGTGGAGCGGCCTGGCAAAGGAAGCCTTCACGGATGCTGACAACTTTGGTATCACTTTCCCCATGGACCTGGATGTGAAGATTAAGGCTGCACTACTGGGTGCTGTCTTCCTAATTGTGAGTACTTGTATAAATGTCAAAAGAGCATTTTTTATTTTTATTTTTTTCTTGTGGTTGGGTTAGGTAGGGTTGGGTATGTTGGGTTAAGGTAGGTTAGGGTATGATAGGATAGGTTAGGTAGGGTTAGGGTAGGTTAGGTATTTTGGGGCCTGTTAATACACTACTGGGTTCTTTTTGGCTAAGATGAGAGGACTAGAGGGAGTGTGAGACATGTAATGTGAGAGACGGTGTGATTACCTTTATAGAGACATATACAAGATATCTTAGTGTTTATATAAGTAATAAAATCATACTTGTGTGAATTGTCTGGTAAAGTGTTGTTATATTGTCATAGGGTTGAGCTACAAACAGTGCCTTGAGTTTAAGATTTTATCCACAGTTTGCATGAAGCATTAACTAGATATAGGATTCTTTTTCTCTCTGTGTGTAGAAAGTTTGTTCTAATATATTTTAATTTTCTACCTAATAAAATTCTTGCAGGATGTAATGTATTTTGACAAGGGCAACGACAACTGATCACTTACATATGGTAATGAAAAGGTGAAGTTCAATAGTGGCAGCACCTTTAACAATATGGCTTTCTTAAACCCTATTGCCATCAGACAGGCAGCCAAGAATTTTATTACCTAGACCCAGGAAGTGTGGCTTTTAGTACAGTAGCGTTAAGTAGCAAGAACTACAGGCTTAGTTTAAATTTAACCAAATTTAACTTGACTATCAGTGGTGAAGAGGATAAAGTAAACTTACAGCAGTGGTGCACGTGTTTAAAGTGAAATAGGCCTAACTAACAAAGTCACCACATGCACTGTTGACAAACCGCTCACTGCCTCCATACATACGTTCATCTCCCACATAGAATAAACACCCATACTTTTAATTTTTCTTGTTTTATAGTTTTATATTATATTTTCTTGATTTTCATGTCACATTAGAGTATTGAAAGGATTTTTCTACAACTTTTATAGTTTCTTTACATGTAACACTGGCAATGTGTGTAGCCATCTCACAGCTGACTGGTGGTGTGTGTTATGAGAGAGTGAAGAGAATCACCCATCATGACACACAAAGACAAAGATGATGCATTGTTTTGGACTGTCCATTAGCAAGTGAACTTCCTGCTAGCCTTTTAGACGTGTTAGTAGATAATAATCATAATAAATTGGGAGTAAATAACCACCAAAAATAGAGAGAGGCAAGCACAGTACACACAGATGTCAGCTGTTTAAAACTGAGGCCAAACTAACCAACTTAAAAAATAAAAAAGTTTTATGATAAATCTGGTTTCCTGGAAGCCATATAAATGGTCTGGTACCTGTACTTCACCCTGAGATCTTCCTCCCTGCCCCTATAAGAGATTTAACAGTCATCTTGCTCTACCTTAGAAGAGATCCAATTCTCTTTCTCCCCAAATATAAATAGATTGAATGATCCTCCTCCATTTTATAAGGGATTTAATCCTTTTTTTCATTATTCAATCGGTGTATTTCTTACTTCATATGTACTGTTATCCTATAGAAGACCAGCTGTTATATTGATATATATTCGATACTGTTATATCATTACCAAGAATTAGTTATGTCTTGGTCTCTGATAATTTGTCATGGAGCTTTTCAACTTACATAACAGTTACAAGTAAATAGTAGTTATAAAATTTAATCAGTAAAATTTTCATACAGGTTTACAGTTGGTTTGGCTTGTATATACTGTAGTCTGTGCAGGTATGCAGTTCAGCTTGTATATAGATGATATAGGTGTGTGGTGTACCATGCAGGTATACAAACATAGTGCTGTATCTAGTCCAATCAAGTATCAACAAAGTAAGGTAGTTCGAACAATGGTGGGTGAGAAAGCCATCAGATATTTATTTTCACCAATCACAGGTAAAGATCACTTAACTCTGTCTATTGGTAAAAGGGTTTTATCAGCCTTAAAACATTTGCATACTAGTAAACACCATTTGTAATGTTGACCACTTGTTAATTTACTCATTATTAGCAGATGTTTGCATGTGTTTCATTAATGCAGAGAAACTTTAATCTAATGGATAGTGTGGGATGAAAGGTTAGTCCAGTAAATCGAGGTTAGTTAGATGTGAAACCTCAATATAATTGACTACATCTTATTGGCGAAGGGTTCACTGGGCTTGATAAACATAAGCCAGGCTGTGTGTTCCACCCTCCTGCATGTCCAACATTCTTCACAGGGTTATAACACTGCATGTGAATGTTTTGTGCTCTCTCTCTCTCTCTGAGCATGCTATTGAATATTCATCTTCTTTAAATGTGTCTTGAGCATTTCACTGAGAAGGATAATGGGTGCAGGCAACCTCCATGTTACAGACACTCGGTGTTTCACATTAGGGACAATTTTTCAACAATGCGTCCGTCCCTTCATTGGCATTCAAAGGGGGACTGAGGGAGCCTGTGTTGCTTTTCTCTTATTTTATTTCCTTTCTGATGAAAATATTAAACATTCTTATTTTATCCTTATTAACCCTTAAGCTCCTGGTTAGGGTGCTGCTGGCAGTACCCCCCATGCGGGGTTAAATCGAGAAAAAAATCACATTTAAAAAAATAATGAAAAATAAATAAATAAATAAATAAAAATAAAAAATGGCAAGAAAATAGGCGGACATTCTGGAATATCACCCGGGGCCTAAGGGTTAACTACTAAATGCTTATCAAAGTTTTCCTGCTTTTTTTCCAATATTGAATATACTGTAAGTCCTCGCTTAATGTCGGGGTTATGTTCCTAAAAACGCGACGTGAATCGAAACGACGTTAGTGGATCAATTTTCCCCGTAAGAAATAGATAAAATACAGGAGTTACGTTCTTGAGCCTCCCTTTGACCCATGAAAAACATTACATATACAGAAAATCATTGCCATTTCCATAGAAAATAGTATAGTACAGTACAGTATTAAGTTTGTATTGGTACTCACCGATGGGAGGAGGTGGTGGAGCGAGTGTGTGGTGGGTAGTGAAGCGGAGGAGGTGGATGGTGGGAGTGGAAGAGGAGGAGGGTGGTGAGTCACTGAGACTCTGCTGCTGCCTCCTCCTCCTGCGCTGACTGGGGTTCCTCCGCCGCTGTTTGCTTCTCCTCCGTTGTTTGCTCCTCCTCGGCTGCCGGCTGTTGTGAAGAAGCTGCTTCTGCCGTCCTGCGACAAATAAATGAATGCAGTGTTGACTGTTTGGTGCTACTCTTCTTCTTCTCCTTGTAGATCTCAGTGTAACAACCAAGACTGTCATCAATTCTGCGTTGAACCTTTGAGCTACGTTCTCTCTTTGGGTCGTCATCTAGAAGGATTTGCATTGCTTGCTGGAACATGTTGAACGATTCTGCCAGCCTCTTGGAAGTTAGGGTTCATTGAGGTTCTTCTTCATCGTCGTCGTCATCTTCAACGAGACTGTGTTCTGTTAGTTGTTGCAGATCTTCGTTGGTGAGCTCTACTTTATGGGATGCCAGGACGTCCTCAATATCCTCTGATTCTAGCTCATCAAAGCCTGCCTGTCTAGCCAAGCTGAGGATATCCCTATTCACAGCTGGGACTAAGTCTGTGAATCCCGTAAAACTGTTGATGCACTCGGGCCACAGTTTACTCTACACACCATTCAGGCAACTTTCTGAAACCTCTTCCCATGCCTTGCCAATATTGTCAATTGCATGAAGAATGTTGAAGCTGCTCCAATATTCTCGGATCGTGGGTTTATTTTCTCCATCTTTAGCCTTGAGCAGCTGGGCCATGGCACGGCATAAATAAGACGCCTTGAATGCGGCTCTGACGCCTTGGTCCATAGGCTGCCTCAGTGCTGTCGTGTTGGGAGGCAGGAATACAACATTTACATTGTCATGCAAGTCGTCGAGATTGGGAGGTTGAGCTGGAGCAGTGTCAAGGATCAAAAGAATTTTGAAGTCAAGGTTCTCCTTGGCACAGTATTCCTTCAGTGCAGGGACAGCTTACACGTTTAACCACTGGCTAAATATGGTGCCGGTTATCCATGCCTTTTTGTTTGCCTTGTTAATGACAGGAAGGTGATCCTTAGAGTAACCTTTCAGAGCCCATGGGTTGGCAGCGCGAGAAATCAACATAGGCTTCAGCTTGAAGTCGCCAGCAGCGTTCGCACCAAGCAGCAGCGTCAAGCGGTCTTTTGCAGCTTTAAAACCTGGCGCTTTTTTCTCCTCCTTGGAGATATAGGTCCTCTCAGGCATCCTCCTCCAAAAGAGACCAGTCTCATCCACATTGGAGATTTGTTTCAATGAGTAGCCTCCTTCCTGGATAATCTGTTTGAATTCTGGCGGGAATGTCTCGACACCAACCGTATCTGAACTGGCAGCTTCACCAGTCATCTTAATATTGTGGAAGTTATACCTGCGTTTAAATCGTTGAAACCATCCTCGGCTGCCGTAAAGGTCTCTTCCTTCGATCCTTCACCCTCTTCTGCCTTTATGTCGTCAAACAAGGATCTGTCCTTATGCTGGATAACCATAAGGCTCACAGGTGCATTGCATTGATTCTGGTCCTCCTTCCACATAGCCAGCATCTTTTCCACTTTTTCTATCACAGTGCTTCTAGTACGAGTTGTTTTAGTTGCACTGAGAGTAGTACCACTTCCAGCACTAACCTTAATCTTGTCAGCATTGGTCCGGATAGTATGCACCATTGTGAGGGTTAGACCAATCACAGCGGCTTTGTCCACAGCTCGTTCCCCTTTTTCAAATCGGCTTAATACATCCATTTTCGTAGCAAGGGTAATGGTTTATGTTGCCTCTTCACTGCACTAGCATCAGTAGCACATGTTGGGTGTTTGAAAACCATTTTGAATGATTATAGTACAATTTTAGAACAAAAACACTTAAGCACACATGAATTATGTGTAGTCGTAACAGAGACTGGCTTGGGGACGCTGTGACGTTCCGCAAGTGAGGGCAGTGCGCCGAGCCGAGAGAGCGTAGCGCGGCCAGACAAGTGCGGGTGATGCGCCGTAGAAAGTAGGCCGTGACAACGTAAAACGACTCGGTATCGGATCCCGGGACGTTAAACGAATTTTTGGTCTCTAAAGTTCAGCGACTTACTACTGAAATAATGTTAAGCGGGACGACGTTATACGAGGATGCACTGTACTGTAATTATTTGTTTATGTATACAAGTAAACCCCTGATATAATGGACTAATTGGGGGGGGGACTGGTCTGTTAAGGTCAAAAGTCTGTTATATCCGGATCCGGAATAATAACTTACTCGGTCTGTTGTATACAGTAACTCCTCACCTAACGTCATGGTTATGTTCCTGAAAACCGCGACGTTAATGGAAACAACATTAATGGAATAAATTTCCCCCATAAGAAATAGATAAAATACGGGAGTTACATTCCCCAGCCTCCCTTTGACTCATAAAGTACATTACATATACATAAATTCAATGGAATTTTTAAAGAAAATATATATTATACATCCAAAAAGATAAATAAACTTAATCATTTTGTATTGTACTCACAGATCGGCAGAGGTGTAGCAAGTGTGTGGTGGGTAGTGGAGAGGAGGAGGGTGGCAAGTCACTGAGACCCGGAGGGTGGCTCCTCCCTTTGACTGGGTGAGAGAGGGTGATGCACCTTACAAAGAAGTCCGTGACGACGTTATACCTAATCGGCTGGATGTTGTCCGAATCATGAGTATCTAAAGAGTAGCTAAGCTATAGCGAAACAACGTTGTCGGGGGCAACGTTAAACGAGGACTTGCTGTACCAACATAGTTGGCAGTGTTATGATCATTTTACTGTGCTTGAGCAGCGGTTCACTTGCATGGTTAAAACATGAGCCCGTTGGGGTCTCCCAGGGGAAAAGATTGATATAAAGAGTTTCTAGCACGACTATATGTGTGAGGGTTATGTATTACCGTTGTACCATTCTATTCCTGCTTGTTTAGTTGTCAACTATAATACATTTCATCATAGTAATTTTCCTCATTCTAATTGCACTAAATATTAGAAATGGCCACAGTAAATGAGGTTATCAATAATTTCAAATTGCACGGAGACTGAACGACCGCGCAGTATAAATATCACCAATATTGTTGAAATTTATAAAGTTTTTATTTTTCAGGATTTCATGTTCTTTGAGAAGCAAGGGAACAAGGAGACTGATCAACCGGGAATGTTCTAAAACTGGTCGTTGGAGTTGACTTAATTACATGAGGATAGTGTAGTGAAATGAAATAAATTGGAAACAAGGATAACATATAGTAATTAATAAATTGTTGTTAAATATATGTTTGGTGTGACTGATTGTGATTCACTGCTTCAAAGGGTTTCACTCCTACAATGCCCTGGTGATAGTAGGCTCCAATCTGACTGTATACTGTATGATAAAGATTGGTGGTCAATGTATCCCAGTCTGTTGGTTCATTGGTAATGTAACCCAGTCTTGGTTCACTTATTGGAGACTATCAAAGTGTAGGAACCATATAGCCAGAAATGCCTATTATTTACTGTACTTTACACCTATAATGTCCAAAATACTTATTAAGGGGAAAGAATCACAACCATTCTACATTGAAAAAGTATCTTTTGTTCCTCATTATATTATTTTAATGGGAAATTTAATGTTAACCTTTATTGATTTTGAAGACCTTTTAGTTTTAAGAAATATAAATGAGTTGTGTGACGAGACAGCCACAACAAGTAGATGAACACAACTTAACCTAACCAAAGCCAACCCCTATATAGACACATTTATACTCGTAGTACTGTACACACAACCCACATTCTGTTTGCAGGTACTAATGTTGTATTTAGTTTAGGTCAGGTATAGTACTTAGTACCAAAAAGAGCTGACTACAGTATATGCTGGTACAGTTATTGCTTAGAGATTTATAAAAACTGAAACAGAATTTATTATTTGTATTTTCCATTGGGCTATATTACTGTGTTACTTAATATAATGAGTTTGTGTTTGTCATTTTAATATTTTTAAGAGGAAATGTTGTACATGCCCTAGGTGGGGGGGGTGTTCTGTCTTGGTGCTCACTGAGGGATCCAGCCCTGTCTTCAGCCCTCCTAGGATCATGTGGGGGGCTCTCTTGGTGCTCACCTAACCTATACCTCCCTAGGTAGAGTTAGGTTATTGAATCATTATAACAGCCTGGATCTGCCCCACAGGTTAACAGTGTTGTCATATATGATGATATGAGTCAGTTGAACCTCTATCCCTTGTACTGATTTTATATTAGTTATTTACTTATCTAGTATTTTATTTTATAATATTTTGTTCAGCTTTGTGATTAAAGTTCATTGTTGACAGAGTAGAAGGTGAGATGTATTGTGTCGGTAGGAACAGAGCCATAGGTGAATAGAATTCAGTTAACTCGGTGATCGAACCCGATTGGCTGAATCACTCCTATGACACATGGGCGCCATTTTGTTACTCATCTGATGAAGAAGTTTGTGTTCGTACTGTAAATGATCATGTTTATCCAGTAAAATTGTTATGCAGGTTTACAATTGGATAAGCATGAATATAGTAAATATTGGTACTGTATACGGTGTACAAGGTGTGATTCAAAGGTTCCCAGACTGGCTTCATAGAATCTTTATTTTTCAAGTTATTGCTGTGAAATTTTAGTCACCCTTAAAATATTCTCCAGATGCCTCAATGCAGCACTGAATCTGTTCCTCACACTTCTGGAAGCAGGTTTGAAAGTCTTCATTGCTGAAGCTGGAAAGCACCTGCTATGTGTTCTGGCTCTCCATTCTGTCCATGAACTTCTTCCCCTTGAGGTTCAACTTGAACTTTGGAAACAGCCAGAAGTCACAGCGGGCCTGATCTGGAGACTATGGATGGTGGGGGACCACTGGGATGCTGTGCTTCACCAGAAAATAGTTCACAGAGAGGGCAGTGTGGGCAGGTGCGTTGTCCTGGTGAAGCAGCCAATTGCTGGTCGTCAGTCAGGATCCGGTTAACATTTCCATATGAGAGGTCCAGTCGCTCGGCAGACTCGTGGATGGTCACTCTACGATCCTCGTGGACAAGCTGGTAATTTTTCTGGACATTTCCATCATTTCTCTCAGTGGAAGGCCACCCAGAACAATGCTCATGTTCAAAGGCGGTGCACCCTTCTTTGATGCTCTAGTGACACTTGAAAACTTGAGCCCAGGACATTCCTTCATCTTCGTAGGTTTCCTTGATCATTTCATGCATTTTGCACCATTTTTTCTTGTCTGAAGCAAAATCTGACTCGACTTAGTAGATGGAAAAGTACACACGCTCACACAAAGCTGCACTACGGCCAGTCAGCACCACAGATTCCCGCTAAATCGACGCAGTAAACAACTTTTACCCAAGGTGAAAAACTCCTGATGATTCAGATTCTATATCTGCTCAGAGAAAGGTTTTATGAAGCCAGTCTCAGAACTTTTGGATCACACCTCTTACATAGGCTGTGGGAGTATGCACAGTTTCCTGTGTGTGACAATCATAAACAATAAGGCAACTTGACCAAGGATACCCGACAAAGCTGTGAGGTACTTATATCCAGGAAGGTCCTTGCTTTATCACACTAACTTGATAAGCCCTGCATAGTGTATACAGTATTTGATATACTTTACCATTAACGTTTAGTCCTTAGTTATCCTCATCAAGAATTCTGAATACTGTATATTGCGGCCCATAAGTCTTATACAACAGGTATGAAATGTCAACCTCTTAAGTATGCTCTACCATTAGCATCAGATTTTCACTTTGCTGGTAGGTCTCAGTTCCGGGGTGCTTAATTAGCAACGTTTACAAACAGGTTTCATCTAATTGTAGCATTTTTCCGGAAGGGTAACTTATTGAACTCGGCCTAAGGTCAGTGTTTACACTAGTCATAATGACACCTTTCAAAACATTAAAATATATTTCAGTGTTAACTACAGTCTCTTACAAACAAACATTACTAGGGCTGTTACTTGTACTATTTGTTGTTAAATTGTTTAAGAATACAGTTACGGTATAGTCATGTAGTGCTCCTACATATTGTAAGCGTTTACACGAATATGGTGTAAAGTTGTAAACAAGGCAGGCGCCCGGGAACAGCTGGCTGGCCTGCAACTGCTCAGCCAGTGTTGCCAACACTTGTTCGTGGATGTCACTAGATTCATCCCTAGAATTGTTACAAAGTGACTAAATACTTAAAAAAAAATCTGGAGAAATACTGGTACATGTAAGACATTATGTATAAAGAGAATAATTGTTAGCAATGATTTTGCTAGATGCCAAAAATTGTCACAAGTGGCATTTAAGGTAGACAGTGAAAACAGCTTTTGTTGCCTTATACTGCAAACACAGTGTACTGTACTGTACTACCAGTAATAATATATAGTACTGTTAATTGAATTTTTTACATTGGCAATGCAATATTTACTTTTAAGCAACATTTAATTTGTTTTGTTGTAGATGAAATAATATAGCCTTTTTTAATCATGTACCAAGAGTTAGTGTGCTTGTTGCCGTATGCTGCTACTACCATATACTGAACTGTCAATAACATGCTTTGCGTATCATGTATCATAATTATTAAGTATAAAAACTTTTTTTACTTTTAAATATATTTAATAATACTGTATACTTCCAGTAGAATGAATCCTCACCTAACGCTGGTTTGTCCAGCCCAATTTTAAATATATGTGAGCAGATAATTTGCCCAACACAGAAAATTTGAATATAAGCGAGTTAACAATGTGCCACCTCCGCCTTCCTCCCTCCGCTCTGCCTCAGTAATGTGCCAGTTGGGGGTGCCTGCCAGTCTCGCGTACATGCTAATACTGTACTGTTAACTAAAGCGGTTTTGGAACGTTTTGTGAGTTTGCCTTTGCACTATGGCCCCCAAACACAGAGGTGATGCTAGTCTTAGTAGCACACCCAAGAAAAGTAAAAAAATTATGACATTAGACGAGAAAATAAAGAATTTAGATCCGCTATGTGATGGAGCGTGTGTAGCGATGCTTGCTCAAGAGAACCCAACCATAAGCACCATCTGCCAATCTAGAACCTGATGCTGATGATCCATCGGCTTAAAAAATAAATAAATATTCCATTTTCATCATCATCAAAGTCTTCTTCATGAATCACCTCATCAGAAGGCTTCACAACATATACGATATCATCATCATCATCATCATCATAGTTACTCTACAATTATCTAACCGTGTACAGTATTGGCGAGTACTGTACAGTAATATGATTTTATAATGCTTATCATTAATATTTTGAATTTTTTATGGTATGTTAGGTCTATTACATTATTATCATATTGGTGCATTTTATAAATGTTTAAAAATTATTCATTTCACGTGATAAGAGTCTTTACGTGGCCACGATCCTGCCACTCCAATTTTTCCATAAGAAGTTAAGTTTGCCCAATATGCAGTTTTCGAGGAACCTAACCCCCGCGTTGGGCCAGGGTTTACTGTACTAGTAAAGTATTATTACTCACCTAGTGTACAGTGTATCTTATATATTTTTAAGCTTGTAGGAACTGTATTATTGTGATTTTTTTACACCACATTCCTGTGCCCTGCTGACGTTTGTTCGTAAGAAAACCGTAGTTAACACAGAAAGGTATTTTAACATTTTGAAAATGCTACAGTTAGGTGAAACTTGTTTGAGTGCTGTTAAAAAGTAAATGTTGGCAAGTTTAACCAACACTGAGGACGTAGCTTTCAAATGGCAATTCAGTGGGTCGACTTAGCTGCCAGGTATAGGCCTAGATCAACAATTTCGGTTGAAATAATTAAAGTCGTCTCGTACGCCAGGTCGACTTATAGACCGCAATATACGGTATATATTATACAATGATGGAGATAGAACACAGCCTCGTCTTACTTCCCGTCTAACTGTGAACCAATTAATAAGTTTATTATTTACTAACACTACAGCTTCCTGTTGCCAGTAAACATTCTGTAATATTCTAATATCTTCTTCTTTAATGCCTATTTTTTCAAAATCTCTTTAAGTGTACTGTATTGTGCTTTACCTTATCAAAAGATTTTTCAAAATCAACAAAGCAGATACAAATTTCATTGGACCTCTAAAGCTCTTTCAGTGAAAATTCTCAATCCAAACATAGCTTCTCTAGTTCCTTATCCCCCTTTAAATCCATTTTGCTCTTCAGATAACTCACTTTCTATTCTAAACTTTATTCTAAAAAAAATATAATTAAGACAACATTGTAGGTGCGACATTGATTAATATGAATTTACATATATAAATAATATACAGTACAGTTATGTATAATATACAGTACAGGTATATATAAGTATGAATTTGGTAATAATATGAGGACCCTCTCATTAATAAAGGTTTTTCATATTTGGTCATGTGATATTAATTATAAATCCGATCATTATGTGGGGGACATAACGAGAACAGCAGCCGCAGCTGCTCTGCCTGAGAAGACCTCCCAGTTCCACCCACTGTGTAACAACAGGGCACCTGGTTGGCCAAATTTTCTCTATCTATGGCTCTGGTTGAGAACTGTTGCTCCTGCCTCTTGGTGCTCACGTGCAGTACTGTATCACAATACCTCATGTTTTCTTTAATGAATGGCTGCCATCCATCCCTCCAGTCAAACACCAATATTTTTTACCTCATTTATTGCCATGGTAATGTTTTGCCTTTAAAGGGTACTTACTGTATGTATGGACATGATTATTTGTCATATTTATTGCTTATAAAACAGTTTTATACATTTATGTTCTATATATTATATTGTAATCGATATGATTGATTACTTCAGTAATTTATTGAGAGTTTGTGTTGTCTTCAAAAGATATGTTGTTAGCTTGTCATCCTGACAAGGAACCTTTCTTTCACTTGAATACTACCTGCTAGCATGTTGTTACCATTATCAAATGTAGCTTTAAAAAGTGTCACCATACCACACACCCAGTTCCCTCTCCATACTCTGGTAGATTTTATCGCACTGTGGTGCCCTCTGGGCCATATTCAGGAATGAGACAGACTCCCCCTGTGGTGCCCTCTGGGCCAGATCCAGGAATGAGACAGACTCCCCCTGTGGTGCCCTCTGGGCCATATTCAGGAATGAGACAGACTCCCCCTGTGGTGCCCTCTGGGCCATATTCAGGAATGAGACAGACTCCCCCTGTGGTGCCCTCTGGGCCATATTCAGGAATGAGACAGACTCCCCCTGTGGTGCCCTCTGGGCCAGATCCAGGAATGAGACAGACTCCCCCTGTGGTGCTTTCAACTCTGGCCGCACTCCTCTCAAGTGAGATAAGGTCGTTCTAGAGTGAAACAGGATTATCTGCATCTACTTGTTACATGCTACCACCTCTACTCTAAAGTTTTACTTGCATACATAAATTGCCTTAAACTCTGCCTTGAATATCGTAAAGCCTGCTAACTTTATGCATTAAAATGACCATATATATCTTTGAGGTGCCTGCAGTGAGGACTTGTCTGCACTCCATCTGCTTTTAAATCATGTCTGCTCAAAGCCAGTCTTGGTGTGAATTCGTCCATAGGTTAGAATTCATACAATATTAAGGTTTTTTAATGTCTCTTTTGGTGGCTAAACGTGCATACAGCCTTCATCAAGTCTTACTGTAGAGAAACTTTACTTAATCGTTAATGAGGTGCCTATGGGAAGTAGCATAGTCACAACTTGTTTAGTTTATCAAAATAATAATGTTTTTCAGCCATTTGATTTTTACTTTAACAAACTATATACTGTAACTTAGAAAATATATTGTTTTTCATGATAGATTTGACTACATTTGCTTAGGTATAATTTAGATTTATTTAATCCCTTTCTCACAGCATGTCTGAGGTGGTAAAGTATAAGTATGTATAGTATAGTATATTTGATTGAAGTTTATTTAAATGGTGTTCTTAGACTTGCAGTTAGGAAGGGATTATATGTAGAGTACTATAGCAGACAAAATTCCCTGGACACTTGGCAGTACAGTATCTGGCATATACAGTAAGTACAGTACAGTACTGTACTTAAGGATCATTAGATGAAGTGGATTGAAATTTTTATGTATTTTCTCAGTTATTTCTTTTTGTTAAGGAGTAGGTTTTCCTATTTGGTATTTCCGACATAATATGTGAAGAAAAGTACCGTCGGTTGATATAAACCAATGATATATATGGCCTTGAAGTAGATGCCAGATATTGCTAAGTGTTAATTTAATTTTGTTTGTTGGGGGTTTCACACCTAACGGACCCTCGATATAATGGACTTTCCTCTCCCTGTAGTCCGTTAAATAGAGGTTACACTGTATATAATGTTATCATGGAACAAGACCACACTAAGGAAAGAAAGATTAGTATCTGTCTGGGTTATGTTGTTAGTACTGTACCTGTATCCCAAATATACAATACATTCTTTGTTGAAAGTTGATGTAGTGTAGTGTTTCATTAGTTTTCCTCCATGTTATGTGAACAAAATTATCACCTTCTCTGTCTCCACTCTTTCACAATTATCAGTTGGGAGCCAATATGTATGTCATGTGTGCACTGCTGTCATTATGCTCTGGCAAGATGATGTGTGCAAGATCAGTCAGGTGTATAACACAGGTATACACTTGGGGCTCAAGCCAATCGGCCGACTGAAATCATATTTCCACGTTAGGGCAGCAAACTTCATATACCCTGACTTCATGCTGTTACATTGTTGGTATGTACTAACTCTTAACACTGTTGACAAGTACTGGCTCTCTCTTATGCACTGTTGGCATGTATTGGCTCTGTTAGATTGTACAGTACAGTAGTATACGCATTTTTATTAACCTCATTTCCTTATTTATCCTTCCAAGTTTGATCAGTGTAGTAGCAGGTAAAAGGTCTCACAAATACAAAATTGTGCCAACCTTTGGTATTCCCCAAGTGGATCTTCCACCACAGATTTTGGCTCCCAAACAAGGGCTCAAGGACTTATCATTTATACCATTGTGAATTGGGAAGGAAACATTGAATTCAAGCTACCTGTCGATTTTTATAGTTTTTCCAGGGAAACTGTCTTTATGTAGAAAACTCAAGAAAGAGCAGAAGAGAGAGTACAGGTGATTTGAGGAAGTAGTTAGAACTACAGTTGGAGTTGAAGTCTGGATCGCGACCACACCTTCAACAGTGTCAGTTCGGCCACCCAAGCTTCCAGCTTTTGACGAGCTGCGGGACCAGATGGACTCTTGTGCAGGTTTGAGGAAGTGCCTAAGTGGAGTAATGATACCTGGCCCATTATCCTCACTGCATTACTCACCAGTAAGGTATTTAAATTTATAATCAATAACTTCCAAGCCAGGTGACCGATTATGACCAGTTAAGGATCTTCTAGGGAGGGACCAATTCATGAATAGCTGTCCCCACTATCTCCAGATGTTCCTTAAGCGAAGGAAGTGGTCCAGTTTTCAAGAGGTCAGAAGAAAAGGGTCTAAAAATTGTCTAAAATCTAAACATCAGAAAAACACACTCAGACCTTTGTGGTTGAAACTAAAAATTGACTCAATAGACAAGGGGTAAGAAGTAAGGCATGTTAATTTTACAGTGAATTTATTTTACAAATAGGGATATTCTTTAATATTTTAACACTTATACAAAAATATCAGTTGAAACTTCCAAATCTGCCCCACTTTGGTCAGGTTTATCTTTGGCTGAAGGCATGGCTGAAGTAGGTTACTGTGCCCTGGCCGAAGCTAGAGGTGGCCATGTTGACCGTGAGCCCGACTTCATCCAGCCGCTCAAACAGGTGGACCACAAGTGTCTGAAATGATAAGCAGATCATCTGGGGTCAAGTGCAGAAATCTGCTCAGTATCAAGATCAATCATACATACATACTTGAATAGGAACAAGTCCATAATTACTGAAATATATAACCAAGTTGTACCAGGTAGTAGGCAGCTACCAAACGGGGAGGTACTACCACCTGGGAAGATACGTATTGGAAGCATAATGTGTTGTCTAATGGTAGACCCTGCTGCTATATGGCATCACAAAAATTGTGACCAAGTCCCAGGTTGCTGATCTGACTTTCTGCCTCATTTTATACACAATTGCTGGGTCTCAATTATTTCTCTTACTATTGACAACACAATGTATATACTGTATATCATTCTCACTCTTGATTTATTTTAAATTTTTGTGTTTATTTTGGTTATTATTATTATTGTTATTAATTTTTAGTAATTATTATTATTATTATTATTATTATTATTATTATTATAATAATAATAATAATAATAATAATAACAGTAGTAATAATAATAATAATAATAAAAATAACAATATTTTTGCCCCCAAGCCTTGATGTGGGTCACTGACCTGTGCCCGGGTTGGCTAATGCTCGTAAAAAAAGAAAAGAAAAGTAAAACTAATTCCTTTACAACACTTTTTTAACGATGTAAAACAAGAGACATACAGTACTGTACTTAGATGTACGGGGCAGGTATTAGAAGAAGCAGCTGAAGAGAGTCTAGAGATATGATATATCCTTGGGTCAGGTTGCACTACCTTGGCTGGGGTTTTGATCAGAACTGACCTTCTGCCACAGCCTCCAGAGTAGTTAAGGATGGTGGGGGGCTTTGGATTTAGGCGGGAATACCTTAACTACGTTAACCACCGTATCACTGCAGGTGTTTAAGCTCTTTCATTTATATTTTTGTTCTTCTATAAAAATTCACTATTTATCACTTTTTAACTTTTCACTTTAGAGATAAATGAATGTGATTTTACTGGGATCAAACAGGTGCAACAACCATCAGCTGGGTTATTTTCATCAGTGAGTTCTGATATGATAATCGTTTCTTGTGTAATTGCTTTGTTTGGTAGATAATTAGGCGCCTCGGCGTGCACTACTTTGTCTTCTCGGCGGTAGTGACGTTAATCCCACGATGTATAAACAGCCAATCATATATGTAGAGGTATTTCAAAACACTCCACCGCCCGGGCTGGCTCATTACGGACGGCTGCTCTTACATCCACAAAAAAAATTAATATTACCACCATATCATAGTAAGTTGTTTAATATACTGGGGAGCCCCCCCCCCCCGGGCTAGGAAATTAACTTTTACTTTACTTTTTACTGATCGGCTCGTTAGCTGCTTGGGCAGTCGGTCTCATCTCTTATACACACTGTTGGCAGATACTGGGTATATACTGGCGCCTGAACATATCAGAACCTGCTCCAGTGTTGCCCAAGTCTGGCCTTCAAAGAGCTCACACCCGGTGCCGTCACAACATTCTCTGGCAGATTGTTCCGAGAGTTCACAATTCTCACTCCGAAAAAAATTGCCTTCGCGGTTTTCTGGAGTTGCGGCTTCTTCAACCTTGAGCCGTGACCACTTCTTGGGCGGACGTCCGCTAACTCCGGGTATGTACATTCGACCGAGTAGTGCCCCCTGAGATGTTTATACACTTCAATTAGGTCGCCCCTCACCTGTCTGCAGTATAAGCTAGGTAGTTGTAGGTGCTCTAATCTCTCTGAGTAACTGAGGTTCTGTGGAGCAGGCACCTGTCTGGTGGCCCTCCTTTGGACATTTTCAATCAATTAACAGTCCCTAGCATATCTCAGGGACCAGACGGGGAAGCACCTTTCTCTCGAAGATCGTGACGGGAGATGAACCATCCAGAAAGGTTTGTTTGGTTAGGCTGACAACACTTCTACTGCGTGTTTTTCGTATCAAATAGGGTTTGGTTAGGTTTAATTTAGACATAGCCGTTTTTTAACACATTTGCACAAACTATGAGTGTCCATTATAAAACAGTGAAATTGCTGCATTTTTATAATCGTTTTCTATGAAAAATTGGCCACAGGACAGTCTTCAATAATTACCAATATGAGAATTCGTTATATACTAGATTTGTCAAAATTCCAAGTCAGATCATTTTTACTCTGGTAATAAGTAGTCTTTACCCTAACACCATCAACACGTACATTACTCTCTCATTTTCCCTGATTATCTCCTCAGTAATGAGACACTGACTGGGTTGATCTGGTCCACAATTGACTTTTCTTTGAAAAATTATGAATACAAAAATAATTTTCCGAGTTGAAACTTTCTCTACTTATGTCACTTGTTTCACACAACAGAGATCAGACAAAAGCATCACTTAATTCTGTTCACCAAGGCATCCCCTTCTTGTAAGCTGAAGATAATTGATGCAGGATAATTTGAAGGGTCTGAGGTTATGCCACAGAGGAAAAACACTGAGGTAGGGAGCGCTGGTACAGCTATGGGAGACAGGTTATACACAATACAATTTCAGCAGATAAGGCATGGGGCAATAGAAGGTGTACCTCGTCAGCATAATGGCAGGACAAACAATTCTTCATCACTCCAGTATCCTTCACTGTCACTTACCCAGTCTCATTTCTACAGGAAGATTGCACTTGAAGTCTTACCAGGAAAAACTAAACGTATTTAGCTAAAACTGCTTCAATGAATCTTGTAATCACGTACAAAGTCACGCCCTATTTATGACTGAATAGCTGTCAAACATTTACGTAAGGGATGTGTCTTCCCTGTCTCACTGTTGTTACTCTCATATAACCTCCATCAGTCACAAATCCCACTGTTTTAAATATCTAAATTATTGTTTGGCGAGGAGACACCTCAGTGAGATGATTTAATGCTGTTTAATTAAAGAAAAGAAGTTATCTTTAAAGAATAATTCTTCATGGTCAAGGCATTGCGTCATCAGTCATACTCAGATATGAAAAGGTTATGATTATATCCACGAGGTTCTCATCATATCCACGAGGTTGTCGTCATATCCACGAGGTTGTCATCATATCCACGAGGTTGTCATCATATCCACGAGGTTGTCGTCATATCCATGAGGTTGTCAAAATATTCATGAGGTTATCATATCCACGAGGTTGTTATATTCATGAGGTCATCATATCCATGAGGTTATCATATCCACCAGGTTGTTATATCCATGAGGTTATCATCATATTCATAAAGTTGTTATAATATTCATGAGGTCATCATATCCATGAGGTTATCATATCCACCAGGTTGTTATATTCATGAGGTCATCATATCCATGAGGTTATCATCATATTCATGAGGTTGTTATAATATCCATGAGGTTATATTCATGAGGTCATCATATCCATGAGGTTGTTATAATTCCCATGAGGTTATATTCATGAGGTTGTCATCATATCCATGAGGTTGTTATAGTACCCATGAGGTTATATTCATGAGATCATCATATCCATGAGGTTGTTATAATACCCATGAGGTTATATTCATGAGGTCATCATATCCATGAGGTTGTTATAATACCCATGAGGTTATATTCATGAGGTCATCATATCCATGAGGTTGTTATAATACCCATGAGGTTATATTCATGAGGTCATCATATCCATGAGGTTGTTATAATACCCATGAGGTTATATTCATGAGGTCATCATATCCATGAGGTTGTTATAATACCCATGAGGTTATATTCATGAGGTCATCATATCCATGAGGTTGTTATAATACCCATGAGGTTATATTCATGAGGTTGTTATATTGTGGTGATATTCAATCGACCAATTCATACTGGAGAGGTTAAGGAGAAGTGTGCGTTACTCCCCTGACTTGCTCAAGTGTATAGGAAGGTGAGAGCATTTTGTTAACTGAATTTTGTGTTTTTATTCTTAATGGCAATAATTTGCCATTGTTATCAGTGTGGTTCAAGCCATCTCATTGCTTGTCTCTTTTAACTTTTCTAATTAGTCAATAACACTTGTGATACATACTCTATGTACAGTTTATGACTGTTAAATACATTTTATGTCATTAGAAGTAATTTATCGTAATGATAAAGCCATTAACTCGGACTCACAGGTCCGCTGCGCTTGTCGTCAGGACTGACGGCGGCCATTGTTGTTTATGTCTCAGGTGACAGGAGAAGAGGACCATTATCACAGTGTTAATAACTAATGTGTTTATTATAATACAGTAATATAAGATGACTATAACTGTATGGCGGCTAAAGGAGTCACTAAACCTGGAGCTGTCATGACTGAGGCCTAATATAATGGTGTCGTCTTCCAACAAAGGTGTAGACAATGGTTATACCACCAGGAGGAATTGTCGGAATTAGCTGAAATTTATTACAAAAATGTAAACGACGACGCATTAGGTCAGGTTGTATATTATACTATAAGGGAGTGTGTTGGTCCACCTCCCCGTCTGTTAGAAAGGCTGAAATATATTTTTCTAGAGTGTGTTGTGTGTTGTGTGTTTAGACCGAATATGACCTTCATTTCCGTCGGTATTTGACCGTTTTTTTATCGACTTTTTTTCGTGGGACGTTTTTCGAAGAAAATTGATGGCTAAACAAATAAAAAATACACAAAATCACACTAGAAAAACAAAAACCTAACCTAAGGTAAGAAATAGGTGATTCCATCATATGGTGAGAGTCAGTTAGGTTAGGCCACCTGTCCATTAAATGACAGTCTCTCGAACCATTTCCCACCTCACTCATACGGGAAAATACTTAATAGTTGTAAAAAAAAATCAACACTGTTGTGTTATTAGATTAACTGCAAAAAATAACAAGATGACTAACAATTTGGCCTAAATCAGCTTATAATCAAATATTAGAACATCTTGGCAGCAATGTGTCAACTTATGGTTATACAAAATACTACAGAATACAATTAAATTGGATGTTGAATAGGTGAAGAACTCCAATAATCAGTTCATAATTTTGCTTTACTGTGCAAGATTGACCAACAGTAATTTCTCCGTTAGCTGGGATCTTTCAAACCCGGAAGTCTGATAGCTTTTAGATAAACTACTTTGGATTATTATAGTAAAGAAATGAAGTTTCTAACTTAATTAGAACTGCATTAATGGATTCCGGTAGTTCAGGCTCGAGGAAAACTTCACAAGCATCCAGAAACATTCTGGGGAAGTGGGCGAGTGTCTGTGTGTGCAGGATGTTTAGTTTAGACACTGAAACTTTTCCCAGTAACCGGAAAAGGTTCTGGGGAAAAGGAGTTTTTCCGGGTTTGAGAAAGTCGTCTCGTCGCCCAGAAATCTCTCATCCTCGGAAGTGCTCTGCACCAATTGTGTCGGCTAACTGGGATATCACTGTGTGCTCGGTCGCATAGGCCTCCACACAGGCATAGAGCCGTACACTGTAGAGCAGCCTTCACACATTTACACTGCCCCCTGCATCTTTTCTTGCTACGAATGTGGCTGAGTTTATTTCTTGTCTTTACCCAGAACCGTCAACTCGTCCATTATGAATAGGTTATTTTGCCATTCTTTATTAACATACTGAAGAAAGAATCCCCATTTGTAGGTGACATGATGTACCATCTTCCTGAGGCAGTGGACCAGAAGGTATGACACTGTAGACACTGGGAAGAATACTTTACTACCATCACCAAGTGGCATCATCAACATAACCAGCCAACTGAAGTTAACCTGAGATGGACACAAACTTCACCTGCTGCTGTATGGTAAGTCCATTGTTATTAATAGCTAAACTCTTAATTGAACATATCTGTACTCAAGGCCATAACCAGGGTGTAAGACAGTACAGTAGGCCCTGTTCAGAGCTAAGAAGGTGGATGGATACTGACAAAGTTTTGCATAGAGATGGGTAGATATGGTGTAGGTATATGGAGCGGAGGGTGGAAACCAGTTAGGTCAAGAGATGCACAAGTCTAAATGTGGAAAGGAAGAGAGCCAGGGGTAGGTCAAGAATGTCAACTTTCCCTGCCCAACCTAACCTACTAAAGTTAATGGATAGGGAAGACTGCTGGAGATATGATGGAAGATTACAGAGGGACCCCCCAAATTCGCGGGGGTTAGGTTTTCAAAATGGCTGTGAATTGCCAAATCAGCGAATAACATTTGCGGACTGAGGGTGGGGGGGATACATTTTTACTTGTGTACAAAGAAATGTATATTCATTTTGTGTTGCCCTTAGGACAATTATTTCTTTTCACTGTATTGTATATATATGTGTAAACACACACAAAACGCATACATACAAATAAATAATACTGTAATGGGAATATACACTCACAAAAAAATAACAAACAAATTTATTAAAAATGTGAGTCCACCCTCAAGTCCATGCTTTATTATTAAGTCCGTGCTTTATTACTTTAATAATAAAGCACGGACTTGAGGGTAGACTCACATTTTTAATAAATTTGTTTGTTATTTTTTGTGAGAGTATTTTCCCATTATTATTTATTTGTATGTGTTTTGTGTGTGTGTTTACACGCATATACCGTATATACTCGTGTATAGTTTTAGTTTTTAAGACCAAATTTTTAGGCAATAAATTGGGGGTCGACCTTTTCATGGGTAATAGTTTCGTTAGGTTGAATCCGTGCATGATAGGAAGGGCTAGGAGCAACTTTTAGTTTTAGACATGAAATATATTTACCATTTACTGCCAGTAAACAATGGAAACAAAATATGTACCAATTAGTAATGAACAGCTGTGGAGTGCCTTCAGCAGATGAAGCTCACCACCTTACAATAGGCTAACTTCCCTTACAGCGTGCATTCAGTAGTCTATGTTTAAGTTGAACCTGATGACACCGTCATGAGTAAAAACTCGCACAATATTCATTGACTGTCCTTATGTTTTAGTCTTTACCACCATTGGTGAATAGAATTTGTTTTACATTTGTAAATATTATTTAAAACATATATGAACAGTAAATAAGTGTTGCTTTCATATTCATATGTAGAGAAATGACGATACGTTTTCACATGTACGCACTTACTGTTCATACGTTGGAGTTCCCAATCGTCTCTCCTTATTTCTTTACCATTAGTGGTAAGCTACTGCTAGTGTTCCATTTATCAACATTAAATAGCATTACTTAAAACATACATACAGGTAAATTTTCAGCCACCGGCTGCAACTCTATTAATAAACCGTTTATTATTATTATTATTATTATTTTATAATTTTTTTTTTAAATTAAGTTCACTACACCTACAGCCAGGGTCTTATTTTCTTCAGTTTCTTATGTAGAACCATCGCCACTCACGAAAACAATGCCGTCTTGTCTCCTCGTTTGTGTTTTAATATTCTACTTATTATTAATGAATTGTATTGTTCATTTTGCATATATAAAGATTAATTAAATCAAATACATATTCAGTAATAAACAATAAAGAATCTTTTGTATATATTCTTAAAAAGATAAATGACGCGGCATCCTTAAATGTGCACGTATATGTTAGCGTTCCCAATCCATCTCTTTTTTTTTGCCATTACTGTACTGTACTTTCATTTTCTTTTGTTGTTCAAAAGATGTTACCATAATCGCTTTTTGAATGGTTTTCAGTTAAAAAAAAACTGTTGTTTTACAATAATATTCTATCCTAGTTGACTTGAATAAATACTTGAATGGAAATATGAAATATTTTTGGTGAAACTACCCGTCTTTCAGTGTAAAGTGCCGTAATAATAAATGGTAAACAATTTGCCTTCGGTGCTCGGTGTTTCAGGCACGGTGACCCTCAGTTTATAGGTCGTAGAGTGTTTTTAGTGAAGGTTTTCTGAAATGAGTTTTATATGCTGTAGAATATGCCATTACCCTCAAAAACTTGGGTCGACCTATACACGAGGCATAGCATAAATAAAGGATTTCTTGGTCAAAAATTAAGGTCGACCTATACACGAGGTAGAATTATAGAAAAGTATATACAGTATATACAATACAGGTAGAAAGTACTGTCTCAAGAATGAATGGCTCCCTATCCCGTCCAGAAAATCTCAGAAACTTTAGAACTATCCTTGGATAGTCTTGGGTACATCCAGAGTGTCATCCGCATATAATCAAGGTCTGCGAACTAAAAATCCGTGAATTGACAGGGTATGCTGTACTGTGTGACAAAATAATTGTATCACATCAAAATACTTAAGATAAAAACAATCAAATATGTAAAACTTAAAGGTACATAACAGAGTTGTCAATTATTGTTTTGGGGAATATTAATTAAATTACTCTAGTAATGGTTACAGTGTTTCTTATTAAGTTATTGTAGAAAAATGCCTGGTTTATATATATATAGTGGTCCCTTGGTTAAGGAACACAATTCGTTCCAGAAGGTTGTTCGTTAACCGAAACCATTGTTTCAATGGGTTTTTGGGTAATTGGTTCCAGCTCACCGAAAATTAATGAAATACACTTTCTTTGAGGTGTGTGTGTAGAAGGCTCCTGGTTGATGATGATGAGAATTAGAAGTAGGGGTGGAGGAGAAAGGAGAAGAGAAGGAAGTGGGGTGGAAGAGAAATTACCCCATGCTTTATGCCGCCATTTCATCCATCAAATTTTAAGTTCACTTGGTGTAATTCAAGATTACAGTATTTAATTTAAATCAACACTGCACTGCACTAAATATTATCAATATGTAAAATAATTTCAGAATGACCAATAATTGTACTCTAAAAACATAAAAATAGTCCAGTCTTATTACTAGACTTGTGTCATTCTTGCACCAACACTAATTGGCTCAGTTTCTATTATTGTCCATCTTGAAGGCTGTGAGCGTGAGCCTCGAGTGTTAGTACAGTGATCCCTCGGTTAACGAGTTACCTTCCATAAGATTCTTAACTTCGGTTAACGAGCAATCCCTCGATTAACGAGTTTTTTACAAGCCGACCTCAACATGTTTTCGCTTGCATTTGGCGGTCCACCAGCTGTAGTATTAGTCCGCCAATACAGTAATCGGTTTTAGGGCTTAAATTCCTTACTATATTAGTAAATATCAAGAAGTTTATACTATTCAATAATTTTAAAAGTTTAATATTAATATTTTTTAGTCATTTTAACAATTATTGAACATAATTGAAGGTAAAGAAACTAGTTTCTGGCACGCCATCCAGCCTGTTAACACACCAGACAGGCGTTAGTCTCTCTCTGTTTTCAGTGGAGGTAATCATATTGCATGAGACTCTCTTCAACTAAATGCTTTTTTTCTGTGTTTCCAAGCAAATTATTGGTCATTTTGAAATTTATTTTACATATTGACAATATATAATGCAGTGCAGTGTTGATTTAAAGAAAATAATCTTGAATTACACCAAGAGAACTAAAATTTTATGGGTGAAATGGCACCATGGGGTGACTTCTCTTCCACCCCAATGCCTTCTCTTCTCCCTTCTCCTCCATCCCCATTCTAATTCCCATCATCATCATCGTCATCATCATCATCATCCAGGAGCCTTCTACATACACACCTCAAAGTAAGTGTCCTTTTCTACATTTTTTGTTGAATTTAGGCAATTTTCTGTGAGCTGGAACCAATTACCCAAAAACCCATTGAAACAATGGTTTCGGTTAACGAGCAACATGCTGGAACGGATTGTGCTCGTTAACCGAGGGACCACTGTAGAGTTACTCCCACGTATTTGGGGTTTTGTTCTCACTGGGTTACAAGTACTACTTAAGCTACACTTGTGATGTGCAACTCTTATATAAAGTCCACAACATTTCTCAGTCTGTCCTCCCTAGGTACTTTTTAATGAGGCTGTCTTTGTTTATTTCTTATTGTTCTCTCATCACATGTTGTGTTAGTCAGCTGCAGCTGCCACATTATTACTGTTGGTGTAACTTTCTTGTTAGTGTTTTAGTGTATCGTAAAAGCATAAAATCACTAACACCTGCGATGAACTGATATTCCAGCCCTGGTGTGCCACAAGAAATATGAACATTAGTTATTTCTGAAACTCAACTAAAAATTAACCTAATGTGGATTGTAAATACAAAGTGTTTCTCAGTCATATTTTGTTTTCTTTTAAGTATATTAATAACATTTAACTTCATTTTCAAAGCAGAATTTAATCATTAATCAGTTATGATACTTTGCAAATACTGCATGCCCTTCAAATTCGGGGGGCATTTTTATTTGTGTGCAAGGAAATGTATTTTCCCTGTATGTGTTTGCCCTTAGAACAATTATTTCTTTTACCTGTATTGTATATATGTGTGTCTACTCACACATATACAGCTCCTCCCCGACTTACGACCACTCTCACTTACGACCTGCCTCAGTCATACCAAAATTTTGTTAAATTACGTATTTTCGAGTCCCAACGTCAGTGATTGCGCTGGGTATTGACAAAATTTTCGTTTGTAATTCACTTTAAAATGGCTGGCAAGCTTAAAAGTAAGAGTTTTGTGGTGTTGAGAAGAAAAAGAGATGCCCATTTTAGATTTTCTATGTATTATTTAAGCATTTTCGACTTACGGCCATTTTGACTTACAACCTGGATTTGGGTCCCTAACCCTGTCGTCAGAAGGAGAGTAGCTGTTTGCAATACAGGTTAAGGAAAAGCTCCCTGTCCAGGCTGCAAAAATGCCAGCAAATTTAAAACTACCCTTACACATGCTTGGGTACATCCAGTGTATCATCCGCAAGTAATTGAGGTCTGCAAATTTAAAAGGCATGATGTTTTATTTTTATTTTTTTACTTTGTTACACTTCAGTTAAATAAACTTTTATTTAAGTAATTTTGAAGAAAGCTGCTTTGTACATGTTTTAATTTTTACATAGTAACAGTGCAGTACTTTATCTTAAGTAATATTTTCAGGTTCTTTCTCCATCACTGCCTTAAGTGGACCTGAATTGAGCTGGACGTGATGTGAACTAGACTAAAGTGACCTGGACCTCAGGTGAACTGGAACTAAAGTTAACTAAACCTGATGTTACTGCACCTGCAAGTAAAGTAGACCTAAAGGACTATCTGGTATTTATTTAATATTGTTCTGGTTGTTATATTAGGAAGGTTCTACCGGCATTCCCTAGTTTTTAAGAGTTCTGTTCCTGAAAAACCACCCCACCATCCCCTCCCCCCAGCTAGAAGGTGATAGGATATTTATGGTAAAAGTGTTTTTTGGCTTATAACTTGCATTGCTGGAATCCTTGCAAGATAGCAATTAAGCTGAGTATAAACATCTCACAGTTTGCACTAGAGGTAATTTTTTTAGTCCTTTAGCCAAGTACATTTGAGTACAAAGTGAGTACAGTAATATGTTGCTGAAAATTATGGCTTTTTCACAGGGAAACGTCTGTATAACTATCCCCAGTGGTTAGGATATTATGTACTGTATTTTGGGTGTTTTTTATATAATTATTTATCGTTTTTATATGTTTAGTACATTTGCTGGAAGATTTTTACAGCTGGTCCCTCCTTTTAGTTTTGATTTTTGAAGGTTCACTGTAATTGTCCTAGGGCAAATGCTTGAAGGGAATATACATTTATTTGCACACAAGTAAAATTTACCTTCCCCCCCCCCCCAACCCATCAGCAAATGATATTCACGGATTTGGCAATTTACAGCTGTTTTGAGACCCAAACTCCACGAATTTTAAGGACATGCTGTACTGTATGTATAATATTTTTTTAGGGATTAAAATTCTTGCGTTTCCGTGGATCATTACGATGAAAGATAGCTCCCTGGTACAGTACAGAGTGAGGGATTACCGGTTGTATGACTTCAGACTACCAAAGTTGATTGAAAGGAATGGCTGTATTTTACCAAGTTAATGGATAGGGGAACTGCCTGAGATATGATTGATGAGTATTACAGTGAAGGAGGGAAAGCTGTTGGATGTATGACTAAAGACAATACTGAAATATGAGCAAGAGAAAAGGCTGATGATGTGAATTAAAACTGTGCTGAAGTAATGTATAAGTGAGGAAAACTTCACTAGAATGTAAGACTTATTGTACTGAAGCAGAAAAAGAGTGAGGGAGGACTGTAGACTAGACTGAAGTTTTATGAGTGAAGGAATGATTTGTACTACTTAATCTGCACTGGATTTCTTTCTTTCGTTTCTTCCATACTGAAGCAGAAAAAGAGTGAGGGAGGACCGTAGACTAGACTGAAGTTTTATGAGTGAAGGAATGATTTGTACTACTTAATCTGCACTTGATTTCTTTCTTTCGTTTCTTCCACATCCTAGGTTAGGTTTATCAGAGCCAACCATATAGAGAGTCATCTGACACCACCATAGTTTTATCTATCAACTGCATCTGAACCCCTTTCCCCTACCCCTTTAAAGCGGGGGTCAGAAGTCTGTTCTGGGAAGTACCTTACTCTCGGAGCATTATAACTCTGCGTTTATGGCTCGGACATTTCTGTATCTGGGATAAGGAGCTTCCTGGAGGAGGTAACTGACCCTAGGAGCAGCATTTGCTGTGTCTCGGAAGTCAGCGTTAGGCTGCGCAGGTTCCCTTTTTTTTAAGGGTTTGGAATTCCTCATCCAGGAAGTGCCAAACCTAGGACAAGGAGAGCCGGTCCTGAACTTGGTTAGCCTTTTTTTTATCCTTTTGAGCTGGGGTCAGGAGGCTTCTTCCAAGAGGTAAATGGCTTTTGGACCAGCATGTCCAGGAGTCAGGATCCTCTCGGGGGAGAACCCTGGCCCTCGGACCTGGCATCAGTCAGGTTCAGGGACTCCCCATTTTTTTTTTCTTATCGTTGCCCTCCTCCTTTATCAACTGGAATGGACATTGTCAAGTCCAGCATAAACAAATGGAAATGAAATTGTAAAAGAAAAGTGCAAGATTTTAATGGTTTATTATGAGAATACTGTACTGTATTGGTGTAATGTCTGTATGTATTGTCTCTTTTCATGAGTCATCTATACAATAGTCACTTACCAATGTATTTTGAAGAAGCATCAACTGCATTTGCCCCCATTCCCCTACCCCTTTAGAACGGGGGTCAGAAGTCTGTTCTGGGAAATGCCTTACTCTCGGAACATTATATCTCCGTTCTAGAGGATTCGGACATTTCTGTATCTGGGATAAGGAGCTTCCTGGAGGAGGTAACTGACCCTAGGAGCAGCATTTGCTGTTTCTCGGAAGTCAGCGTTAGGCTGCGCAGGCTCCCTTTTTTTTAAGGGTTTGGAATTCCTCATCCAGGAAGTGCCAAACCTAGGACAAGGAGAGCCGGTCCTGAACTTGGTTAGCCTTTTTTTTATCCTTTTGAGCTGGGGTCAGGAGGCTTCTTCCAAGAGGTAAATGGCTTTTGGACCAGCATGTCCAGGAGTCAGGATCCTCTCGGGGGAGAACCCTGGCCCTCGGACCTGGCATCAGTCAGGTTCAGGGACTCCCCATTTTTTTTTCTTATCGTTGCCCTCCTCCTTTATCAACTGGAATGGACATTGTCAAGTCCAGCATAAACAAATGGAAATGAAATTGTAGAAGAAAAGTGCAAGATTTTAATGGTTTATTATGAGAATACTGTACTGTATTGGTGTAATATCTGTATGTATTGTCTCTTTTCATGAGTCATCTATACAATAGTCACTTACCAATGTAATTTGAAGAAGCATCAACTGCATTTGCCCCCATTCCCCTACCCCTTTAGAACGGGGGTCAGAAGTCTGTTCTGGGAAATGCCTTACTCTCGGAACATTATATCTCCGTTCTAGAGGATTCGGACATTTCTGTATCTGGGATAAGGAGCTTCCTGGAGGAGGTAACTGACCCTAGGAGCAGCATTTGCTGTGTCTCGGAAGTCAGCGTTAGGCTGCGCAGGTTCCCTTTTTTTTAAGGGTTTGGAATTCCTCATCCAGGAAGTGCCAAACCTAGGACAAGGAGAGCCGGTCCTGAACTTGGTTAGCCTTTTTTTTATCCTTTTGAGCTGGGGTCAGGAGGCTTCTTCCAAGAGGTAAATGGCTTTTGGACCAGCATGTCCAGGAGTCAGGATCCTCTTGGGGGAGAACCCTGGCCCTCGGACCTGGCATCAGTCAGGTTCAGGGACTCCCCATTTTTTTTTTCTTATCGTTGCCCTCCTCCTTTATCAACTGGAATGGACATTGTCAAGTCCAGCATAAACAAATGGAAATGAAATTGTAAAAGAAAAGTGCAAGATTTTAATGGTTTATTATGAGAATACTGTACTGTATTGGTGTAATGTCTGTATGTATTGTCTCTTTTCATGAGTCATCTATACAATAGTCACTTACCAATGTAATTTGAAGAAGCATCAACTGCATTTTCCCCCATTCCCCTATCCCTTTAGAACGGGGGTCAGAAGTCTGTTCTGGGAAATGCCTTACTCTCGGAACATTATATCTCCGTTCTAGAGGATTCGGACATTTCTGTATCTGGGATAAGGAGCTTCCTGGAGGAGGTAACTGACCCTAGGAGCAGCATTTGCTGTGTCTCGGAAGTCAGCGTTAGGCTGCGCAGGTTCCCTTTTTTTTAAGGGTTTGGAATTCCTCATCCAGGAAGTGCCAAACCTAGGACAAGGAGAGCCGGTCCTGAACTTGGCTAGCCTTTTTTTTATCCTTTTGAGCTGGGGTCAGGAGGCTTCTTCCAAGAGGTAAATGGCTTTTGGACCAGCATGTCCAGGAGTCAGGATCCTCTCGGGGGAGAACCCTGGCCCTCGGACCTGGCATCAGTCAGGTTCAGGGACTCCCCATTTTTTTTTTCTTATCGTTGCCCTCCTCCTTTATCAACTGGAATGGACATTGTCAAGTCCAGCATAAACAAATGGAAATGAAATTGTAGAAGAAAAGTGCAAGATTTTAATGGTTTATTATGAGAATACTGTACTGTATTGGTGTAATGTCTGTATGTATTGTCTCTTTTCATGAGTCATCTATACAATAGTCACTTACCAATGTAATTTGAAGAAGCATCAACTGCATTTGCCCCCATTCCCCTACCCCTTTAGAACGGGGGTCAGAAGTCTGTTCTGGGAAATGCCTTACTCTCGGAACATTATATCTCCGTTCTAGAGGATTCGGACATTTCTGTATCTGGGATAAGGAGCTTCCTGGAGGAGGTAACTGACCCTAGGAGCAGCATTTGCTGTGTCTCGGAAGTCAGCGTTAGGCTGCACAGGTTCCCTTTTTTTTAAGGGTTTGGAATTCCTCATCCAGGAAGTGCCAAACCTAGGACAAGGAGAGCCGGTCCTGAACTTGGTTAGCCTTTTTTTTATCCTTTTGAGCTGGGGTCAGGAGGCTTCTTCCAAGAGGTAAATGGCTTTTGGACCAGCATGTCCAGGAGTCAGGATCCTCTCTGGGGAGAACCCTGGCCCTCGGACCTGGCATCAGTCAGGTTCAGGGACTCCCCATTTTTTTTTCTTATCGTTGCCCTCCTCCTTTATCAACTGGAATGGACATTGTCAAGTCCAGCATAAACAAATGGAAATGAAATTGTAGAAGAAAAGTGCAAGATTTTAATGGTTTATTATGAGAATACTGTACTGTATTGGTGTAATATCTGTATGTATTGTCTCTTTTCATGAGTCATCTATACAATAGTCACTTACCAATGTAATTTGAAGAAGCATCAACTGCATTTGCCCCCATTCCCCTACCCCTTTAGAACGGGGGTCAGAAGTCTGTTCTGGGAAATGCCTTACTCTCGGAACATTATATCTCCGTTCTAGAGGATTCGGACATTTCTGTATCTGGGATAAGGAGCTTCCTGGAGGAGGTAACTGACCCTAGGAGCAGCATTTGCTGTGTCTCGGAAGTCAGCGTTAGGCTGCGCAGGTTCCCTTTTTTTTAAGGGTTTGGAATTCCTCATCCAGGAAGTGCCAAACCTAGGACAAGGAGAGCCGGTCCTGAACTTGGTTAGCCTTTTTTTATCCTTTTGAGCTGGGGTCAGGAGGCTTCTTCCAAGAGGTAAATGGCTTTTGGACCAGCATGTCCAGGAGTCAGGATCCTCTTGGGGGAGAACCCTGGCCCTCGGACCTGGCATCAGTCAGGTTCAGGGACTCCCCATTTTTTTTTCTTATCGTTGCCCTCCTCCTTTATCAACTGGAATGGACATTGTCAAGTCCAGCATAAACAAATGGAAATGAAATTGTAAAAGAAAAGTGCAAGATTTTAATGGTTTATTATGAGAATACTGTACTGTATTGGTGTAATGTCTGTATGTATTGTCTCTTTTCATGAGTCATCTATACAATAGTCACTTACCAATGTAATTTGAAGAAGCATCAACTGCATTTTCCCCCATTCCCCTATCCCTTTAGAACGGGGGTCAGAAGTCTGTTCTGGGAAATGCCTTACTCTCGGAACATTATATCTCCGTTCTAGAGGATTCGGACATTTCTGTATCTGGGATAAGGAGCTTCCTGGAGGAGGTAACTGACCCTAGGAGCAGCATTTGCTGTGTCTCGGAAGTCAGCGTTAGGCTGCGCAGGTTCCCTTTTTTTTAAGGGTTTGGAATTCCTCATCCAGGAAGTGCCAAACCTAGGACAAGGAGAGCCGGTCCTGAACTTGGCTAGCCTTTTTTTTATCCTTTTGAGCTGGGGTCAGGAGGCTTCTTCCAAGAGGTAAATGGCTTTTGGACCAGCATGTCCAGGAGTCAGGATCCTCTCGGGGGAGAACCCTGGCCCTCGGACCTGGCATCAGTCAGGTTCAGGGACTCCCCATTTTTTTTTTCTTATCGTTGCCCTCCTCCTTTATCAACTGGAATGGACATTGTCAAGTCCAGCATAAACAAATGGAAATGAAATTGTAGAAGAAAAGTGCAAGATTTTAATGGTTTATTATGAGAATACTGTACTGTATTGGTGTAATGTCTGTATGTATTGTCTCTTTTCATGAGTCATCTATACAATAGTCACTTACCAATGTAATTTGAAGAAGCATCAACTGCATTTGCCCCCATTCCCCTACCCCTTTAGAACGGGGGTCAGAAGTCTGTTCTGGGAAATGCCTTACTCTCGGAACATTATATCTCCGTTCTAGAGGATTCGGACATTTCTGTATCTGGGATAAGGAGCTTCCTGGAGGAGGTAACTGACCCTAGGAGCAGCATTTGCTGTGTCTCGGAAGTCAGCGTTAGGCTGCACAGGTTCCCTTTTTTTTAAGGGTTTGGAATTCCTCATCCAGGAAGTGCCAAACCTAGGACAAGGAGAGCCGGTCCTGAACTTGGTTAGCCTTTTTTTTATCCTTTTGAGCTGGGGTCAGGAGGCTTCTTCCAAGAGGTAAATGGCTTTTGGACCAGCATGTCCAGGAGTCAGGATCCTCTCGGGGGAGAACCCTGGCCCTCGGACCTGGCATCAGTCAGGTTCAGGGACTCCCCATTTTTTTTTCTTATCGTTGCCCTCCTCCTTTATCAACTGGAATGGACATTGTCAAGTCCAGCATAAACAAATGGAAATGAAATTGTAGAAGAAAAGTGCAAGATTTTAATGGTTTATTATGAGAATACTGTACTGTATTGGTGTAATGTCTGTATGTATTGTCTCTTTTCATGAGTCATCTATACAATAGTCACTTACCAATGTAATTTGAAGAAGCATCAACTGCATTTGCCCCCATTCCCCTACCCCTTTAGAACGGGGGTCAGAAGTCTGTTCTGGGAAATGCCTTACTCTCGGAACATTATATCTCCGTTCTAGAGGATTCGGACATTTCTGTATCTGGGATAAGGAGCTTCCTGGAGGAGGTAACTGACCCTAGGAGCAGCATTTGCTGTGTCTCGGAAGTCAGCGTTAGGCTGCACAGGTTCCCTTTTTTTTAAGGGTTTGGAATTCCTCATCCAGGAAGTGCCAAACCTAGGACAAGGAGAGCCGGTCCTGAACTTGGTTAGCCTTTTTTTTATCCTTTTGAGCTGGGGTCAGGAGGCTTCTTCCAAGAGGTAAATGGCTTTTGGACCAGCATGTCCAGGAGTCAGGATCCTCTCGGGGGAGAACCCTGGCCCTCGGACCTGGCATCAGTCAGGTTCAGGGACTCCCCATTTTTTTTTTCTTATCGTTGCCCTCCTCCTTTATCAACTGGAATGGACATTGTCAAGTCCAGCATAAACAAATGGAAATGAAATTGTAGAAGGAAAGTGCAAGATTTTAATGGTTTATTATGAGAATACTGTACTGTATTGGTGTAATGTCTGTATGTATTGTCTCTTTTCATCAGTCATCTATACAATAGTCACTTACCAATGTAATTTGAAGAATCATCAACTGCATTTGCCCCCTTTCCCCTACCCCTTTAGAACGGGGGTCAGAAGTCTGTTCTGGGAAGTACCTTACTCTCGGAGCATTATAACTCTGGGTTTATGGCTCGGACATTTCTGTATCTGGGATAAGGAGCTTCCTGGAGGAGAAGACTGGCCCTAGGAGCAGCAATTGCTGTATCTAGGTGTCAGCGCTAGGCTGGTTAGGTTCCCTTTTTATTTTTTAAGGATCTTCAGGCGTGCCTCTTCAAGGATAAACTGAATCCTAGGACAAGGAGAGCCGGTCCTGAAGCAGATTGGTACCATTCTTTATATCCTTTTGCGCTGGGGTCAGGGGGCTTCTTCCTAGAGGTGATTGGCTTTTGGATCAGCATGCTTGTTTGTCCAGTAGTCAGGATCTTCTTCGGGGAGAACCTTGGCCCTGATCTGGCGTGAGCCAGGTTCAGGGACTCCCCTTTTTTTCTCATCTTAGGCTCTGTCTAAGGTGTCCTCTCAGTTCATAGTGGCTGGGGCACTGAAAACAGTTTACCTCACCTTATGAATCTGTGAAGGGCACCTAAGACTTCTTTCACAGGAGCTGTTTTATCTCCTGTCTTAGAAATCCATTGATTTCTAAGATCAGAGATAAAAACACACTAGTGTGAAAGAAGTCTTAGGTGTTCTTCACTGATTCATAAGGTGAGATGAACTGTTTTCAGTGCCCCAGTCACTAGGAACGTCACCCTAAGGCCAAGCTTAATTCCGAGATGAGGGACTATGTCCCTCAGCCTTAGGGGGGGGGTGACTCCTCTCCACCCCCTGGAGAGGGGGGGGGGGGAGAGGACTCCTCTCCCCCCCTGGAGAAGGGGGGGGGGGGGGAAGGACTCCTCTCCCCCCCAGGAGAAGGGGGGGGGGGAGAGGACTCCTCTCCCCCCCAGGAGAAGGGGGGGGGGGGGAGAGGACTCCTCTCCCCCCAGGAGGAGGGGGGGGGGGGAGAGGACTCCTCTCCACCCCCTGGGGGGGGGGGGAGAGGACTCCTCTCCACCCCCTGGAGAGGGGGGGGGAGGACTCATCACCACCCCCAGGATAGGGGGGGGGGAGAGGACTCCTCTCCACCCCCCCCCCCAGGAGAGGGGGGGGGGAGAGGACTCCTCTCCAACCCCTGGAGAGGGGGGGGGGGAGAGGACACCTCTCCACCCCCTGGAGAGGGGGGGGGGGGAGAGGACTCCTCTCCCCCCTTTCATCATAGAATGTACTGGTAGTATAAATAAAATTCATTTTGAAATTTTAGTTTTTTTATTAAAAACCACATTACAAAATACTTTGTGTGGAGGGGAGTCCTTCCCCAGTCCTCTCCCCCCTCTCCAGGGGGTGGAGAGGAGTCCTCTCCCCCCCTCTCCAGGGGGTGGAGAGGAGTCCTCTCCCCCCTCTCCAGGGGGTGGAGAGGAGTCCTCTCCAGGGGGTGGAGCGGAGTCCTCTCCCCCCCCCCTAAGGCTGAGGGACATAGTCCCTCATCTTGGAATTAAGCTTGGCCTTAGGGTGACGTTCCTAGTGACTGGGGCACTGAAAACAGTTCATCTCACCTTATGAATCAGTGAAGAACACCTAAGACTTCTTTCACACTAGTGTGTTTTTATCTCTGATCTTAGAAATCAATGGATTTCTAAGACAAAGAGATAAAACAGCTCCTGTGAAAGAAGTCTTAGGTGCCCTTCACAGATTCATAAGGTAAGGTAAACTGTTTTCAGTGCCCCAGCCACTATGAACTGAGAGGACACCTTAGACAGAGCCTAAGATGAGAAAAAAAGGGGAGTCCCTGAACCTGGCTCACGCCAGGTCCGAGGGCCAAGGTTCTCCCCCAAGAGGATCCTGACTCCTGGAACCACTGGACAAACAAGCATGCTGGTCCAAAAGCCAATCACCTCTCGGAAGAAGCCCCCTGACCCCAGCTCAAAAGGATAAAAAAAATGGTACCAATCTTCTTCAGGACCGGCTCTCCTTGTCCTAGGATTCAGTGTATCCTTGAAGAGGCTCGCCTGAAGATCCTTAAAAAAAAAAGGGAACCTAAGCAGCCTAACGCTGACACCTAGATACAGCAATTGCTGCTCCTAGGGCCAGTCGCCTCCTCCAGGAAGCTCCTTATCCCAGATACAGAAATGTCCGAGCCATAAACCCAGAGTTATAATGCTCCGAGAGTAAGGTACTTCCCAGAAGAGACTTCTGACCCCCGCTCTAAAGGGGTAGGGGAAAGGGGTTCAGATGCAGTTGACTCCAGTTGATAGATGAAATGTCCTTCATGTTGGGGTCAGCTGCAGTTAATAGATGACTCTCTTTATGGTTGGCTCTGATGAAATAAAACCTAACCTAGGATGTGGAAGAAACGAAAGAAATCCAGTGCAGATTAAGTAATACAAATCCTTCCTTCACTTGTATAAAATTTCAGTCTAGTCTACAGTCCTCCCTCACTCTTTATCTGCTTCAGTACAGTAAATCTTACATTCTAGTCAAGTTTCCCTCAATTATACATTATTTTAATTCACATCACCAGCCTTTTCTCTTGCTCATACAACTTCAATCCTGTATTATCTTAAGTCATACACTCAACAGCTTTCCCTCCTTTACTGTAATACTCGTCAGTCATACGTCCGGCAGTCTTCCCTATCCATTAACTTAGTACAGTACAGCCTTTCCTCTCTCAACCTTAATATACAACCAGCCTTCTCTCACTCTGTACTGTACCTTTCACTGTAAATGATCCACGGAAAAGGATGAATCTTAATCCCTAAAAAATATTACGCCTACAGTATTGACCTCCAACTTCTTGTACAAAAATTAAACTATACTCTAAATCTCATGAAGGTAATTAGTCATTTTCTCCCATATACAATTTTTTAAACTAATATCCTTACTTCTACAAACTTCACTAAAAGTCACTTTCTCACTTTTTAACACCTTCAGCATAGTGCTAAGTCATTGTCTCACTTCCACACAACTTAACCACAGTTTTAACTGTAAGAAACCTAATCTTAAACACCGTCTAAAGTCATTTGTCAGTTTACAAATCTATAAAAAGGCTCAAATAACACAGCAACACCAAAACTCAACATAGTTAAATAATCTGTTAAGTACTGGTGTGGCCACTTACTTCTACTGTTGAGTAACTAACTCAATAACATACTGCAAGGTAGACCACAGTAATCCTTCTCTCGTACAGGTCCTGGTCTGGTGTGATGGCTGATCTGAGGAGCTTGATAGAGAAACCAAAGATCACATGAAGATTAGCCCCCAATTAATATCACCTGATGATTAAGCACCTTAACACTAAGTAAGTTAGGTAAGGTTAATCTTAAGGTTAATTAAGCCAGAGAGGTGATCCAAAAATAATTTTCACTGATAATTCTGAAGGAAAATGAATTGATCTGTTTAACTTCACAATTATGATGAGTTTCATATTGTCTTAACCTACCCTTTGTGGGATAAGACCCATCAATTATTTGTTCACTGAATATCTATATGGAAATACACTGTACTAACAGTTGTATACAGATAGGAAAGTGACCATTAATTATGTGCCAGGTGTGCATCAACATTCTATGGTACTTAGTACTTGAGTCTGTGTGAACATAATGTGCAGTATACTGACTACTGTACAACAGATAGTGGTCATTCATATGTTGACCTCCTAGTTGCCAGTTTAGCGTTGTTTACGCCGTCTACCTTTAATGCCACTTGTGACAGTTTTTTTGGCATTTATCAAAGCCATTGTTAACAATTCTCGTGTTAGATAACGTCTTATATGTAATGGTATTTCTCCAGATTTTTTGTATTTAGCAACTTTGCCGATAAATCTAGTGACATTCACTGACCGAGCTGCTGCAGGCCAGCCAGCTGTTCCCAGGTGCCTGTCTTGTTAACAACTTTACACCACATTCATGTTAACATTTATAAAATCCTGGAGCATTATATCAATATACAATAACTGCATTTTTTTAAATTTAACAACAAATATTACAAGTTACTGCCCCAGTAACGTTTGTTTGTAAAAAATCGCAGTTAACACCGAAAGATATTTTGAAAGGCGTCGGTGTGTGTAGGGACACCCATAATGTGACTAGTGTAAACACTAAACTTAAGCGGAGTTCAGTAACATTTACTCTTCTGGAAAAATGCTACAGTTAGGGAAAACTTATTTACGAGTGCTGGAAATTATGTGACCGAGACCTGCCGGTACAGCAAAGTGAAAATCTGGTGCTAGTGGTGGAGCGTATTTAGAGATCGACATTGTATACCTGTTGTATAAGACGACTCCTAGTTTTAAGAAAACAAATTGGAGCTTCAACGGTCAACTTACAGGCCACTATACTGTACATCTACATGAGTAAAGTTGGACTCACAAACAAACCTCCAGAACATAACTAATTCATCAGTAGAGCTCCTCCTATAGTGGCTTATACAGTGACACCTCCGTTAACGAACTCAATCCGTTCCAGAAGGCCGTTCGTTAACCGAAACCATTGTTTCAATGGGTTTTTGGGCAATTGGTTCCAGCTCACCGAAAATTTCCTAAATTCAACAAAAATGGTAGAAAAGTTCACTTACTTTGAGGTGTGTATGTAGAAGGCTCCTGGATGATGATGATGATGATGGGATTTAGAATGGGGGTGGAGGAGAAGGAAGAAGAGAAGTCACCCCATGGTGCCATTTCACCCATAAAATTTTAGCTCTCTTGGTGTAATTCAAGATTATTTTCTTTAAATCAACACTGCACTGCATTATATATTGTCAATATGTAAAATATATTTCAAAATGACCAATAATTTGCTTGGAAACACAGAAAAAAAGCGTTTAGTTGAAGAGTCTCAAGCAAGATGATATCTCCAGTGAAAACAGAGAGAGACCAACACCTGTTTGCTGTGTTAAGAGGCTGGATGCCGCACATTAAACTAGTCACTTTACCTTCAATTATGTTCAATAATTGTTAAAATGACTAAAAAATTGAATATTAAACTTTTAGAATTATTGAATAGTATAAACTTCTTGATATTTACTAAAATAGTAAGGAATTTAAGCCCTAGAACCGATTAATGTATTGGCGGACTGATACTAAAGCTGGTTGCCCGGTCAGTGCAAGCGAAAACATGTTGAGGTCGGTTCGTAAGAACTTCGTTAACCGAATTGAAGATCCTTATGGAAGGCAATTCATTAATTGAAATTACGTTAACCGAGGTGTTCGTTAAACGAGGGGTCACTGTAATCATTGTGTACAGTACATCATTTGGGGGGAAGTATTTTCATCGCAGAAAAGTATCTTGGCTTTTATAATGGGAGTCTATGGAAGTATTGATGTGATTTACTAAAGGTTTCTCAGGAACAAAACTTTTATAAACTGAGGGATATCTGTAGAACCTTTCTAATATTAAAAGTACCAGAAAATATTAAGTAAAATACCAGATAGTAATTACGGTCCAGTTCACTGCAGGGCCAGCTCAATTCAGGTCCATTTTAGCCAGTAGGGGAGAAAGTATATGAAAATATTACTTAAGACAAAGTACTGCACTGTTACTATGTAAAAATTACAACTTGTAGAAAGTACAGGGAGTCCCCGCCGATATGAACGGTGTTAAGCATGAAATTTACAATATATCATCAAATTACATTTTTTACTTTCACTTACTGTATTGTCAATCTATTTCTTTTTTGTCTTAAATTAATTGATTTTAGATGTATATAAGGACTTAGGCTGTGATATAGTGTGATTTTAAACATTGTTCTGTAAGTATGGTATGCTCATGGCGCGTGTTCCGACTTAAGTACAAATCCGAAAATGAATGTCGTCAGGAAAGGAACCTGTTCGTAAATTGAGGACCCCCTGTAATCTTCTTCAAAACTACTTTAATAATAATTTAATTAACTGAAGTGAAACAAAAAACTAGAAAGTTGAAGAAAAAAAGTAGTATTAGTAAAAGTGCACCAAGGCTATATAGTCTACTGTAGGTACACAAAATGAGCACTTCTAGGCATGCAAGACTATATAGCCTTGGTACATAAAATGCACAATTCTGGCACCCAGGACTATATAGTTGGTACACTTCAAGGCACCCAAGGCTACAATATACAGCTACTCCTCGAATTACGACCTACTGGACATACAACCGTCTCGGTCGTACCAATTTTTTTTCAAATTACGTAATTTCGAGTCCCGACTTTAGTGATTGCGCTGTGTACTGAAAAAATTTTCGTTTGTAATTCCCTTCAAAATGGTTGGCATGCTTAAAAATGAGAGTTTTGTGGTGCTGAGAAGAAAAAGAGACACCCATTTTAGATTTTCTACGTATCTTCGCATTTTCGACCTGGATTTGGGTCCCTAACCCTCTCGTAAGTCAAGGAGCGGCTGTAGTGCAGTACAGTACCCAACAGTATAATACAGAACAGTACATTACAATACAGTATAGTACAGCACAATAAAATACAGTATAGTACAGTACAATATAGTACAATACAGTTGTGAAAAACACAAATGTATGAGGCACTCGGTGGAAGCGAGTTAGTGGTCAAGCAAGATGTTTGTTTCAACAGTTGCCAGAGGATATACAGTATAAAACTATAAGTGTGGTGGGATACAGTGTAAACAAACTTTAACCTTGCTTGTGGTCTTGGCCTATACATCACTCTTCCACCAGGCACCTCACATTATGTACACATTGAATCATTTTTCATAAATACTTCATGTCAAGTTCTGCAAATTAATTATTTTTCCACTACAACTTAAATGAACTTTGTTAAGTAGTGTTTGGTTAATCCACACAAGCATGATGGTCCATTAAGGGCAGTGTAGATACTGTATACTGAACCTTGTGATTAACACTGCCTTCACTTCCCCAACAGGTGAACCTACAGTACTGTACATTAATTTACATGTACAGGTATCCTCTAACATACTGTATAGTACTAAGGGTTCTAAGTTAAAAAACATATTGAATGGTAGAACTCTTGTATTATGTTCTGGGAGGGAAAAATCAGTCAACTGGTGGGTTTTTCACCAATATAATTCTTGTAAAATAATTAATACATTAAACACAACCAACATTCTGCAACAGTGCCAGTGCACCACTGGGCTATACTGACCGTGTGACTGAGGGGAATTTGTTAAAAGTCAAACTGATATTTTTGTAATAATGATTGTTCATTTATTGGACATACTGTAAGTATCTTGGGGGATACCTGTACTTTATTAAAATATATAATGAGCCTATCTGTGTTAAACTGAACCCTGTAAGTTACTAACACACAGTTGCTAACTATTCTAATACCAATGCCAGATAACACTCTCTCTCCTCCTGTACTGTAGTCTTCAATCACTATTACATCAAGGCTTCAGTTCACCTCAAATGGTAACATAATCTGCCAAGAATCAGTAGATAAGTTTTCTTCTGTACAGGAGCCGTGATATAAGGTGCGGTGCTGTGTTGCTGCAGGACCAGACGTCTCCTCCTGTGTCAAGTACAACTTATTACAGAAATATGAAGATACACCATATGTATGGCACTTAGATAAAATACTTAACAATGGTGTGTATGTATGTATGTGACAAGTGTATTAGTGCAGAATTACAAGGAGTTAGTTAATATTTACACCTTCACAACACAAGAGCCAATGTGAACTTGGATGGTAATTTTAATGACTAACTAACGATTTATTTATCCCATACTTTAATGGAAATAATCTTTGGATGTCTTCCTAAATTATCCTTGGTTTAGTGGACTTACATTGTGTATTTGTAGTACATGATGAACAAATATAAACTTGTATGATGACTTTATTAAACACTAGTTGGTGCACGACCATCCCATAGGCTACCAGTACCTCTCTGCACAACTAATGCTGGTCCAAGCAAAAGGCACCTCCTAGCAAAATAACCTGATCTCTGAGCTAAGAGGTAAGGGTCATCTGAAGTTCTTTCCTCCAGAGAGAATTCTCTTCCAGTTCTCTGGTCAAAAACTTCCAGATGAGAGATTTGACAGTGAACCTGTGAGGGAAGCCACACATACCCAACGCACATGGTATTTTGAGGTAACAAGCTGTGCAGTTTTAATTAGGCTAACTACAGTCCTAGAATTAGCTTCCTGATCCATACTAAATAAATTAGGACAACTTATCCTTGACCTATAATTAGGCTAAACATTTCAGACATTACACTAACTTAGAAAAATAAAGGGGGGGTCCCTAAACTAGATTAATACTGGTCCTAAGACCAACAGACTGCTGACCCCTGGACCAGGCTAATGGTCTCTGGATCACTCATCTCTCCATAAAGTCTCCTGATCCCAACTGGTAATGAAAAAAACACCAAGGTTCACAATGTTAATTACTCGCCAGCTATGGGTTTCCAAGGTGAGATTTAGGTGTGTGTGTGTTATTTTGGATGTACCTAATTAGTTAAACCTCTTAAATTCCAATTCTGAGAGAAAAGTATATTTGGTCAAAAATTTTGTTTGTGTTTTCTCATGGACTGAAACTGCCTACAATACACCATTCACAGGGAGATACAGTGTACACAGTGATAGCACCAAGAGATATAGACGAGAACGGGAAAAGAAAGTACTGTAGTATAAGGAAATAATAGTTAAAATAAAAAAATAAAAACAAGTTTGGCCATCCTAAAAGGCAGTCTATTACTGCCCCAAAGAAAGATTTATTTTATTTTTCTGGGTTTCTTAAGGACTGAATGGGTGTATAAAATCCATTAGTCATAGCAAAATGCAGTGTACATAATAGAGATAGCACGTAAATACTGACAAATTGCAGAAGTGAACTAAAAAAAAATAAGAGAAGACAACCCTAAAAGCAATGAGGATAAAACCAGCAGAGGGCAGCTAAGTACTGTCTTTTTTTCTTTATTCTTAAATAAATGTAGATCTATACACAGTCTGCCCCCCCCCCCCCCCCCAACAACAACAACCATGAGTATGATATGAGATTAATGCAGGGATAACAGATATGGATGATACAGGCCCGACTAATGCAACATTTAGGACGATGCAAGCTGCTGTAAAGCATGAAGACTGTTGCTGGTATTGCCCTGACTGCATAGTCAAGGTGAAAGAGGCGATTGCAAGCCAAAGGGGAACGAGTTCCCTAGGGACGAAAATAGATGACACTAGAGCCTTGCTGGTTGCCAAACTAGGACAAGTTGGGAAAGAGATCCTTGCTAAGACTGAGGAAGTAGCCGATATAATGGAAGTAGTTGTTAAGAGAAATTATGCCGAGGCATTAGCAGGGCTACTGGAGGTGGCGGAGAGTAATTTAGGATCAGAACAGGTTTTACAGCAGCTAGGAACCCTGAAGCAGTGTGTCGAAGAAATGGAAATTAACGGACCTACTGTTAGGGGAGAGGAGGAACAACTGGAACGTTTCCAGCACAGGAACAATGTAATAGTTTTTGGAGTCCCTGAGAGCCAGGTGGAGGGAACTTAGAGTAAGATAACACACGATAAGATGTAGTTTAAGAATATTTGTACAGAGGTTCTGAAGATGCCATCACCCCCCCAGGATGTGAGGAGGCTAGGACAACAGCAGGGAGATAAGCCTGGTCCCCTCAGGATCACACTAGTGAGTGAGGAGGAGAAATGGAAGGTTATTCGGCAGGCAAAAAACTGAGCAAGGAGCGAGGCATCTTGGAGTGTATTCATTCACCCAGAATGCACGGTAAGGCAGAGGGAACAGCACAGGAAGCTCCTGCAGGGCTTGAAGCAGAGAAGGGATGAGTCGAGGAGGAACGGGGAGAGGGTAGTGGAAGCAAGTGTGTCAACAGCACACCCTCCACCCGGGAGGAGGCGAGCACGGTGTAAACAATGACATACAGTGTACTTAGCAAATGCTGCAAGTTTTGAGAATGGGGGAGGGGGGGGGGGGGGTGTTACTACTAAGAGCAGAGACATTACCGAGAACAAATTCTGGCTCAAATGTTATGTACACTAATTCTGACATGTTTCTTGATAAGAGAGAGGAGTTTGAAACAATACTGAAGGTACACCAACCAGGTATTGTAGGAGTTGTAGAACTGGGGCCGGATACTCAAAACACCTCATAAGTTACGTCTTTTAGCATGATACAGTACCATATATTGTCGAATCTTTACAGTACCGTAAATTTAGCATACTCAAAATTTAATTACAGTTCCGTAAGCCTTTCGTAAGTTTTCATAACTCTAGTGTTTACCCTGTAAATTAAGTTCTCTTGTCGGAAGGTAGATGTCAGTTCAGGAGCTAGTTGGCCAATCAGCGCTCAGTTAACAAAATCATCAACCAATCACAAGAGAAGGAGAAATCAGCTGAGAGCGACGCACATAATATTATTTTGTAAACATGGAAGGACCACCAGCCAAGAAGAGACGGCCTAATTTCAGTGAGGCTGAAGTATACACTATTCTGGGCAAATTCAAATAAATTGGTTATTGATAACATAGCTTTGCCGAACCTAAATGACAAATCACTTCTCTTAAATTACTCATTTAGCCTAGACCCTGGTGTTTTCCTTTCAATGATGGGGACATTTGGTCTGAATTGTCTTCAAGTTCATACAAAAAACAACAATTTAAAACCTGAAATTATATCGGATTAGCCGTAAATTTTCTTAAATTAATACTCTACCTATGATAATGTTGAAAGTCGGGAACTAGGCCTAAGGTAGCTGCTAGACAAAGTGTCTCACTGACGGCCTGACACTCACCAAAAAACCTAACCTAACATACCATAACATAACATAACCAAACCAAACCTCTCTAACCTATAACCTATTGGTATAATTTCTTATTTAAATAATCCTCATGTTTTAACTAAATTAAGTAGGCCCCACATTTAAACATTTATTTGTCTAAGACTGAAAAAGAGTTATATAGGCCCCTATTAATCAAGTTAATTGCAATCCATATGTTACGCCTAATATCGTTTAATTTTGGCTAGCCTATGGAAATTTATAGCCTTTCATGTTATCATAAGCCATATACATAAGAAAATAGGCTACGACTATTGGTTGAATATTAGAAAAACAGGTGAAGTCTTGGCAGGAATGTTCACTTCACCTCATATTGGCTTTCATTACTGAGGGATATTTACGGCTATACAACATTAATAAGTTCTATCTGCAAGTTTACTCAGTCATAAAACATATTTTTACCCTAAGTGTGAACAATACAAACCTTCTGTTTTGGTAAAAAATACTTTATAATTTGTAAGAAGACAAAAGATGCGTCTCTTCCAAACTGAGACAAATACAAACACTCAAGCCGCTTATTGTGGCAAGAAAAAAGTTACGAAAAAGACAAAGTGAAATATTATATTTCAGTATGTTGGTGTACAAAATATTTTCTTCATTATTCTATGATAAACCAAGTCAACATTACAACATATATTATTATTATTTTTTATACAATAGGGAATTAGTCACTACTACATCCGGGTTGAGAGTGTTACACAACCTCAGGAGCTGGTGTAAGTAACGCACTTTAACTTGCGGAGTTCGATGTCAAATTTGTTTTGAGTATACCATCTGTGTTTTGAGTATACCATCTGTGTTTTGAGTATGCCAATCTGAGACTGTATGTCCAGTTACGGGGTACACAACGACATACAGTCCCATAAATGTTTTTGAGTATCCGGCCCCTGTTAGTACAAGAACAGGAGAATCGACCCAGAGGAATGCGAGTTCAGTATAGCTGGATATGACTCATTTACGATCCTTTCTCAAAAAACTTGCAAGAGGGGTGTGGTTATCTATGCTAGGCAAGACCTTAGAGCCAGCCAGGTGAGAGTACAAGGAGAGGATGTTTTTGAAGAGTCCAAATGGTGTAAAATTAAATTACTTATCGTCGGGTGTATCTACAGATCCCCAAACTGTGGCCCACTAAATCAAAGGAACTTAAGAGCCTTAATAGACACTGCAGCAATGCTCAACCCTAGCCACCTCCATATCATGTGTACTTTAACTATGGCGACACAGACTGGAAAACGAGTTCACCCCAAATGACTTGAATAACCCTGTTACTCTTTTTTTAGAAACTCTGAGAGATAATTTTCTGTTCCATCATGTTAGAGGCCCGATACATTACAGAGGGTAGCAAACACCCAAGCCACTAGACCTCAACATAACAAATGAGGAGGGTATGGTGGCCAAACTGGAACATCTTGCCCCAGTTGGCACCAGTCACCACATAGTGTTGTCATTCAGATTTAACTGTTACCTAGTTCAAGATAAGGCCAGGCCAAGGTGCAAATATTACAAGGGAAATTACAATGGGATGAGGGAAGAGATGAGGGGAATCCACTGGCCCAACTCATTGAGGCACAAGAACACATACACTACGCTGAATATCATAACTAGTAAAGTGACCCATTTGATTTATAAATATATACCCAAGACCAAACCCAGTGCCTCTAGGAATATGAGGGGGTCCCTACACATGAACCATGAGGCGGTCGATAAAGTTAAGAAGAAAACTCAGAATTCAAGACGTAGGTTGGGTCAAGCGATGAGCAGGACAGGAGGATGTATGCAAGAGCCAGAAAACAAGCAAAGGTAGGTGTAGAAGGGCTGAAAAGGAGTTCCAGAGGCTGGTTGCAAGTGAGGTCAAGACAAATCCAAAGGCGTTTTACCGCTATGCAAAGTCGAAATTAAAAATGCGAGTAGGAGTATCAGACCTGAGGCTTGAAGATGGTAGTTACGCAGATTCTGACTAGAATAAAGCCGAGACATTGAACAGCTTCTTTTCCTCGGTGTTCACAGGAGAGGATGCGATTAACGTTCCTGCGTTTGGTGACAAACGGTTCGACACAGCAGTGACCCACATTATGTTCACAGAAGAGGGTATTAGAAATAAACTGTCAAAGCTGAAGGTCCATAAGAGTCCTGGCCCTGACATTGTGCATCCCAGAGTGCTAAGAGAGTTGTGCAACAAGCTTGCCGAGCCCCTAAAGATCCTGTTTTGTAAATGCCTGGATGAACAAAAGGTCCCCAGTGATTGGAAAGTGGTTTATGCGAGTCCTATACTAAAGAAGGGTGATCGTCACTTCACGAACAACTATAGAGGGGTGAGCCTGACCAGCATAATATGTAAAATACTTGAGAGTACTATCAGAGATGCCGTAATGGAACATCTACTACAAAACAACCTTGTAGAGGATTGCCAACATGGTTTTATGCGGGGGGCGTTCCTGCTTAACACAATTGCTCAAAGTATTGGATATTTGGACCCATATTCTGGAACGGGGTGGTAATATCGATAACATATACCTAGATTTTGCCAAGGCTTTCAACAGTGTACCCCATGAAAGGCTGAAAATCAAACTGGAAGGGTACGGTATTTGGGGAAATATCCTAGCGTGGATAGAAGACTTTCTATATGACTGCAAGCAGTGTGTGGTGATTAATGGCACTAAATCATTATCTGTACCTGTCACAAACGGGGTACCACAGGGCAGTGCTAATTACTTATCAACTATGGGTTTCCAAGGAATGATTTAGGCATTTATGTGTTATTCTGAAAGTACTTATTGTATCTCCCTGTGAATGGTGTTAGGCACAGTTTCAGTCATTAAGAGAGCACAAATACAAAATAAAAGTCTCTGTGGCAGTGGTGCCTTAACAGCTTGCTTGCCAATTTGTATTCATTCTAAGTATTTACAACCTCTTCTGCAGTCACTGATGACACTATCAACTGATTTAACTAAAGGCACAGTACTACACTCCCTGGTTGACCTTTGGGTGGCTAATCACAGCAGTGACCACAACTCCGTAAAAAAAAAAAAAAAAAAAAAAAAATTGTTTCTTCTTATGACAAAGATTTTGTGGTTGTAGGCCTCTTGACCTGGGCTGTACCTCCAACTCAGTGGAGATTGAGTTTTAAAAAATACAATCGCATCTAGCATTAAAAAATCCTTTATCGGTTTGCACATCACTAAGACGATTCCGGTGATCTCATGTAATCACTGTCAAATTGTTGGCGCTCATCAACGAAGGCCCGAGTTTTAATCAGGCTAACTACAGTCCTAGAATCAGCTTCCTGATCCATACTAAATAAATTAGGAAAACTCATCCTTGACCAATGTTGTATCTTATGTCACCAATCAGATACATTTTTACATCTTAATTTATAAGAAATATTCAACATACCTTTGAGATGCCATCACCTTGAATCACACAATCAGATACAACCTTGCATCTTAACTTAGGAGAAATATTCAACATACTTTACATTTGAGACTATAGACCAGAGCTAAAACGTGAAGACATCTTGGTGCACAAGTGACGGCTTCTGCCCAGCCAACACCAGCAATGGTTGTGTGTGTGTTGGGTCATGCTCGACCTTATGCCTTCCTCCAACCTGTTGAGAGAAGAGATTGTGAATTTTCTGGTACAATGATGGTGACTTTCAACTTTTAATGATCTCATTATGTATCTAAGTCAGATAGTTTAGGGTTTTTTATTTATTTTTTCTATGTGTGTGAGTGTGAGAAAGATAAACAAAGAGAGAGAGATTGAGCATCAAAATACCCAAAACATGATATAAGAACAACATACAGCATCAACCATGCACGACCCAAGACACACAGCATGATATGTGATACCTGGAAGACACCCAATGCTATAGCCTTGGGTGCCTCAAACACCCCAAGAAAGACACCCAAGGCTATAGCCTTGGGTGTCTTTTTTGGGGTGTTTGAAGCACCCAAGGTTATATTCAAACAAGTAAAATAGCCTATGGTGTTAGTAATTCCCTGATGTACTGTACAGTAAGTCATCACACTAACTTGATACTCAACAACAAAGGTTATTTACCATTGTTCAAACTATAGTTACTTATGTTTAAAGTGTTTTCTTTGCTGAAGGCATCAAAGCAAATTACATTGGTAAGTGACTATACATGACTGAAGAAAAACAATACAATAACATATACAAAAAATCGCCCATCCTTTTCTCCAATTTCATTTCCATTTGTTTATGCTGGACTTCACAATGTCCATTCCAGTTGATAAAGGAGGAGGGCAACGATAAGAAAAAAATTGGGAGTCCCTGAACCTGGCTGATGCCAGGTCCAAGGGCCAGGGTTCTCCCCCAAGAGGATCCTGACTCCTGGAACCACTGGACAAACAAGCATGCTGGTCCAAAAGCCATTTACCTCTTGGAAGAAGCCTCCTGACCCCAGCTCAAAAGGATAAAAAAAAAGGCTAACCAAGTTCAGGACCGGCTCTCCTTGTCCTAGGTTTGGCACTTCCTGGATGAGGAATTCCAAACCCTTAAAAAAAACGGAACCTGCGCAGCCTAACGCTGACTTCCGAGACACAGCAAATGCTGCTCCTGGGGTCAGTTACCTCCTCCAGGAAGCTCCTTATCCCAGATACAGAAATGTCCGAATCCTCTAGAACGGAGATATAATGTTCCGAGAGTAAAGCATTTCCCAGAACAGACTTCTGACCCCCGTTCTAAACGGGTGGGGGAAAGGGGGCAAATGCAGTTGATGATTCTTCAAATTACATTTGTAAGTGACTGATGAAAAGAGACAATACAAACTTTACATAATAAACCATTAAGTGTAAGTACAGAAAAAACTTCTACATTTTTCTCCAATTTCCTTTTCATTTGTTTATGCTCGACTTCACAAGTTTGATTCCAGTTTATAGATGAAGTTCTTTATGGTGGGGTCAGATGGCATTAATAGATGACTCTCTTCATGGTTGGGTTCAGACAAAGTAAAGCTTGACCTAAGATGTGGAAGAAACAAAGGAAATAAATTCAGTACAGATAAAGTAGTGCAAATCCTTCCCTCACTCACATAAAACTTCAGTCTAACCTAAGGTCCTTCCTCACTCTTCTGCTTCAGTACGGTCAAGTTTCTCCCACTTATACATTACATAAGTAGTCTTAATTCCTATCACCAGTCTTCCCTCCTTCACTACAATACAGGGAGCCCCCAAGTTCGCGGTCCTCTTTTATTCCAGACGGCACCCTGGCTGTACCCAAGAATGTCTGTGGGTGGTTTTAAAGTTGCTGTCATTTTTGCAGCTGGGACAGGGAACCATTTGTTCTAGAGACAGTAATTTCCTTTACCTGCATTGTAAATATGTGTAGACACACAACACACAAACAAATAAATAATAATTAGAAAATCATCTCACAAATATTAAGAAGCAAATGTATTAAAAAAGTGACAGTCTACCCTCAAGTCAGGGCTCTAATACTTTATTCATAAAGCACAGACTTTAGGTTACTCACATTTGTAATTATTTTTTTTTATTTTTTATTGTGAGTATTTTACCATTATTATTATTTATTTGTGTGTGTGTGTGTCTACATACACATATGAATATACAATACAGGTAAAAGAAATAATTGTCCTAAGGGCAAACACATAAAGGGAATACAGTATACATTCCTTTGTATGCAAGTAAATATGTATCCCCCCACCCCCTCCACCCCTATTTTGAGAACCAAACCCCAGTGAATTTAGGGGGCCCCTTGTACTCTTCAATCATATCTCCAACAGTCTTCCCTATCATTAACTTTATTAAACATAGCATAAACTGTACAACTAGCCTTCCCTCTCACTCAACTCTGACCATAACAGCATACAGCTCACAGGCAGGGAAAGTTGATAATCTTGACCCCTGGCTCTCTTCCTTTCCACATTTAGACTTGTGCATCTCTTGACCTAACTGGTTTCCACCCTCCGCTCCATATACCTACACCATATCTACCCATCTCTATGCAAAACTTTGTCAATATCCATCCACCTTCTTAGCTCTGAACAGGGCCTACTGTACTGTCTTACACCCTGGTTATGGCCCTGAGTACAGATATGTTCAATTAAGAGTTTAGCTATTAATAACAATGGACTTACCATACAGCAGCAGGTGAAGTTTGTGTCCATCTCAGGTTAACTTCAGTTGGCTGGTTATGTTGATGATGCCACTTGGTGATGGTAGTAAAGTATTCTTCCCAGTGTCTACAGTGTCATACCTTCTGGTCCACTGCCTCAGGAAGATGGTACATCATGTCACCTACAAATGGGGTGTTGTTGTGCTGTATTATAAAAGTTGAAATATTTCACATTTCTTGATTGCGATAAAAGGCAATTTTATGTTTCACTTAGAGCTACAGCAATATTTATGTTAAACACTATAAAATAAATTTAAAGTTGAATTTTATGTTACTGTTGTTGAATAATCATGATTAATTCTTCGTTTGTTATTAATGGGGTAACAAAATATTTCTGTTCCAAGTCAGGTAGACCAGCCATACAATGTCAGCAAAGGGCTCAAAAGTAAGAGAGTTTTCTGTTCATGTCTTCTATGGCATTTCAGTCACAAATGAATAATAACCGAGAAATAAGGTAAGATAAACAGTAAAATTGCTGCATTTTAGGTATGAAAGAGGAGGGGGGGGGGGGGGGGGGGGTCTGAATATATGGTTAATATATGTTAGGTCGATTCCAATCGACCATCCACCACATACAGCAGACTATGTGGCTAAACAGTTCAGCATCTATACAAACAATGCAAGTACTGTACAGTTCAGCCTGTACAAAGTGTTGAACACTTGGCAATATCTGGCACCTACTTGTGAGTTATATGACTGGGATATACTAATAACACTACTTGTCATCACATATTAGGCCTCAACCACAAACTGGGATAAAACTCTCCTTAATATCTAAGATCTTCGGGCACTTACATGCCAAATACTGTCAAGTACGGTACCTGGATAGAGCTTTTTGTGGTGAAAATAAAAATAAGATGAGGGTTTGTTTGCCAGAGCTGGGGGATATATACTCGTCTATAAATCTACCTCGTTTATAGGTCGACCCTGATTTTTTGACCAAGAAATCATTAATTTACGATATGCCTCATTTATAGGTCGACCCAAGTTTTTTAGGGTAATGGAACAGCAAAACCTTCACTAAAAACTGAGGGTCGCCGTGCCTGAAACACCGAGCGCCGAAGGCAAATTGTTTACCATTATTACGACACTTTACACTGAAACACGGGTAGTTTCAGCAAAAATATTGTATATTTCCATTCAAGTGTTTATTCAAGTCAATTAGGAGGGAATATTATTGTAATACAACAGTTGTTTTTAACTGAAAACCATTCGAAAAGCGATTACGGTAACTTATCCTGAACAACGAAAGAAGGCGAAGGTCGATTGTTTTCATCATGATTTTATCCCACTTTCCACTGTAATACGTACGTCATTTCAGCAAAAATATTACATTTCCGTGAATGTATTATATCAAGCACAGTATGAATAGAATATCATTGTAATAAAACAGTATTTTAACTGAAAACTATTAAAATAACGAGTAAAATCTCTTGAACATCGGAAGGCTAGGTAAAGTCTTTTGTTTTCGTCATGTATTTTATCCTATTTTACATTGCAATACATCACGTTTCAGCAAAACTACTATTTATTTCCGAGAATATATTCATTCAGGCACAGTTAAGATAAAATATACATGTGATGTAACAGTTTTTTAACTGAAAATGATTCGAAAAACACGTGTAACGTCAAGCTGAAACTCAGCAGCTGGTGGTGCGTCTTGCATCGTTGTAAACAATACGAGGTTGAGGTGGATTACCGGGTATTATACTAAGTGTGAAATATCGAAAAGGTTTTTATTACCGGTATTTTTTGTAGATCAATGAGTACTGTACTGTGATACCGTATATGATATGATAAGTTAGCCTGTGCTAAGAACTTCAACATAGACTACTGAAAGCACGTTGTAAGGTAATTTAGCCTATTGTAAGTTGGTGAGCTTCATCTGCTGAAGGCACTGCACAATTTTTTATTACTAATTGGTACATATTTTACATTTCCATTGTTTACTGGCAGTAAATGGTAAACATTTTTCATGTCTGAAGCTAAAAGTTGCTCCTCGCCCTTCCCATCATGCACGGATTCAACCTTAGAAAACTATTACTCATGTAGAGGTCGACCCCCAATTTTTTGCTTAAAAATTTGGTCTTAAAAACTCGAACTACACAAGAGTATATACGGTAGTTGACAGGATGGACAATATCTTGTCTGGTAATGGGAACAAACCCATTATCTGCCTCAGTGCAGGAGGTAATGCTATTGGCCAGTGTAGGAGTGAGGAGCTCCTTGATAAGTTCAAGACAGCTATAGAACGTATTAGGTTGAAGGGAGGGATCCCTATCATATGTGGTGTCCTGCCTAGAAGGAGAGTTGACAATGAATGGTTGTCATGGGCAGTTGGTGTCAACGGCAGTATTGACAGATATTGCAAGTCAATATCAGTTCCATTCACTGACAACTTGGGACAACTTTTAAGGCAGAAGGGACCTTTATGCTAGGGATGGGGTGGCAACCCTGGCTGGCTCTCTCTCGAGAGCAGTTCAAAAGATGTCGAAATCTTTAAACTGCTAGGGGAACATATGGACACAGAGGTGGAGGAGACTGCAGTGGGAGAGGGTAAACAAAGTGAAAGGTTACAGGGAAATAGTGCAAGGAATGATGACATATAAGTTAGGCAGGGAGTTAAAACTTAAAAACGTCCAAGAGAGGACTCGGATCACGACTAACTTAAATATCTACTGAGCAAACAGTAGGAATATAGTAGGAATATGAGAAACAAAATGGATGAAATCAGGGAGTTGGTATGTACCGAAAAAATCAATATAACAACATTCACCGAAACATGGATAAACTTAGAATCACGTGTTACCTGTCAAATACCAAATTGCAGGTTACAAATTATTCCATGCCGATAGGTAGATTAGGAAAGGAGACAGAGTAGCAATCTATGTCAGGGATAATCTGAAGTGTGAAATAAATAAGGAAATAAAAACTGAACTGAATACAGAAACAATTTGGATAGAATTAGTCGATGGTCGGGAAAAATTAAAAGCAGGAGTAATATATAGACCTAATCTAGACAGAGTTAATGAGAGACTTATTTGGGATGAAATGCGCCGGGCATCCAGACATAGCAAAGTCTGTATAGTAGGCGACTTTAACCTTGGCCAAATAGATTGGACTGACCTTACAGGTAACTCAGAATCAGAGGATTTTCTCGAGACGATCCAGGACTGTTTTCTAAGTCAACATATATAGCCAAACCCACCCGGGGTAATAATATACTCGATTTAGTTCTATCTAACAGAGAAAATCTCATTAGTAATGTCAAGGTAGGGAATGAACTTGACAACAGCAATCACAAAGAAATACGATTTCATGGCAGTCGCAAGAAAAATTCCATTAAAGTCCCAGATTTCAGAAGGGCAAACTTTGATGGGTTGAAAAGACAGCTGAGAGAAGGTATCACGTTTGGGGATGGATTACATGGCCTCACATGAGGCGACCTCACACAATGTACCCACAGAGGGAAACCTCACTTTACCTGGAGACCTGACAATGATAACCTCCCAAAATATGACGGTTGAGGATGACCTGATCACGAGATCTGAGGTTGATGAGTTCCACAACAATTTAAATAACGAGTTATTTGATGCACAAAGGCAGAACATACCACGCAGAAAACTCATTTCAAACAACAATTACCCGAAATGGATAAATAATTATTTAAAGAATATTATTGGACAAAGGAAGGCTATAGGTAGGAGAATTAATTGTGGTGAAGTTTACCTCCGAGATTATTATAAAGTATTGGTCAGTAGGGTTAAGATTGAGAAACAAAAAGCAAAGAGGAATAATAAACTGAAGATAGCAAGGGAGGCAAAATCAAACCCCAAGGGATTCTATCAAATGTATCAAACTAAAACACGAGAAAAGATTGGACCAATACAGTCAGATACTGGCGAGCTAACTGATAATGACGGAGAAATGAGCAATAATTTGAATAAATATTTTTCAACAGTTTTCACCACGGAAAATTTAAACGTGATACCCGAGACACCGACTATACAGAGATAGTGAAGAAAATAGTGACTAGTAATGATGTTAGTAAGCAAATAGACAAACTAAAGTCTAATAAGTCACCAGGTTCCAATGAGATACAGTATTTGCCCCAGTATTAAAGGAATGTAAGGAAGAGCTTAGTATGCCCTTAGCAAAGTTGATTAACATGTCCTTAAAAATGGGTGTAGTACCAGAATCCTGGAGGATAGCAAATGTAATAACGATTTTCAAGAAGGGAGATAGATCACTATCCTCTTACTACCATCCAATCGGTCTAACATCAATTGTAGGCAAATTACTGGAAGCAATCATTTCAAACTATTCAAAATCACCTGGAGAAGCACAAATTGATCAATGATTCCCAACATGGCTCGTATTAGTCTGTCAATAATATTATATAAATATGAGCTAAGAACATACATTCATTATATACCTTTTACCACCCAGACTATACAGCTACATAAACATTTGTTCTGCCACACCTTCTCGGGTGTACAGCCCATAAAACTGCAGACTCAACCCTCAGTGTGTGGGTAGACTGTTTAGTTAATGTCTGCGTTGAAGTGTGGTTTATCTCTAGTCACCAGACTCAAGAGAGTACAGCCCAGTTCTCACCAGTTCACAGCCCGGCACAATGCCTTAAAGTCGTGTCGAGAAGACCAGCTCTCCGGGCTGTGCTTCTCTCTAAATATATCAGCTAATTACAAGCTAATAGCTAATGCTCATTAGTCTGTCAATACCAAATAATTGTACAGACATGACTTCCCAATATAACTAGAAAACACCACGTGTGTTTACATTAAACCAAGGAACAACGAGTGAAGAGAACATTACCTGTGTGTCTTGTTGAACTTACAAGATAAGATAATTACAAGTACGTATAACCCAGGACAGCTGTGACGGTATCAACCAATCTACGATTGTATCAAAGGTAACATGTTGTGAGATTACCTGATATCTCACTCAGCTGCATCAAAGAAGATATTAAAAAATGGATTAGGGCGTGGTTATAGGACAGGAAACAGCGAGTGAGCATTAACGGCACTAAATCCGATTGGAACAACGTCACAAGTGGAGTACGGTACCCCAAGGCTCAGCACTTGGACCATTATTATATATATATATATATATATATATATATATATATATATATATATATATATACAGGTAGTCGTCGACTTACGACCTAGATTGGTTACGGCCGACCGGTCGTAAGTTGATCTGGTCGTAAGTCGGCCTATGTTATAATTACCTTACGTATATTATACTGTAATGTGTAATGATAATATAATCATCTTTAAGTCATATTTTATCAACATTTTCTTTGTTCATTATTGTTACGGTCGTCAGGTTTAAGTAAATCACTGCATACTACAGTACAATTGGTTTATTATTTACACTGGGGCTGGGGCCAAAACTGTCGTACCGCCGGTCGTAAAGTCGAACAGACGTAAGTCGCATAGGTCGTAAGTCGACGACTACCTGTATATATATATACAGTGGGGTATGCTATAACGAACGTAATTGGTTCCAGAACCTCGTTCGTTATAGCATTCGTTCGTTATAGGATTAATCCGTTCCAGGCCCCCAAATACAACCGCTTAACACTGAAAAAATTCTGTGGAAAATGTAAAAAATACGGTACTTTATCTTACCTTAGTGTTATTCAGCATGCAGGTACCCCTAAACACTGGCACATCACTATCACTTCCACTGGGAGTCTTGGCTTTAAGGTCCTCAAACAATTGTTTAGCCTTCTCACAAATTATAGCTTCACTAATGTTACCACCTGCCATTTCTTTCTCCTTTATCCACACTAAGAGTAAATTTTCCATCTCTTCAATCACATTCCACCTTGCTTTGCTAAGTCTAAAGATTCCCTTAGCCACTTGCACAGTTTTTAACTCCTCTTTATTCTTCAAAATCGTACATATAGTCGATTTAGCCATCCCATATTCATCACTAAGTTTCGCAATGCTTCTTCCATTCTCACGTTTCTTTATAATTTCTTTCTTAGTTTCAAGGGTTATTAGCTTTCTCACTCGCTTTGGACGATTCATTGTTACAATTGTATACTTGTATAACAAAATAGTTATAAAAATAACGCGAATTTCCACATCAAAAGACGAAATTTCAACAATAACAGTGGTGCACTGGCTACACAATGAGACAAAGATGGCGCCTGACGCTCTTGTTGTGGGTCGCGGTACAACAATATTCATGCGCCAGGCGAAATAGTCCCGTATTCATCCGCGTTCGTTGTAGGAGTTGCGTTCGTTATAGCATTCTCAATTTTATAGGCAAAACCGTTCGTTATAGGAATATTCGTAGTAGGATCCGTTCGTTATAGCATACCCCACTGTAGTGTATGTATATATATATATATATATATATATATATATATATATATATATATATATGCTGATAACCACCAGGAAAGAAGAAAACACGAAGTTCCCAAGCGCTTTCGTGTAATTCACATCTTCAGGGGTGAGTACAGACTAGTCTGTACTCACCCCTGAAGATGTGAATTACACGAAAGCGCTTGGGAACTTCGTGTTTTCTTCTTTCCTGGTGGTTATCAGCATATACCTAGATCACGCGCACCTACAGTGATTTACTTGCATATATATATATATATATATATATATATATATATATATATATATATATATATATATATATATATATATATATATATATATATATATATATATATATATATATATAACATAGATATCGGCATAGACAGCAACATAAGTAAATTTGCTGATGACACTAAAATAGGGTGTGTACTGTAATTAAATCTGACGAGGACTCCACAAAACTACAGGAAGATCTAAAAAAAAAAAATTTGAATGGTCTGAAAAATGGCAGATGAAATTAAATGTGGGCAAATGTAAAGTACTTAGTCTAGGAGATGTAAACAGGGAAGCCAGATACCAGATGAACAACGATGTTAATGAGAATTCCGACTGTGAGAACAAATTAGGAGTACTGTAATGATAAATAGGAATCTTAAGCCAAGTAAACAATGTGTATTTGCTCAAAACACGGCTAATTAAGTACAGTACTTGGATTAATACAAAGGAGTATTAGCTACAAGACTAGCGAGGTAATCCTAAAACTACATCTTGCGCTTGTGAGACCTCACTTGGATTACGGAGTTCAATTCTGGTAACCGTATTACAGAATGGATGTAGAAACCTTTTAAAGAATTTGGTATTTTTGCGTTTACACACCGCACATTCCTACCACTAATCTATTATCATATTCGAATAAAACGTCTAATTATTAGAAAATTTTCATCTATTACATTACCGGCGGAAATGTATAATAACAGAGAGAGCGTATCCAAAATTTTCTCTATTTTCATTCCTTAATCTTGTGCCATTATCACCTGCCTCACCTCCAACACTGTGTCTCCTGCGTCTCCTTCATAAATCATCACGTGCATGCATGCGTTCCCATACACGTCACGCGACCAATCAAAAGCGTTTTTTTTGCAACCAATTAAAATGATTTGTGGTTTAATTTGAGGTATTTTTGGCCCAATCAAAATCGATTTTTATTTTGGGTCTCTCATATTTCCAAATTCAAGTTCAGTTCCGACTAAGGAAGTCTGTGATGGGTGTCACTTAAATTATATGGAGCTGATTGCGAGTTTTTGGAAAAAAAAAACGAAGAAACTGTAGCATTTTCTCGATCGCATGGTGTTCTTCCAACCTCAGTAAAGTGTACTAAGAGCAAGACTGAATGTAAATATCACAAAGACCAACATATGTGGCGTTGTGTAAAAATCTCAGAATCCAACGACGATTAAGAACCAGGCCATTAAGGTAAGAAATAGGTGATTCCATCATTTGGTGAGTTAGTTAAGTTAGGTTAGGTTTTTGTTTTTCTAGTGTTTCTTGGTGTATTTTTTTATCCACTTAGCCATTAATTTTTTTCGCAAAACGTCCAACAAAAAAAAATCTATAAAAAAAAATAAACGGTAATTTCCGCCAGAAATGAAGGTCATATTCGGTCTAAAGACACACAAATACACTAGAAAAATAAAATTTTGACTTTCTAACAGTGCGGTGTGACAGTGCAAATTTACCAAGTATTCAGAGGAAAATAACAAGACTAATCCCGAGCATTAGGAACCTTGAGTACAGAAACAGGTTAAAGCATCTCAATTTGCACTCCCTCGAGAGACGTAGAGTGAGGGGTGATATGATCGAGGTGTATAAATGGAAGTCAGGGCTAAACAAAGATGATATAACAAAGGTACTCAAACTATCAACCAGGAACGAACTCATGACAATGGTTTTAAATTAGGGTAAATTTGCACTTCCACCTCACCATCTGTTAAAAAGTAAAAAATATATTTTTCTAGTGTACTTGTGTGTGTTTAGACCGAATATGACCTTAATTTCCGTCGGAAATTGACGGTTTCTTTACCAATTTTTTTTTCGTGGGACGTTTTTCGAATAAAAATAATGGATACGTAAGCGAATAAAAAATACACCAAGAAACACTAGAAAAACAAAAACCAAACCTAACCTAACTGACTCTCACCATATGATGGAATCACCTGTTTCTTACCTTAATGGCCTGGTTCTTGTTCGTCTTGGATTCTGAGATTCTTACACAACGTCACATATGTTGGTCTTTGCAATATTTACATTGTCTTGCTCTTAGTACACTTTACTAAGGTTGGAAGAACACCATGCGATCGAAAAAATGCTACAGTTTCTTCGTTTTTTTCCCAAAAACTTGCAATCAGCTCCATATAATAGAAGTGACACCCATCGCAGACTTCCATGGTCGGAACTGAACTTGAATTTCGAAATATGAGACCCAAAATAAAAATAGATTTTGATTGGGCCAAAAATACCACGAATTAAACCCAAAATCATTTTAATTGGTTGCAAAAAAACAAAAAAAACTCTTTTGATTGGTCGCGTGAAGTGTATGGGAACGCATGCGCGTGATGATTTATGAAGGAGACAAGCAGTGTGAGAGGTGAGGTTGGCGATAAATGGCCGAGATTAATGGGAGAAAATTTTGGATTTGCTATCTCCGTTATTACACATTTGAGACGGTTATGTAATAGATGAAAATGATCTAATAATTAAACGTCTTATTAAAATATTATCATAGATTAGTGGTAGGAACGTGGAATGTTTAAACGCAATAATACCTAAATTAGACAAATTTAAATTTAGGCTCAAAATAGGTAAACATTGGTTTGGAAATAGAGTAGTGGACGAGTGGAACAAGTTACCAAACATCATCATTAACTAGAATACGCTGGATAGCTTCAAACATACAGTAGGTTGGATGGATACTATGAGCAATGGGGGTTGGGTGTAAACGGGACTGCCAAGTATGGGCAGTCGGCAGCTACCAAACAGGGAGGTACTACTGCATGGGAAGATATTGGAAGCTTAATGTGTTGTCTAATGGTAGACCCTGTTGTCATATGTGACCAAGTCCCAGGTTGCTTATCTGACTTTCTACCTCATTTACACACACAAATGCACAGGGTTTGAATTGTTTCTCTTACTTTGACAACACCACATACATATACAGTAATGTTTCTCACTATTGATTATTATTATTATTATTATTATTACATTTTCTCCCCCTATAGGGCCCTGCTGTGCCCGGGTGGGCTATTAATCCCTGTACAAAACAACAAAATGGACAAATAGGCTCTACTGGCCTATAAAAATAATAAAAAATAGCCACCATATCCTAACTACATTAAAAATCAAACCAATTCTTTAAACCTCTGTGTATTTTGTGGGGTTATAAATATTGAGGTAATTAAATGGTTCCTAGCGAAGCATTTAAATCACCTCACCATAAACAATGTCTCTTTGCCGGTGTTTACGATATATCAGCCCAAAATATTAGTTAAATAATAAGTCGGGTGAATCACTGTCAATATATGGTGTAATATTATCCATACCGACTTATTCCTCGGCTGTTGTTCCGTCCAGACAAATGGCCGCCTTCCTCACCCACCGGCCGCCATCTTTGATGTGTTCGAGTTCCTGCGTCAAGTCACCAAACATTTTATATTTATATCTTAAATTATTTACGAATGATTTGTATTTTGTATTTTAAATATATGTGTAAATAATACCAATTGAAATATTAATCTATACCATAACGGTATATTACATTAATTATTAACACGCTCCTTTGAAGGACTGTCAACTGTTCGTACACCTCAAATCACTCACTTGTCATCCTCGTTTAAATGGTTGATAATTGCATATTTATTGAGTAAAATCATCATATAACTTTACAGTTAATTTGACATGTATGCAGAAATTAAAGATATACAGTTCAGTATGCATATAGACAACGCAGGTATACAGTATACATACCTAGACTGTTGCGCCTCACTCCTTGGCCCGGGACAATGTGAGACCTTAAGGTTTTATCCAGAAATGGCATTGGATAATGAAGGACAAACTCAACAGGAGCAAATGAGGATTAAAAATGAATGGGCAAAGATGAAATACACATAAAGTAATGTAGCTTCATTTAAAAGATTCAATTGTCAGTTTGTAAAATTGAAGGTCAGCCTTCACAACTCCTGAGCCATGGATAGACGGCAGTTACCATCCCATCCCAGACCCCTTTAGAAAATGACGTCTTCTAGTCCCTAATGTAGGCCACCCAACCAACAAGTTGAGTGTCCTGGGCCATGAAGTGGCCTTAGGTCACTTGAGTGGCCATGTGGAGTCTGGACCGACAAGAGCCATTATCCCACCTGCCACCTCTGGAGAAGTCAGGGAGGCGGCCCTAGGTGATGACGACCATCAAGTCCTATGTTATGTCATCACTGCAATCCCTTAAAGCTTGTTTGGGCAAGTAATGACATCCCCCAAAACAAAACTGTCAGACAATTACAAACAGCCGTCCTAATTCTAGGACATACAATATACCCCATTAAAGGAGCTGAAACACACTGAGGGACACAGCAGCGTGTATATAGAGAATGCCGTAATTTAAAGTACCGTACATGTATTCAAACAATACACACAGACAGTGAGGGTAAACAATTAATGGTAAACACCGAGTTTCCTCATAAATTACTGCTTTGACGGGAAAAAAGTTGTTGACTTATTTAGAGAACTCTTCTTGTGAATATTGGTCTTCATAAAACTGTATCTATGTTAGGTTCACTTTATTCCCTAGACACGTCCATAGCTGAGACAGGCACAAGCCACCTGCCACCAAAACTCAAACTCCTACTGTCTTTTATAAACAAGATCACTTTTCATTTACATTTCATTCAAGAACAGTAAATAGATTTGACCACACATTAATGTCTGTATTCTTATTCTTACCATGACAAATAATGTATCCCAAAAGCTTATACTGTCGGTGTCTTTTGGGGCTTGGATATATTTCTCAACATACACTATTCATTACAACCGCCAGGTCTATTTCACATGCAATTACTGCTCTCATGAGATGCATCCCAGTTGTACACATCACTTATAGCTAATTATCTAAACCTATTCACTTTAATAATGACTTGTACCTCTTCCACAACTTTCTTCTTGTTGGGTGATGTTTCCCAACTTTCTCAAATACTACATTACTGTCTCCATGGTCGGTGTACTGATAAAATAGTCCAGTTATGTTAGATACAACTCGGGTATAGTACTTCATTATTATACCATCCTAATTCTATGCAAATCCATTTATTTTAAGTTTTCATTATTCACTTTCTTCATTTCTCCCACTTTGCAATCGTGGAATTTCTGCCATCTTGTGTCTATCAATCCACATGCACCTTACAACTGTAGTGTGTCTGTACAGCAAAATTAAGCCTAACTTGTGAATAAAGATCACTTGCCCATCAGAGAACACTGCTCTACAGTATGTATCTCATAGACTATTAAAGAAAATAAATATCTAGGCCACCTCTGAGTGTAAAGCTGTTAAGCAAACTGTACTGTAACCATTATTCTCAGCCCTGGAGAACCTGCTATCTTATTAGCTCTAACATGGAGGGAGACTACTTAATTGTCTTACGGAACCCTCAGAGCTCACACCAGGAAGCCTGTCACCAATTTCTTCCCCAGGGATTAGCCCACCCGGGCACCAACCCACATCAGGGTGTGGGTGGTGAAAAATGAATAAATTCGACCATAAATACAGAAATTGAAATAAAAAAATAAGAGACCAATAGTGAAAATAGATATATACAGTATGTTGTGCTGTCAAAGTACGAGAAACAATTGAAACTTTACAATTGTGTAAATAAGGCAGAAAGTCAATCAGCAATCTGTGACTTGGTCACAATTTATAGTGATGCCATATGGCAGCAGGGTCTACCATTAGACAACACATTATGCTTCCAATATCTTCCCAGGCTGTAGTACCTCCCTGTTTGGTAGCTGCCTACTAACTGCTACCTAAGAATCATCAATACCATTTACAGTACAGCCATTTTTCATGCTTGTGTGAATTACCTGATGGTAATTACTAACCAACTTCTACATACTGTAGTAGCAGCTGGGCATTATAATGTAGCATATAATATAGAACCTACAAAAGCCCTCTTATAGCTGGCAAGGCATGGGCGCTACTCCATGAGGTAATCAAAGGTTACCTGCCTACCTAATGTTGCAATTGCAGGTGACTTCCTTTTTTTTAAGTAACCTTTGGTAGTTATCAACACTGTAGCACCCTTGGCAATACTGCAGCTGCTCAGTTTAAAGAAAATGCAGCACTACAATTTCCTAAGTACAGTAACTAGAAGTGAAGTAAAGGGTAACAGTAAATTGGTTTACCAATAATCACTGAGGTAGGATATGTAACAACACACAACATTGGGGGAGTGGAAACATTTAGACACTTGTCAGTTTTACTATGATTATTACATTAACTAATAATAAAAGTTAGATACAGGGAATTAGACATTTTAAGAAATAAATTTTATAATTTTTACAACATATTTATTTGACAAAAGACTACATATTACCTATTCCTACTCATCTCTTTCTACAGCTACAAAGTATGAATAATTATAAAAATCTTGAAGAGTTGATTTGTCCACTATTACAATATTTTCAAGCCTATTCAATTCTAAGCAGCATAACATTATTTATGCTGTAATTGTCCTATTTTCCAACATTAAAAATTATTAACCAAACCACTTACGGTAGTTTAGCTGGACCAGCAGATGTAATTGACTTATTTTAGGTAAAAAGTTTTTCACTTTGTACAACTGGACATGTTAGGACCCTGTTTTTATATATGACAGACACAAGTAATATGACCATAATGTTTACCACAGGTGACCAGATACACGTGAAGTGATATTGCCTATTATAACAGTGGTGCCAGGATGATTAGGCACAAAGGAATAGTCCCTGTCTTCCTGGTAACAGAAAAAAACTCCATACAGTATACACACATTAACAGTGGTATTCATATCCTATTAAAATATCATGTCCAGTTGCATTTTAATTTGGCAAACATGTACAGTGACCCCTCGGTTAACGAACTCAATCCGTTCCAGAAGGTCGTTCGTTAACCGAAAAATTCGTTAACCGAAACCATTGTTTCAATGGGTTTTTGGGTAATTGGTTCCAGCTCACCGAAAATTTCCTAAATTCAACAAAAATGGTAGAAAGGTTCACTTACTCTGAGGTGTGTATGTAGAAGGCTCCTGGATGATGATGATGATGATGGGATTTAGAATGGGGGTGGAGGAGAAGGAAGAAGAGAAGGCATTGGGGTGGAAGAGAAGTCACCCCATGGTGCCATTTCACCCATAAAATTTTAGCTCTCTTGGTGTAATTCAAGATTATTTTCTTTAAATCAACACTGCACCGCATTATATATTGTCAATATGTAAAATATATTTCAAAATGACGAATAATTTGCTTGGAAACACAGAAAAAAAGCGTTTAGTTGAAGAGAGTTTCAAGCAAGATGTTACCTCCAGTGAAAACAGAGAGAGACTAACGCCTGTTTGCTGTGTTAAGAGGCTGGATGCCACGCATTAAACTAGTCACTTTATCTTCAATTATGTTCAATAATTGTTGAAATGACTAAAAAATTGAATATTAAATTTTTAAAATTATTGAATAGTATAAACTTCTTGATATTTACTAAAATAGTAAGGAATTTAAGCCCTAGAACCGATTAATGTATTGGCGGACTGACACTAAAGCTAGTTGCCTGGTTATTGCAAGTGAAAACATGTTGAGGTCGGTTCGTAAGAAATTCGTTAACCGAATTTTTGTTCGTTAACCGAATTGAAGATCCTTATGGAAGGCAGTTCGTTAACCGAAATTTCGTTAACCGAGGCGTTCGTTAAACGAGGGGTCACTGTACAGCGCTTTTAAAATTTCTTAATATAATTATATATGTCTTAGAAATGTTTTCTTGCACAAAGGAAATTCCCATAAAAACATAATTATATACGGTATTGTGTTGGCATTTAAGAATATGTATTCGTGTGGTTATGTATACTGTACTCGGCCCTGGCATTTTTTGAGGTATATAATATAGGCCTACAGATGTCGCCCCAATGTGGGGCATAATCTCTATACACACGCTCTCCTCCATATATAAAAACAATTTACTGCGTAAAAATGCAGTTTACCACACGCTCGGGTAGTTTCATAAAATTCTTGTGCATGTATATATGTAGAGTGTGTGTGTGTGTGTATGTGTATGTGTATGTGTGTGTGTGTGTGTGTGTGTGTGTGTGTGTACACATACAAACTCAAAATGGTGATATTTAAACCAGGTGAAATATGTCAATTGGCTTAATGAGAAACCAAGATTGTTGCCCAAAATTAACAAGTTTTGTTTTTCTTTTTAAAGGTAATGAAAATCTTTGTAAGCCTGGTAAAAGTGCAGTCATTTGTAAATTTTAACCCAATTTTATGTAGAAGAGGATTAATTACACTACTGTACAACAGGCTAAGTCAGACATCCTAAGGTAGTACAGAACTGATGTTAGGTAGTTTTGCAAGGTAAAACCAATTGATAGCAGCTAAATGTACAGTCGCTAAAACAACTATCTGTGCATACTTTGTGGGAAACAATATGAGACCATGGACGATAAATATTGGTATATGAGGGCTGTCACTAGTCACACGGAGGGCTCTCACTAGTCACACATAAAATTTTGGATCATGTCGACCCCCACCTGCACAGATAGTAGTTTTAGCTACTGTACATTACTGTACTGTAAATTGAGTGAGGTAATCATACTAAATCAACAAAGATTGGGCAACATGGACCAATCAATTGATCACTGTGGTCTCCGAACCCCACACCTCTCGCTTTCTTCTACTGGGGTCACAAATTTGTTCTTTATCAACCATGGTAGACAACAGATTTTAGGTGACCCCAGAGGCGAGGCATAAATCGAGAGGTGTGAAGTCCAGAGACCTCAGTGATCAATTGATTGATCCTTGTTGCCCAATCTTTGTTGATGTGTTAAGGTATGATTCCCACACCTGAAAAAGACAAAATTAGTACAACAGTGTGACTTCATAACACGCCCTTGTATATATGTACTGTACTGTATAATGAATAGGGGTTTGATAGCCTTGTACATATGTCCTTGATTGATTTTCCTTGGTTAGAGGTAAAACTAAATAAAGAGCACAATGAATAAATCTTTGGCATGTGTCTAATTATACTAAATGAGATTATTCCTTATACTTTCAGCAGCAGGGTCAGCTGGGGAGATGTGCGTGCACACTATTACCAAGTAAACAAGGTCAAATTAGACTGTATAATCTTAAATCAAATAAAAATAAAGTCCATAATGTAATAATATATCTTTAGTTGTGTTACCATTGAGCCCCTGTGATAAATGTGTGACACATTCCAATAAATATTTTCAAAATTTTAGTATTTATTTTTTGTATACCAGGAATTTACTCAGGTACTGTATAAAATTTCAAAATTATGTAAATGGCACCAGAGTAAAATATTAAAATTATACTTTCATAATGTTGTACACTGCCAATCTTATATGTATAATTGTATACCCATTAAAAGCATGTTTATTGCGAAGCATCATGAACCAGTTAATACTGAATGTAGTTCTTGCACTGCTGAGGATAACCATGGAGACTAGGACTAATTTGAGGTGAAATACTGCACCCCACCAGGTTAATAATGACAGATACAACTGTTGCCTCTAGTCTCCATGCAGTAGTAGGAAGACAGTCTCAGTAAACTAAAAACCGCTCCTGTAACCCGTGGCAGCATTTATAACTTGCTCTTTGAGTCGGTCAGTTTCATTTGAGAGAGCAGTTTGCCGCTACAACTTGTCCCCCCAAATACGATAATTTGCCATACACCCATGGCACATGTTTGATGGACAGCATAATTATATTAATAGATTTCATAATGAAGCTTGAGATTCACTAAACTGTACAGTATTGAATTCTGCATGTACAATTACAATAACATGTACAGTAGTCAAGTACACAGTATAGGTACAGTACGGTATTCACTATTTTGCCAGTTATGAATTTGCTTCTATTAAAATATGGCACAAGTATGACTATTGTAAACCTGATGTCTGTATTTGTTGAGATGCTTTGTTATTCATTACTGTACATAAAGTAGTCAGTTGTACTGTACTAACTCAACATTCTCCACCACACACACTCATGCAACTCATGTACTTCATATCAAAATTATATGAAAATTGATTCATCTTCTATTCCAAATACAAATAACTATAACAGGTTCGAGATAGATAAACTTACATACTATACATACAGTGAGGAATCTACGTACTTCTACAAACCTGGAAAAACACTTTCACATGATAGGTGGCGTGAGCTGCTTCACACAAACAGCTTGTTAATACACAGTCCTGAACATTACAAAGTGGTATGCATAATAAAACTTGGACGTATCTTAACTACATGACCATAGGTGCCCTTTAAAGAGTACTGTATAGTGATGGATACTGGTCTTGGGGTACAAAGATGCACTAGAAAATGGCACAGCATCTTGTCTCAATGATGATTTTTTTTCAAAGTTTTTTCATGCAATACCAATACAATATATATATATATATATATATATATATATATATATATATATATATATATATATATATATATATATATATATATATATATATATGCTGATAACCACCAGGAAAGAAGAAAACACGAAGTTCCCAAGCGCTTTCGTGTAATTCACATCTTCAGGGGTGAGTACAGACTAGTCTGTACTCACCCCTGAAGATGTGAATTACACGAAAGCGCTTGGGAACTTCGTGTTTTCTTCTTTCCTGGTGGTTATCAGCATATACCTAGATCATGCGCACCTACAGTGATTTACTTGCATATATATATATATACAGTATCAACAGTATATTTCTGCAGTGTCTCTACTTCTTAAATGAGAAAAAGATAAATATTTAAAGTCTCTAGATATACATTACTGAGATGGGCCAAGCATTTGGACTTAAATTTTTATATAAACATCCAGTTAAGGTTTAGTCTTTGGTCAAACACTTGAAGTAGAGCAGGCTACTTAATACAGTATATGAACAATCCTTGTGCTTCTGCCATGAGTGACTTCTATGCCACATGTGAAGATTATGTTCCTTAAAGCAAGTTTCAAAACACCACTACTGTAATACATTTAGCAGCTAATATGTGGACATGTTCGTTGGTAGAACTGGACAGTAAACACCGAAAAATGCTTTGGGCCAATAGAAAAATGTTTGATTCATTTAAGTAGGACGGATCAGGAAATTACATCATACACATCCCCTGACAACTTAGCTTTCAGGATGGCCACTTGTGTGTTTATAACATAGTACACTCACACACCCTATGTTAAATGTTCCAACTTGAAGGAACTAAATATTTACAACATTTACCACTTATATCCCACATATATTTACATTTTTATAACAGAGGTTATACATAAAACTTTAATCTTAGCAGGTAGTGTTGGACAAGTGTACTGTACTCTGGACTGTAAGTTCACAACTGAACACTGCTAGTACAGTATAGCACTCACATAAAGTATTGCTAGTGTGTGTGTGTCATAGTTCATCCAATGTTGTGGTTCACATGTTTTAAATATTGAGTTACTGTACTGACGCCCCCTTAATGCATTGTTGCAGTGAGTATAACTGAAAGTATCTATGCCTTCACTATTAAAATATCTCAAGTGAAAGTTGTTCTGTTGCCTTAGAATTATTGTTTTCAAAGGTTGTGTGCACTGTACTTTAAATAATTAGCTGACAAATAATCTAAAATCTTTAATTATTTTTAACTGTTTTTCATTTAATAGAGGTTTATTTAATACTTGAAATGAGATCTATCATAGGTACAAAATATAATGAGTTCAGTAAATATGAACACAATTAAAATTATTGAAAACCTACAATAATTGGTGTTTTCAAGAGGTTAAGTACAGTATTTGTATATACTTTGACAAGAGTTATTAAAGAGGCCTATTATTCCGTCTGTGACTGATTTCATTGTTGTCCTCGGGGTCATAGGAGAGTTCTTTACAACACTGACGTCTTCTTCACAACAGTCTCACCACTGCCAACTTCGTGTCTGTTGAATGTAGAGGTTTGGTGAACAGTGATGACTGCTGACACAAAATCGGGTGGTTCATCCTCTGCATCACCTTGTCGTGTAGCCACTAGGAGATACAGACACAGTTAAATCACTTGAATTTTTTGTTGATCTATGCATATTAATGAATATATACTGTATATGGATCCACAACAATGGAACACGGGAGGACCCTAGTTATCCTACATTTCATTCACAAACATAGATGCAAAGTTGCCATGTTGTAGAATTCAAAGTCTAATTTATTAAGGTAATACAGTACTGTATACACAATTTAACGATGTACCATCACCCGCAACGCTTTATTAAAGAATCCCGATAATCATTCACGTTTAAATGCTATTTTCATTAACCGTAAGTTTGACATACTAATATCACATTTTTCTTAATGAAAAATTGTTGTAGGTAACCCTACTCGTTCACGTCCCGCCTGAGCCTTGAGCGTGAACCGCGTGAACCCACAGTGGCTGATTGAGCGGCGGACCAAGTGAAAGTGCATCAAGGTTGGCCGAATAAACTGCCGTAAGACATCGTGATAATACAGACAATGCTCATTCATTATATTTAGGAATTTTATATAGTAATCGTCGTCAAACAAATTCGTCTATCGTCATCTGAAATGAACAGTGCCATGTGGAATGAAGATATTATTATCTACAATTACTACATGGTCGTGCTGGAACTGGCCATTCTCTGTGACTGTAGTGTTCTGCGTAGCAACAAAATCGGTAAAGACAAATACAATCTACGAAACACTGGTGTTATTCTGGTTAACTGACAATAAAATCTTATTTGGCTGTAGTGTGTATGCTTGGTCCACGGGAGCGAGCCTTAGCCGCTGAGTAGGCCTCGTCTCAGGGCGTGGAGAGGCTGCCAGTGTATACTCACTCTGACTAGTCCGTATAAGCAGACCGTGCAGAGGCTGATCCCCAAGGATCCCGTGACATCATCATTCGACTTGCGTTTGTATTGACAGGCGGACGGAGGCGAGGTGAAAACTGTAGTTATCGTGGCGAGATAACTTACATTTTATTGTATGACAGTCCAATGGTTGGCAATGTTCCGTGATATAGGGAAGTTATCATCTGTGAACTGAGGTAATTACCTAGACAAATTACTTCAAGCCATTTCATTGTGCCGACACTTGTAGTGGTGCCAATCATGGAGGACACAAGAACACGAAGACCAAGCAGGTCGTGTACTGAGTCGATGAGTGTGAGTAGCGGTGAAGACTCCATGATAGAGCCTGTTACAAATAAAAGCTTCATAATGCAGCCTCTCGGCAGTGTATCGCGATCTCCAGACCCAGCTTGCGCAATCTCGAAATCTACTCACAAAGCTCAGAAAGAAGTGAACGATCACTACTCAGTGGCAGTGGCACAGCTCATTCACGAGCTGTTCCCAAATATTAACCCCCAAAACCTCCCACCATGGATGATAAACTTGTGTCCACTGCTCGCCCGGTTTGTGAAAGAAACTCCTTCCAAATGCGTGAAAACTGTGATGGGACGCTTGAAGCGACACCTGCATATGGCGGCAAATGGCAAGCTTTCAGTTAGTCTTGTAGCGGCAGCCATACTAAGACTTCATCCATATGTAAAGGAACGGAACTACTCCAGTGATAACGTTACCATGCCCAAAATGTTACCATCGCGAATAAGAGATAGGTTAGCCTGTGGATTATTCGTCCCTATGGTGCATGTCCTGTACGGCGAGACTCTCGTGCAAAACTGTGGCTCCCACGTGAATATTAGCGGCCAAGAAGTCGGAGGAGAGCCGTACCCCATTAGTCTTACAGCTTCACCACCCAGAGAGTTTGTCAAGCTCATCAAGAGGATAGACGTGTTGAGGGGCGTGACATCACATGCTGTCGCCCTAGGCTTCCGCTTCCCCAGATTGGCAGCCAATATGCACGGGCTGTCTCACCACCTGTGGGATTTCATGTTCACCCAGAAGATGCCTGCTGCGGTCGGCATGGAGCTGTACGATGCCTTTTTTCAGGAGTTTGAAAGGCAACTTCAAATGACAACAGTGATGCCTCTGGACAGTTTTCCATTGTGGTTGGTTGAGAGTGTGTCGGACAAGTATAAAAGAAATTGTGCAGAGGCTATAAAAGGTCCCCAAACCACTGCCTAACAAACAGTTGTTCACAAACGTACAATCCATTTCATGAAACCAGTGCCGGATTAACCATGAGGCACTTGAGGCACTGGCCTCAGGCCCCCCGACTCTAAGAGGCCCCCAAATCCAAACATTCTCGAAGTTGAAGCATATAAAACATGTACTTCGTTCAACGATGTCCTAGCAACGTCTCAATTTTCTGTCTCTTATGAACATTGAATGTGTTATTTTGCAGAAGCTTAATATTGATGAAATCATTGATAAATTTGGGTATATTTTGTTCTTGCTATATATATATATTTATATACCTTAAGGGTAGGGGCGCCAAGTTGATCTGTGCCTCAGACCCCTATTAAGCTTAATCCGGCCCTGCATGAAACAGTTGAATAAATGTTTGTCTTATTTCGGTGTTTCATTTTGTCATTTAGTAATACAGTAAAGGGAAAACATTATACAAAAAACATTACCATTTCCGGTTTGTGAACTAACAGAGGAGGGAAATAAATTCAGGTGATCCTCAGTTTAGTTACAGTTTTCTTCAGATATACTGTATGTTTAGGGGGTGACTCACGTAAACCCCTCAGAATTACCCCAGGCTGTTCCACTAGCACTAAAATACTCAATAAGAGCAAAGAACTAGGAATATCCAGAGTCTGAGAATAATTCAAACTCAACCCGATGATAGCTCTGGGTCTTTAGTGTGGTGATCCAGTTAACAATGTGTCCAAACTACAGCTACACATATGAGGATGTTTGGACTACACAACCTGTACAAGACCAAGACATCAGAGGCTTCTTATCGCCGATTAATATACACCACAATACCTACAGATTAATAACCGCCCATTCTGTATCTTCAAAACACCGCCGAAGTGAGAGCTCTTGAACACAACCATAACCTACACACCAAAAATAGCATCACTTAGACCACCTACAATAACTGGGCATCCACTCTACAATATGAATTAGCTGTTATTCTCCCAGCTAAAACACTCATTGCTCATTACTCTACGCAGGATCATCATCACTGACTCACTATCTGAAGACCCTTTTACTGATGTGTACAAAACTAAAGATATACTGTATGTGGCCAGACAGAGGACAACAGCTATTAAAAAAATATGTATACAACGAGTCCTATGTATATTTATGAGGCACATAACACGAGAAATAAATAAAGGCAATGAAAAAAAATCCTACACCCAATTGAATCCAATACAATATGGTAAACGGTGGAGTAACATCATTATAGTACTTACAGAACGTGAGGTAGGCGTGGCCAGGGGTGGAGAAGACAGTGTAGTAGGCCCAGCAACAGTAGGGTGGCGGGGAGGTGTGACGGCTGGCTGGCAGAGCTGGCCGCGGCGGGCAGACCATACCACACACGCAGTGACTCCCTCACCAGCTCCTCGTCTCGCGGGTCTACAGACAAGCTAGTGGTGTCCTCCAGGTAGTCTGACGCGTGCTGGTCGTATGGTCTGTTAACACAAACATACACATTACTGATATATGTATGTTACTAGAAATGATATTATCTGTTTGCCACTAGTGATTATAATCTTCTGTTACTCAAAAATGTTCCTTCTAACGTCCCCCCCCCCCCCTCCCTCTCACCCTCGGGAGTGATACCATATCCTACTACACTTTTCCTCCAGCCTCGAGTCATGTGGTAGACACCGTAAACCTCAAGTTTATCATTAACCACATAAGCTTACGAGACGTTTGGACGGTTAGTCTTTGTTACATTTGTTATGGACCGTATCATCTAGTGTTATTACAGGAGGAAACCCAAGTACTGTAAATAGAGGGAAACCCGACACATCACACTGGATAACACCTATGAGAGACGAGAGTAGCTACCAACACCCATCCCAGTCAGTCATCCCGGCTTTGTGCTCCCTCCCTAAACAGACCTACGACCTCGCGCATCTCTCTCTAAATAATTATAATTTTTTTTATAAACTAATGTACTATTTACTATCATTTTTACACATACTTCAAGATTTTAGTTATTTGAAGCTTACTAGCATTATGACGTCAACTCCTCTCCCACCATACAACAGCTGATTGGTGGACTGGTGGTGGCTGTCATCAGTCTCCCCTTGACCATATGGCCACCTTGCCCTCCCAACCCACCAACGTTAGTCACCTGAGTATAGGTCGTCCTCGAAATGCAAATTATGTTTGCGGTGGTGTGGATAATTATCTAAAGCTATCCATTGATTTTTTAACTATGATTTTAAGCTTATATATTTTTAACTACGAATATAGAAACATTGTCACGGAACATATACAGTATTTTCTTAGAATTTACAAAGATCGATAATATACCACGCAATCTAAACTCTACTTGCATGCACCATCGCCCATTTCCTTGTCACTACATAAAGTATTAAACACGTAAATAATATTATATTAGTCCCAATTCTACCAAAATACTTTGACTAAACGAACAAACACTCAGATTACAGAAGGTATAGTAAATTGCCTAAACTCCACTGCCGGGACACGATTTTTTTTTTTCATTTTTTACGAGCTGTTTGGGCGGGTGGGCTATCCAGTGTTAGTCGAGGAGGAAACCGGACTCGGGACACTGTGATGTTTGGTAGGTGATGTTCGGTGTGTTCGGGCCAAGCAGGACTCGAACCCTTGACGTATTTGAGAGATAAGAGCTTTACCGCCGTTTCAAAATACAGATAACTCTTGTTATTTATAAAGAGAATCTGTTTTTTTTTATTGGTATACATATTTAGTGTATGAAAAGAATACTCCCGTAATAACCTGAAGATTAGGCATCCTTGCTTATTTCACCATAGGGTTAAAACGCATTAACGCTGTCCTAACCAATGGATGAAATATACCGGTACACTTATTATTCCATAGTGATATTTATTTCCTATTAGTATAAGACTTACTCTGGCGGCTGTGGGTCTATTCTCACCCAGAGGTCATTGAATTGGGCATGTTTCCTGGAGGGTTGGCTGGTGGTAGGCAGTCCGCGGTGTCTGTGTCCTGCACCCGCTGCCTGCTCTGACAGGAACCTGATAAAAGAAATGTATAATACATTAATAAATTACTGTACTTTTAATACATCTACAAAAGGCTTAAACATTTACTGTATTTACAATTTATGAACGTAGGGAAGTTAAGTTAACCAGAATACATGTATAGGTGAAGCGTTGTACAATATGACCTGAGAAATTTTATTCCCCAGGAGATCATCAATCACCGTAATTCCAAATAACCTAACCTAACTCAACTTGCCATACTTGATACTGTATTCTCCCTTCAGCTTGGTACGCCACGACACACTAATCCAAACTTTACAATCTACACAAACCAGAAGCACATGTTTCTGGTCATGTGCTGGGAAATATTCTAACATGATCTCATGTGGATACAGCACTGGTTGTTTCTTACTGTTCCCTCAACTTGTTCACTGTATTATGTAAACCAAAGCAGTACAGCACAGGTGATCCTCTACTTACAAACGAGTTATGTTGTAGTGGATTTCTCCCCTACAAACGCGGTTTGTCGCTGAGTAGCCGACCCCGCGAATTCCCAGGGTATGCCTCGTGGTCTAGGTCAACCAGCGCCGCCTTACATGACGGAGGTCAACTACTAAGCCACGCCTACCTCCGCTATTTAAGACCTGACCTTGTGGTGACCTCTCTCTTCTTCTAGCTACAGCCGCAGCAAGCAACACCACCTCCTCCGCCGCTGCCTGGCGGCCCTCGCTCCCGCCGGCGAGCATGGCGACCCACAAGCTGGTCCTCCTCTGAGCATCCTCACCAACCAGCTCTCTCTACATCACGCTTGTAACCACGCTGCCTTCCCAGCACCAAGCTGCATTGTACATCCAATACAACATGTATACAGAGAGCACATTGTGAGTTTCCTTTCTCCATCCCATCCTGAGTGTGAACCCAATAACCCGTACCCCACAATGTCACTGAGGTTTATTATTAAGTCTATTTGTTCGTAAGTCCAACTTTACTCTTGTAGATACTAAACATATTGAGAGATAAAATAATTATGTTTAGTAGAGCCTTAAAACCTGGCATACTCTTCTTCTATTTGGCAATGAATGTTTTATCAAGCATTTTCTTCCAATATAATTCAGTCTTATTCACAGTAAACACATTCTCTGACAAGTAATCCCCTTAAACAACGATGTACATATCTCTGAAAGTTCGTAAATTCAATGTTCGTAAATAGAGGTTCACCGGTACATTACTGTAGTTGAAGAGTTTGCTGCTGAGGAAAAAGGCATCCATAATGAACAAAAGTAAATCGGGTTCTCTTACTTGGCAAAAGCTGGGTCATGCTGCTGCTGAGCATCTAGGGTGCTGGACGTGAAGAAGTCCTTCAACACTGACGGCTCGGGTACGATTCCTCCTCGGTGCCCTCTCTTCCGCTTGTGCCTGTAGAGTTCATTGATTAGCACAAGTATAGAGGTCTTACAGTGAAGCCTCTATATAAAGGACATTTATCGCCATATAATACGTTAGATGGAGGGTTTCACGTCTAATGGACCCTTGATATAAAGGAATTTCCTCTCCATATACTTCAGTAGTCCATTAAATAGAGGTTTCACTGTATCTAGATCCTTACTGCATAAACTGAAGATTGTTCTTGACCCAGGACTGTGTATAAATCGTGTGTGGTCAAGAATAAGGTTTGTGCTGGATTATTGGAGGTTTGGTTTATTCTTGAAAATGTGAAGCTCTGATACAAGAATGCAAGTAGCCAGGTGGATACACAGATACTACAGAGGAAAACATCAAGATTGTCGCCTGAGGGAATCCAGATTTCAAACTTAATTTCCCTCCTGAAGATAATCTCAAAATCTGATCACAACTGACTTTAGGAGTGACATTAACACCAATATTCTTGAGCATTAATGATCAGAAAATAGCCTCTCTAAAACATATAGGGAGTTTTCAGAATTTAAGGTATTATAAATTCTTCTTTAAATCTAATTAGTAGCACCAGAAATAATACTCAAAACTGAAGTCAGAATATACCTAAGGAAACCACGGAGGCGAATACAGTGCGTGAGGGAGGGACGAGTGTACTTAACTCACCTCTTAATTCTAATCTCTGGCCCAACATGCTGTACAACTAACCCGGCAGCACGCACCACGTCCAGCACCGTATGGTTACCCAAGAAATGACCTGCAAGCAAGAGAACATTTAGAAAAGTATAATGATATTTAGGGAATGTATCTATCAAACAAGAAACTGTGTCTGCTATAATGATTGCCACCCAGACATATTTCTTTTGTTGGGTGTTCAAGGGTAATGGAATATAGGTTAGGTTTCTGTATCACTGTAAAAACACATTATGAGATGAGGGCATTATGTGGGTCTGTCATATGTTCAATAGCAGATGTTCTTTTAGCTGTGAACATCATTACTATATTTCAATTGTCAATTAGTAATATTTTCTCCGTTTTTCCTATAGTATTGAAGATCTTGTTATTTTAGATACATTAATTTAACAATGTCACACACACACACACACACACACACAGAGTAAATAACCAGCAAGATACGATCGTCAAACAGCCAGGCAGGACAAAGTTATATCACAAAATAAAAGTGTCAACATTTTCGGCGTTCCATCAGCGGAGTAAATATTGGACGCGTCTCCCCATCACTCGCGACAGTTTTCTATAACGGCGGGCGGGCAGCTTCGTCTTCTTTCAATTATCACCGATGGAGCTACCAAATATTTACCGTGTATTATTGCTTCTGATGGGAAGTTGGGGTAGCAATCAACGCTCTATTATGACACATTACACCGCTCACCTCTCTATAATGGAACCTTCAATATTACGACGATGCTCTCCCCCCACCCAGATAACGTCAAATATATGTCAGGAAAAAATAATAATTTGATATTGCGAAAAAAATAAATTGCTATTGTCCATTATCACGATATACGAATAATTATTTAAAAATACACCAATTCAAATACAAGTCTTAACATTACAGAAATAAATGAGGTAAATAAATTAAAGTCATTGAACACTGCCAGCAAAACAAACACAGTCGACAGAAACAATCTAAGGAAGCATCTCATTAGCAATTGCAAGAAGGTTGAACTGAGGGCTGAGTAATCTGATTGTGACAACACGATAAATTATGTTCTGTCACAAAAGGAGCATTATTTATCTTCATTTCCCTTCACCTGATCAATAATGGCTGTTGGGTGTAATAAACTAGGTGAAATAAGAGAGTGATTCAATAGGTAGAAGTTAGAATGAAACTTTAATTTGAATGACTAGATATTCTTGGTGTGTGTTGAGTATTATCTGTCTAGTTGTAAAGTGTAGGTGGTCATATAAATACATACACACACAGAGTAACACATACATACGCAGTTACAAACAAACACACGCACAGTAACACTTACAAACATACACGTACACACAGTAACACTTAAAAACACACGTACACACAATAACGTTTAGAAATCTCTATCTCTCTCACCACACACACACACACAAGATATTTGCCCACAGAAGAGTGTAATGGCGTGTGTGTGTGTACATACTATAAGAGGCTCTCAGGTAACTCAGTGGAGAAGCCAGCGTATATGGACAGAGTATATATACATGACCCCCATTATGGCACACGAGGGAGTATAAATGTTCCAATATTTCCACAAGACAAAATGCAAACCCGCTTTCACCTTATGTATATATGAATGGCATTAGGAGAGAATATACATACACAATATGACCGTAAAGATGTTGAACTACACATGTCGGGTATACATATGAAGGCGTAGTGGTCATCTTGCTTCTGTGTCTAAACCTTCATTCATAGTCAAGTTATCATAAACATTCTGGTTCAAAACAAATTCGCAGCGAGTCTTGGGGTTTATCTGACAAAATGGCGTCCACTTGAGGGCTGAGGCCACATAGTGAACAACTACTGCCTCTCCCCTAGAAGCTGGTCTTCCTCCCGGGCGAAGGTCGTAAGTAACAAGAGAAACTGACCCATACTTAGCACAGGAGGGCGTGAGGCAGCCTCCTGGCACTGAGGTAGAGCAGCACTCCTCGGCGTCTTTGATGAGGGAGTGTGACCTCAACGCGGCATCTTCAACCTCCGCCCAAGGCATCATGGAAAACCTCCAAACCTCCAATGAGGCCAGACTAGGCCCAGCTGGATATCATTATACCAACAGAACCCTAGTAGCCACGGGACTCAGGGAGGCAATCAAGGACCAGTTAGGCGAGGAAGGAGAGGCTGTGAGAGGCCACAAGAGCGTCGTGGGGGTGAGGGAGCCGGAGGTCACCACACAAGGTAGGACAAACAACAAGGCAGTGGTCCTAGGCTGGTGTAACACGCCTGTGCTAACCTAACCTAACCAAGTACGCATTTATTTAATTCTACATATCAATAAATTTTAACCCTTTGACGATGATGATTTAACCCTTTGAGGAGGAGGATTTAATGTTGGCTACGTTTAAGATTACTGTTGGCTATGTTAAAATGGTTTACGTGTTATCATCATATAAACAAGACTATCAAAAATAACTCGTATGTGTGTGTGTGTGGGGGGGGGGGGGGATACCTCCTGAGTACAGTACATATGATTATCGACTCTTACGGTCTTCAGTATAGAGTTCATTATTGTGTGATGTATAATGTGTCTTCCCCCCTACCTCAGTTACCCCCCTCCCTCCCCCTTCCCCCTCCCTCCCCCCACAGGGCTCGGAATAGTCTACCAAAAGAGGATATTTAATAAAGGTTCCTGCCTTGTATAAATCAACCAGCGGGATATTTATTACTAGGACTAACACCCACGCTCCAGGAGGTGTACTGGGAATGGAAAGAAGACTGGGGTGATGATTTTTTTTTCCCCAGTCACTACGTCCTGTCTCGTATATTACATCCTGGGGGGAAAAATTGCAATAACACTCAATGAACCACAACAAGAGGTAAATACTTAACCAAAATCACCTCATCCCGTAATATATATAAGGATAATCTTCACTACCCAGCAGCCATCCCTTCCAAATGGATTAAAGTCAATACCCTAACCCAACCTAACCTAACCCAACCTACTAACCTAACCTAACCTAACCCAACCTAACCTAACCTAACCCAACCTAACCTAACCTAACCCAACCTAACCTAACCTAACCTAACAACCTAACCTAACCCAACCCAACCCAACATAACCTAACCCAGGACACGTCATCATATAAACAAACCTCTTTCTCATTACAAATTATAATGAGGTTGAATGAGAAAAAACTCCCCATATTTGATGCTGGTGTTTAGGTAATACATCAAGGAGGGTGAAGGTAGTTGTTCACCCTCCCGCTGGCAGTGTTGACCAGGGAGGGTGAGAGGGTGGGAGGGTGAGAGGGTGAAAGGGTGGGAGGGTGAGAGGGTGAAAGGGTGGGAGGGTGAGAGGGTGAAAGGGTGAGAGGGTGAGAGGGTGAAAGGGTGAGAGGGTGAGAGGGTGAAAGGGTGAGAGGGTGAAAGGGTGAGAGGGTGAAAGGGTGAGAGGGTGAGAGGGTGAAAGGGTGAGAGGGTGAGAGGGTGAAAGGGTGAAAGGGTGAGAGGGTGGGAGGGTGGGAGGGTGAAAGGGTGGGAGGGTGGGAGGGTGAAAGGGTGGGAGGGTGAGAGGGTGAAAGGGTGAAAGGGTGAGAGGGTGAGAGGGTGAGAGGGTGAAAGGGTGGGAGGGTGAGAGGGTGAGAGGGTGAAAGGGTGAGAGGGTGAGAGGGTGAAGGTAGTTGTTCACCCTCCCGCTGGCAGTGTTGACCAGGGAGGGTGAGAGGGTGGGAGGGTGAAAGGGTGGGAGGGTGAGAGGGTGAGAGGGTGAGAGGGTGAAAGGGTGAGAGGGTGAGAGGGTGAAAGGGTGAGAGGGTGAGAGGGTGAAAGGGTGAGAGGGTTCCCACCAAGCAACATAGCCAACGGTAATCTTAGACAATACATAAACGCCTTTTAACACAGCATCTTATTTTTGTTAGTCTCACAAACTATAGATTGTGTGGACGGGCAGCTCCCCCTCCTCCTCCTCTTCTTCTCCCCCCTCCTCCTCTTCTTCTTCTCCCCCCTCCTCTTCTTCTTCCCCCCCTCCTCCTCCTTCCTCACCTCGACACATTGTAAACCTTCCTCAGTATACAAGCCGTTGCTCCCCCACCCCTCCTCCCCCTACACTCCCATATTGGCCATCTCCTACACTCTCTCTCTCTCTCTCTCTCTCTCTCTCTCTCTCTCTCTCTCAGCGCCTCTTGACCATGACAGTGGGTGGGCAGGGGACCCTCGACCAGGTCAGCGGGCGGCCAACAGCTCCCCGGGGTGAAGGACGGAGACACCCCACGCCACTAACCTCCCCAATGTTGTTTTCTCCATCGTTAGGTCAGGATAGGATAGGATAGGTTAGGTTTAGGATAGATTAGGATTACGATGTTTAATCTTCAAGTGAAATAACGTAGTGTAAGGAAGGGACAGTATCTTGAAGTAATCCAATTATACCCCAGTAATAGACGAGAGATGAATAACACAAGTCATAAGTGTAGGAACCCTGGCAGCCATAAACAAGAAGAAGGTAATGGCGGACCACTTTACGAAACCCACACAGCCACCACCAACCCCTTACAATTTTTATAACACTAATTTACGAGCCATTACTTCTACCTTAAAAAAAAAACCCTTAAAATATTCGTATATGGTTAAGGTATATAGGTTTTATCATGGGTCCGTATTAATAGATCAGAGGTAAAATATGTAGAGAGGTTTCGCGCATTTCATTGGCCAAAAATCATGATAAACTCCCGCTAGTCTCTTAAATCACACTCGCTGGGTCAATATTTCTGGGGAATAATGGGATCATAGGCGGTGTGGCCTCAGATAACTATAATTTAATACTTCATAAATAGTTGGATTAAAGACACCGCTCTCGCTAACCCACAAGACGCTTTCGCTAACTCGTACGTCGCTGCTCTCGCTAACCCACAAGACGCTCTCGCTAACCCACAAGACGCTCTAGCTAACCCACAAGACGCTCTCGCTAACCCACAAGACGCTCTAGCTAACCCACAAGACGCTCTCGCTAACCCACAAAACATATCTCGTAGAGCCGACTGGGTGGAGCGGTACTGATATGCACACTGAAACACCATAGTCAAGTTAACATCTTCACTACACATTAACTAGTACAAGTAAATCAACGTTAAAATATTACTACGTTCATCAAGATTTTTTTTGTACTTAATTATTTTATTTTTATTTTGTCTATATATTTAATTGAATATATAAGCCCAGATCAAACACACACACACACACACACACACACACACACACACACACATAAAACACAATGGATAGTTCCTGGTCATAAGTCATTAGAATAAGGTAAGTGTTTGGATACGAAGCTCCTGTAAAAAATTAAAGTGTGAGGAGAAGGTCGGGGTGATTACCATACGGCCCTTACAGCTGCGCCAGACCCGTAACGAGTCAATATGTTTCCTGACGACCTAAAAAGATGGGGTGAGGGGGGTGGGGTGAAGGGTGAGGGTGGGTGAGGGAGTGAGGGTGGGTGAGGGAGTGAGGAATGCAGGGTGAGGATGAGAGTGAGTAAGAGAGTGAAAGAATGAGGGAGAGAGGGGGTGAGGGAGGGAGTGAGTCGTTAGTGGGTGGGGAGTATAAGGGGGCAACACTAATCCTCCCTCTGGGGTACTTACCTGCACCGAAGGCGAAGAAGAAGCTCTGGTCGGGATTAGCTCTCAGGATTTCCACAACACGACGTCCCATACGTTTGTTCCTCCTGTAGATGAGTTCCTCTCTGAAGTATTCGTCGATGTGGGTGGCCGTGGCAGCGTCCACCGGCGGGAGTGATGCGTTGCCTAAATGAGGAACCTGCCAGGGGGGACGAAGAAGGGGAAGGAGATGATGGTAATGATATACAAATTAATTCTACTGTTATTCCACTGTTATGACACGTGATGTTGCTACTAATGTCCTTATTACTCTTAAACCCTTGAGTACGATGATTTAACCCCTTGAGTACGATGATTTAACCCCTTGAGTACGATGATTTAACCCCTTGAGTACGATGATTTAACCCCTCTAGCTATAACAATTCCACCCATTGTGTACTATGATTTAACCTCTTGAGTACAATAGCATTTTACTCAGGAGGTTAAATCATCGTAATCAAGGTGTGTGTGTGTGTGTGTGTGTGTGACAGGGGAGCCAACTCACCTGGGTGGTATCTTGGGAGAATATAACAGCATCAAGGTCGCCACAGTTGTAGTGAGTTATGAGGTGATCGGTGGTGTAGGTAAGGCGACCATCACCCGCCCTCAGTATCTCTTGTTGGGATAATGTGTGGTTGAGGGCGAACACCACCTGCAACAACCAAGGTGTAGTTAAGATGTTGCAACACCTTCAGGATTAAGATACAATTAGCAACACCACCTGCAACAAAATCAAGGTGTTATTAAGATGTTGCAACACAATCGATTCTAAAATTAGCATAAAGTTAAATACAAATAGCAACACCAACTGCAACACAACCAAGATGTAGTTAAAATGTTGCAACACCTTCAGGATTAAGGTAAAATTAGCAACATCACCTGCAACACAATAATTCTCCAGTTAAACCCATAAACACAACTAATAAAGCCTTGAACCACCTAAAACACCTATAAACCAATATTACTCTCTAGTTAAACCAAAAAGAACACAATAAAACGTTAAAACACAAAAAACACACGTCCTATGACTCAAATTACACGAGAGTCAAGTAAACAAAGCAAGAGTCAAGTAAACAAAGCGAGAGTCAAGTAAACAAAGCGAGAGTCAAGTAAACAAAGCAAGAGTCAAGTAAACAAAGCAAGAGTCAAGTAAACAAAGCAAGAGTCAAGTAAACAAAGCGAGAGTCAAGTAAACAAAGCGAGAGTCAAGTAAACAAAGCGAGAGTCAAGTAAACAAAGCAAGAGTCAAGTAAACAAAGCAAGAGTCAAGTAAACAAAGCAAGAGTCAAGTAAACAAAGCGAGAGTCAAGTAAACAAAGCGAGAGTCAAGTAAACAAAGCAAGAGTCAAGTAAACTAAGCGAGAGTCAAGTAAACAAAGCGAGAGTCAAGTAAACAAAGCAAGAGTCAAGTAAACTAAGCGAGAGTCAAGTAAACAAAGCGAGAGTCAAGTAAACTAAGCAAGAGTCAAGTAAACAAAGCAAGAGTCAAGTAAACAAAGCGAGAGTCAAGTAAACAAAGCGAGAGTCAAGTAAACAAAGCAAGAGTCAAGTAAACAAAGCGAGAGTCAAGTAAACAAAGCGAGAGTCAAGTAAACAAAGCGAGAGTCAAGTAAACTAAGCAAGAGTCAAGTAAACAAAGCGAGAGTCAAGTAAACAAAGCGAGAGTCAAGTAAACAAAGCAAGAGTCAAGTAAACAAAGCAAGAGTCAAGTAAACAAAGCGAGAGTCAAGTAAACAAAGCAAGAGTCAAGTAAACAAAGCAAGAGTCAAGTAAACAAAGCGAGAGTCAAGTAAACAAAGCAAGAGTCAAGTAAACAAAGCAAGAGTCAAGTAAACAAAGCAAGAGTCAAGTAAACAAAGCAAGAGTCAAGTAAACAAAGCGAGAGTCAAGTAAACAAAGCAAGAGTCAAGTAAACAAAGCAAGAGTCAAGTAAACAAAGCAAGAGTCAAGTAAACAAAGCAAGAGTCAAGTAAACTAAGCAAGAGTCAAGTAAACAAAGCAAGAGTCAAGTAAACAAAGCAAGAGTCAAGTAAACAAAGCAAGAGTCAAGTAAACAAAGCGAGAGTCAAGTAAACAAAGCAAGAGTCAAGTAAACAAAGCAAGAGTCAAGTAAACAAAGCAAGAGTCAAGTAAACAAAGCGAGAGTCAAGTAAACAAAGCGAGAGTCAAGTAAACAAAGCAAGAGTCAAGTAAACAAAGCAAGAGTCAAGTAAACAAAGCAAGAGTCAAGTAAACAAAGCAAGAGTCAAGTAAACAAAGCGAGAATCAAGTTTCACAAGGGACAGCCACAGTTCCCAACACGCAAGAAACCTTATCCTTTAATGTGGCTACACTGAATAAACTTTTAAGAATTATTACCACAATATAATTACGGTGAAATCTCTCTATATAACGGACTTTGATATAACGGACTAATCTCTTATATTAGTCCGTTAGAAGTTACACATATACTTAATTTAGATAAGTATAAGTAATGGGTACTTGGTTAGGTTAGGTTACGTCATTCCATCCACCTGAACACGTCACCTCACCTCCCTCACTATAATTTCTTTACTATTTACACAATTATCACCCCACTGTCCTAATCGGTGTTCTAATTAGTCAAGACGGACTAATGATAGACCGCCACCTACTCCACCAATCAATTACGTTAATATTTTGGGTACAGTACTCTGATTGGCCGGTAAATACGTTAACATTCAGGATACAGTACTCTGATTGGCCGGTAAATACGTTAACATTCAGGATACAGTACTCTGATTGGCCGGTAAATACGTTAACATTCAGGATACAGTACTCTGATTGGCCGGTAAATACGTTAACATTCAGGATACAGTACTCTGATTGGCCGGTAAATACGTTAACATTCAGGATACAGTACTCTGATTACAGCTCGATACAGCAAAAATAACTCAAAAATACGTTTCAGTTAACTACAGCCTCGACGATTACTTCCTCTGTAAAAAAAATCAACATGTCCCTCTAGCGGCCAAAGTCTCAACTACGAGGTAAACATGTCCCTCTAGCGGCCAAAGTCTCAACTACGAGGTCAACATGTCCCTCTAGCGGCCAAAGTCTCAACTACGAGGTCAACATGTCCCTCTAGCGGCCAAAGTCTCAACTACGAGGTCAACATGTCCCTCTAGCGGCCAAAGTCTCAACTACGAGGTCAACATGTCCCTCTAGCGGCCAAAGTCTCAACTACGAGGTCAACATGTCCCTCTAGCGGCCAAAGTCTCAACTACGAGGTCAACATGTCCCTCTAGCGGCCAAAGTCTCAACTACGAGGTCAACATGTCCCTCTAGCGGCCAAAGTCTCAACTACGAGGTCAACATGTCCCTCTAGCGGCCAAAGTCTCAACTACGAGGTCAACATGTCCCTCTAGCGGCCAAAGTCTCAACTACGAGGTCAACATGTCCCTCTAGCGGCCAAAGTCTCAACTACGAGGTAAACAAATGCCAGGATGTAAATATTATGGGGCGGCTGGATAAAGCAAGTCAGCCTAGCACAAGGGCGCCTCTGATAGTCCAGCTGACCGTGGCTGACACATAGTCCCACCCACACACTTATTTATTTTGTAGCCCTTAAGGCATTAACCTCTTGAATACGATGACTTAAGCACTTAAAACACGATGACTTAACAATTTGAATGATGACTTAACACACTGAATGATAGAGTAACCCCTTAAACATGATAACTTAACCCTTGAATGATAGTTACGATGACTTAACCCTTTAAACACGATGACTTAACCCTTTAAACACGATGACTTAACCCTTTAAACACGATGACTTAACCCTTTAAACATGGTGACTTAACCCTTTAAACACGATGACTTAACCCTTTAAACACGATGACTTAACCCCCCCCACCCAAACGCAACATTTCTTCCATACCTCATTTCCTTTATAACTAGGAGGTGCACAAGTAACTAGCTGTAAAAGATGAGAGAAAAATCAAGCATCTTCTCTCACTTGAGGGAAGGCATGTAGGCACAGTTTGTTTACTAGTGGGTGTCAACACGACCCTCTGGTTCATAAACACGCTGCCTTCACCCGTCACTGTCAACACGCTGATGAGAAGAAGCAACTGTGGGTGTCCTAACCTAGCCTAACATAACCTGACCTGTCCTAACCTGACCTGACCTATCCTAACCTAACTACGAGTAATCTAGCCTGACCTAGCCTAAACTAACCAAGCCTAGCCTGACTTGACCTGACCTAACCTTCTCTCTCTCTCTCTCTCTCTCTCTCTCTCTCTCTCACTCCCAGACACCCATGAGCAAGTAACTTCATATCTACCTCATGATTGGCTGCCTGGAGGAGTGTGGGCGTGGCCTTTTTCACTTCCTAGGCACAGTCGTTACCCTCACGCTCGGCAAACACCGTATACACATGCAAATTACTATCCATACATCACATTTACGACTGCAATAACGGGCCGAGTCATCCATCAAACTTTACATTCCGGATTGCAACATCATCCATCTGGTACTGCATCTTTATGGTAATGAGGGAAGGGGGAATATAGCAGGGGCATGGAACGTGTGTGGAGATATGTTTTCCACGTGATAACCCCAGCTTAACCTAACCTAACCCCAACTTAACCAAACCTAACCTAACCCCAACTTAACCTAACCTAACCTAACCCCAACTTAACCTAACCTAACCCCAACTTAACCTAACCTAACCTAACCCCAACTTAACCTAACCTAACCTAACCCAACCTAACTAACACCTAAGATAACCTAATCCAATCCAACCTAAGCTAACCGAACCCACACTTAACCTAAGCTAAGCTAACCTAACCTAACACAACTTACTATAATTGTTACTACTAGTACTGCTACTTTTTTAATGGCCTCCAACCTCGATTTATAGCAATACAATACTACTATTACTACTACTACTACCAGCATTACTCCTTCTACCACCACTACCACCACTACTACCACTACTACTACTACTACACCCAGTGACACTAACTTACAGCCATATATTTTACGTCGAGGAAACAGGTTTTGTATGGACCCGGACAGCTGGTGACGCCCACGGGAGTTACGCATCAACTTATATTCACTACATCTTGCCTACGACTTCCTCAAGCTCCCTATTGTCCCTCCCCTATACCTCCTCCCCAAGTTTTTATCCCTCCCCACACCCCTATCACTACGCCACCTCCCCAAATATCCACATCTCCCCACACCTCCCTCCTCCACATATCCTCCCCAAGTTTTTATCCCTCCCCACACCCCTATCACTACGCCACCTCCCCAAATATCCACATCTCCCCACACCTCCCTCCTCCACATATCCTCCCCAAGTTTTTAAATCCACCCTATTCTCTCTACCTCCCCTCCCCTCCTTCAACCTCCCCTCCCCTCCTTCTTCCTCCCCACTCCCCCATCATCAGTATTTAAACGACCCAACACCCGTCCTGGAGTCATGAAAGGCTTCCTGAGTGCTGACTTCTACATCATTAAGTCTCAATAACCTCGCCCCTCTAATGATACTCGCCCCTCCAATGATACTCGCCCCTCTAATGATACTCGCCCCTCTAATGATACTCGACCCTCCAATGATACTCGTCCCTCCAATGATACTCGTCCCTCCAATGATACTCGACCCTCTAATGATACTCGACCCTCCAATGATACTCGTCCCTCCAATGATACTCGCCCCTCTAATGATACTCGCCCCTCCAATGATACTCGCCCCTCCAATGATACTCGCCCCTCCAACAGTACATCAATAACTCGTATAATGTCTGGTTCCCGCTGATCTTAGTGACTCGCATCATAGCTCGATTGCTGGGGGGAGAGGGGGGAGGGGGGGAGGGAGAAAGGGAGGGATAGGGACGGTGAAAAGAGGAAGGGGGATAAGGAAAGGGGGAAGAGTGGAAGGTGAGAGGAAAGGAGGATAGGGAATGAAAAATTGGGGAGAGAGAGAGAGAGAGAGAGAGAGAGAGAGATTAAACCATCTTTATACACAAGTAAATCCTCACAACACAAGAGAAGAGATGGAAGGGGAGAAAGGGGAGAGAGAGAAAGGGGGGAAGGGGGGAGGGGGGGGGAGGGGTAGGACCGTCAACCTGCCCCACCAATCAGATCGCACCATTAGGCCACCAAAGACCACTGAATTGTGTTGACTTCACGGGGAGAATAATTATAGTGACTGCTGTGTTAGTCTTCATTATGGCGTCTGTTTATCATAATTAAACCCGGATATATGAGCCACTGATCACGAGAGGCGCGCCATAACCTAATGTGACCTAACCTGACCTGACGTGACCTAACTTAACCAAACCTAATTTAATCGTGTTTTACTTTAGAGAGAGAGAGAGAGAGAGAGAGAGAGAGAGAGAGAGAGAGAGAGAGAGACCCCCCCCCCCTAGTCCAGCATAACTTCCCCCCCTGGCGCCCACAGTCACAACAAGGTTCCAACTCGGGCGGCCAACTTCGGACTAATGGCGCGCCTTCCGATACTCATATCCGGCCAAGCGCCATTACCCCCGGCCAGACGTAACCCCACACCACCAGCAAGAGATGGATGAGTCAAGTGGGTGAGTGAGGGTGGGTGGGTCCTGGGTGAAAGGATGAGTCTGCCGGATGAGTGGGTTGGAGGAGGGTGGTGGTGGTGGTGGTGGTGGTAGTAGTAGTAGTAGTAGTAGTGATAGTGGTGGTGATGGTAGTGGTGGTGGTGGTAGTGGTGGTGGTAGTAGTAGTAGTGGTGGTAGAGGTGGTGGTGGTGGTGGTAGTGGTGATAGCGTCTAAGAGCTTCCATAACAAACAAGACCCTCCCCCCCCCCCCCCCCACAACTACAGCTAACCAATACTAACACATCAATCTAAATTTCTGATGACCCGCCAGACTAGTTCATTGAGATTCCTGCCTAACCCAGAACACAACAACAGGGGTGGTGGTAGTGGTGGTGGTAGTGGTGATAGTGGTGGTAGTGGTGATAGTGGTGGTGGTGGTAGTGGTGATAGTGGTGGTGGTGATGGTGGTGGTAGTAGTGGTGATGGTGGTGGTGTTCATTCTCGGATAAGAAGGGCATAAGTGGAAAACTCGTTTTATGAACATCTTAACTAATTGGTGAGATAAAAAGGTTTATAGTGTCGTTCTTGCACTCAACATCCCGTCATCATAGAGTATTTACATTTAGTTTAGTTTTTTAATTGTATATTTTTAAGGATATTAATACACCAATATACACACACACACACACACACACACACACACACACACACACACACACCTCCTTAATGACTGACCTGAGAGAAATTGAGGCCATTGAGAGGCACGCACTGTTCCTCCACCCTCTCCACGGCGCCTGTACGCTTGGTGAGCCTCTCGGCCTCCTGTGCGAGGTAGAGGTCGAGCACTGGCACCCCGCGGCTCCTGATGTCACTCTCCGTCAGTGAGTTGACCATCAACATCACCCACACCGGTCGCTTCCTCTCCCAGTTACCTGTGAAGGAAGACATTTGTGGTTATTAGGGTGGTGGCACTCGTGTGTATATGGTGGCACTCGTGTGTATATAGTGGCACTCGTGTGTATATGGTGGCACTCGTGTGTATATGGTGGCACTCGTGTGTATATGGTGGCACTCGTGTGTATATGGTGGCACTCGTGTGTATATGGTGGGACTCGTGTGTATATGGTGGGACTCGTGTGTATATGGTGGCACTCGTGTGTGTATGGTGGCACTCGGTGGCACTCGTGTGTATATGGTGGCACTCGTGTGTATATGGTGGCACTCGTGTGTATATGGTGGCACTCGTGTGTATATGGTGGGACTCGTGTGTATATGGTGGCACTCGTGTGTATATGGTGGCACTCCTGTATAAGCACCTCTTAGGTAAACCGATTATCCTGACCGAGTAAATAAACGCACAGGTAAATTTACATTAATTAGCTGTTCTGTAAACGGATTAATTTTAGTTATATTTTAAGTACCGTAAATTACCTTCCCATGTAAATAAACTCAATAACCTTGTTTACATAATTTACAAAAAACAATAACGAAAATAACATTACTCCAGGCGTTGTCAATAACACACTCACCACAGTATCACCACACACACTTACCACCACACACACTTACCACCACACACACTTACCACCACACACACTTACCACCTCACACACTTACCACCACACACACACTTACCACCTCACACACTTACCACCACACACACTTACCACCACACACACTTACCACCACACACACTTACCACCACACACACTTACCACCACACACACTTACCACCACACACACTTACCACCTCACACACTTACCACCACACACACACTTACCACCTCACACACTTACCACCACACACACTTACCACCACACACACTTACCACCACACACACTTACCACCACACACACTTACCACCACACACACACTTACCACCTCACACACTTACCACCACACACACTTACCACCACACACACTTACCACCACACACACTTACCACCACACACACTTACCACCACACACACTTACCACCACACACACTTACCACCACACACACTTACCACCACACACACTTACCACCACACACACTTACCACCACACACACTTACCACCACACACACTTACCACCACACACACTTACCACCACACACACTTACCACACACACTTACCACCACACACACTTACCACCACACACACTTACCACCACACACACTTACCACCACACACACTTACCACCTCACACACTTACCACCACACACACTTACCACCACACACACTTATCACCACACACACTTACCACCACACACACTTACCACCTCACACACTTACCACCTCACACACTTACCACCACACACACTTACCACCACACACACTTACCACCTCACACACTCAAGCTGTCACTCTTAAGAGGGGGATGACAGAAAATCGCGCTTGATTAGCACCTGTATTATAGATCTTATGGACAGGTAACTTAGAGTCTATTTTTCATTACCTGCTATATACTTTTGGTTATACTTCATAAACTTTCTCTGTATTACGTTGAACCTAAGACACCTGAGATCACCCTACTACTACTACTACTACTGGCTCTCCCTCCTCCCGTCCCCTACTACTACTACTACTACTACTGGCTCTCCCTCCTCCCGTCCCCTACTACTACTACTACTACTACTGGCTCTCCATCCTCCCGTCCCCTACTACTACTACTACCGACTCTCCCTCCTCCCGTCCTTAGCGACTTGACCCCGTGACGTATTGGGCCGCCTCCACACCTGTAATTACCAGCTTTGTGTAATTACCGTGTCAGCCAGTGGGCGTTGCCTTAACAGATTGATCCAACTCTCCCCGGCGCCACTCTTCCCGCCGCCCTCACTCACTCACTCGCTTATTTACTCACTCACTCACTCATTTACTCCCTTATTCACTCACTCATTTACTCCCTTACTCACTCACTCACTCATTCCCTTACTCACTCACTCTCGCTAACTCACTCATTTACTCCCTTCCTCACTCCTTCACTCACTCACTCACATAAAAAAAATCAATTTCTCTTTTCCTGTGTGAGTGTGTACAAGCCGAGGAGTATACTCATTTGCATATACTTTACCTGTGTACGTATACAACCACTGTGTGTGTGTGTGTGTGTGTGTGTGTTATGACTATATGCAGGAGCACTTGCAGGCGACCACTGTGCATTAATGAACTAAGCCAGAGAAAGTTTCCCTCACCTCTAGAGATGTTGTCACAGCCTAACCTAATCTAACCTAACGCTAATCTAACCTAATCTAACGTAACCTAACCTAATCTAACGTAACCTAACCTAATCTAACGTAACCTAACCTAATCTAGCGTAACCTAACCGAACCTAATTCCACCTGCGGTCTCCTAATATGTCTATGGGTGCGCGAGTATTGCCAAGATGATAAGAATACTTTTTCACCTTTTTGTAAGAGTTTCACTGCCATTTGAGGGTGAGGGCGGGGTGTGGGAGGGTGAGGGCGGTGTAAAGGAGGGTGAGGGCGGTGTAAAGGAGGGTGAGGGCGGGGTGAAGGAGGGTAAAGCAAGCACTTGAGGGAGCGTGGGACAAGCAATGTGTTAAGGGGGGAAGAGGGGTAGGTGAGTGTGGACTGTGGCCGGTGTTGGTAACTGAACAAATTTGGGGAGATCTTACAAGAGCCAGGTGGATGAGGACCCTATGACAGCTCGTGGACGACTGAGGAGCTTCCACTCTTCACCGTGTACATAAGGCCAGGTTTGGTATGACGTAAACAACACTCCCCGACGTCTTAATCCACGACTATTATGACCATCTACCCAGCTACTCCATCGCCAACTTTTTGACAATATTACACCAACTTTTTGACAATATTACACCAACTTTTTGTCTATATTACACCAACTTTTTGACAATATTACACCAACTTTTTGACAATATTACACCAACTTTTTGTCTATATTACACCAACTTTTTGGCAATATTACACCAACTTTTTTACAATATTACACCAACTTTTTTACAATATTACACCAACTTTTTGACAATATTACACCAACTTTTTGACAATATTACACCAACTTTTTGACAATATTACACCAACTTTTTGTCTATATTACACCAACCTTTTGTCTATATCATACCAACACGTATTTAAATCATCACTAATACCTTACCATCTTTGCTTCACACGTATTAAATATTTATCTCCAAGCATCAACAATCTCGTGGGCAGACTACAGCATCTTGCCAAGGTGGGAGTGAAGTAACCTACCAGTGACTGTATGTTTGAAAGACCAGATCAACACTTGCCTCGCCGCCATTCATCACAGAAAAGAAAACTAACTCTCTTGACGTCTTGGGGGTAAAGTTATGCAGGAGAAACTTATTTATAAATTAAATCATTGATGTATTAGAGTTGATTAAGGGTTTACGCCTGCGACTCTCTCTCTCTCTCTCTCTCTCTCTCTCTCTCTCTCTCTCCCTCTCCCTACACCAACCCCACTCCCTCCGTTTTTGCGCTCCTCTTTGCACAGGATGCAAGGGGTGCCCAATAAACTAGGCCCCTCATGGGACAAATCTGAAATCCCCCCCCCCTCTCTACCCCCCTCTCCCCTTCTCTACACCATCCCAGAGGAGTAATTACCTCAGTCATTACATATTCGAGGGAGATTACTCGAGGGAGGGGATGGAAAGGAAGGGGGGGAGAGGAAATGGGGGGGAGGAAGAGTAGAATGATAGGGGAGGGGAGATAAGGAACTAAGGATTGAGGGAAGGAGAGGGGCGTGGACGGGGAGGGGAAAGGGGAGAAAGGGGGAAGAAGGGGGGATGGAGGTGATCACAGTAGCCGCACCCCCCCCCCCTCATGCATCTTAATTAACGCCTCATCAATCCCCAGCCTCCTCCCCCGTACAGTCGTTAGTCTAGACCTTGATTACACGGACGAGGAGGTGATACATCTGTGTGTGGGGGGAGAAGAGGGGAGAAGGGGGGTGATAGAGGGGAGAAGGGGGGTGAGAGGGGAGAAGGGGGTGAGAGAGGGGAGAAGGGGGGTGAGAGGGGAGAAGAGGGGTGATAGAGGGGAGAAGGGGGGTGAGAGGGGAGAAGGGGGGGGTGAGAGAGGGGAGAGGGGGGTGAGAGGGGAGAAGGGGGTGAGAGGGGAGAAGGGGGGTGAGAGAGGGGAGAAGGGGGGGTGAGAGGGGAGATAAGGGACCTATGGAATGAGGGGAGCTAGAGGGGAGATACGGGACCTAGGGAATGAGGGGAAGAAGGGGGAGCTAGAGGGGAGATAAGGGACTAGGTATGAGGGGAGGAAGGCTGACGGGTGAGGGTGACGGGTGAGGGTGATGGGTAGTATTCATGGTCTGACACGGCCACATTACCCATCATCTCCCTCTACCGGTGAGATTAACTTAAGATAGGGTATGTCTGGCGGGCCCCACCCCACCTGTCTACTATTTTCACCGTTTACGAGTACTATTTAGATGATGGTCGTCCTCGCTAGTGAGTACCAATGAGTACCTAGAGTCCATCCTTACTTTCACTCCATACACCTAGATTATTCACAAAGGAAGAAATTCACGGTTATATATCTGTCTGTCTGTCTGTTTCTCTCTGTCTGTCTGTTTGTCTGTCTCTCTCTCTCTGTCTGTCTGTCTCTCTGTCTCTTGCTCGGTGTCGTGTGGCCAGCGGCGAGTGTTAAGGGCCTACAAGCCGCTGCATATATTAGAACGATGTTATAATGAGGGTCTGAGCGACAGTAATGACTTCATCTGAATGCATGAACCTCTGAGCCAAGAGTGAGTACTAGCGCAAAGTAACTGGCGGAGTAATTACCACGCCGCTAGGGTCACTGCCGCTCTGGGACTTCCCTCACATACACTGAACACACTATAAACACCGTCAATAGCCAACAGACAAGTGAACATCGCTGGAATATATAAACGATAGAACTTCAAAAAAAACAAGTGAACATTGCTGGAATATATAAACGATAGAACTTCCAAAAAAACAAGTGAACATTGCTGGAATATATAAACGCTAGAACTTAAAAAAAACAAGTGAACATTGCTGGAATATATAAACGATAGAACATCCAACAAACAAGTGAACATCGAGAGGGGAGGAATACATAAAACTATAAGAACATCAACAAACAAATGAACATCGGGAGGGGAGGTGAATTGAAGCCTTTTTATATCTATAGAAGAGAGAAAGAAAGAAAGAGTAAAAATAAGAGATAATGAGAAATAGAGACAGAGACACAAAAGAATCTCTCTCTCTCACCCTTTTGCACCAATATTTTACAGCAAAGGACAGAAAAAAATATAGTTTCAACACACAATCGACCCAGAAGGTGTTAATGGCTTTCAATAAACGATCGTAAATTACCAGTACATTAGTGTGGGATTTGTCTCGCCTTTAGATACGCCGCTGTTGCTTTGACTAGAATCCAGGTTAATGCCCCAGATCCCGACACACTATTTTTCTGCCCCGACACACTATTTGATTGCCCCGACACACTATGTACAGTATACTGCCCCGACCACAACACACTGTGTATACTGTGCCAAACAACTGACCTGTGAGAGAGAGAGAGAGAGATCATATGCAAATTAATCCCAAGGTAGAAGGTTAATGACCACAGTATTTAATCTGCTCACCTGTAAGGGACACGGGCTGGGCATAAGGGCTGAGGGCTATGGGCTGGTGGATAAGGACTAAGTGGTAGTAGTAGTAGTAGTAGTGGTAGGAGTAGTAATAGTAGCAGTAGTACAGCTCCACACTTTACCGCCCCCAACACCATCATTAATTAACGCTCGCCTCGTAACCAACCAATTCCCTAATTTTACGGCAATAACAACAAAATATAAAGACCCGAATGGTCCTATAATAGCGCTCATTAACCCCCCCCCCCCTCCATTATACAACAAATAATCACATTAATTCCTGGATTATTTGTTAATCTCATATAATCGTTGTGGTTAATGTCATACAATTAAGGTGTGGCATTAACGTGACATTTACGTATCATAACTCTAACTTAACACAGGTAATCAAACTCAATGTTATAATGAAATACAAATTGTAAGGTCTGAGTAGAGTTTTGTATGAGTTTGTGGTAATAACACTTGTAATATAATTTAACTACAATGTGTTGGCTGTTTCATCACCCAGGCAATGTATTCTTTAATTATTGTAGTAGTAGTAGTAGTAGTAGTAGTAGTAGTAGTAGTAGTAGTAGTAGTAGTAGAGCTGCCGTGTCTGTGTACGTCTTAACCCTTTGAGTACTGGAGGGTTAAATCATCATCCCCAAAGGGTTAAACACACACACCACACACACACACACAATAAGGGGTGACAAACCATTAGCCAGTGACAGTAACAAGCTGACGTCTTTATCTGGGAGCTAACGAGGCGATTAAGTTACAGAGGCGTGATAATTACCTCCCCCCCAACAGTAATTAATGGTCACTGGTAGGTAATGGGGTGGAGGGGGGGGAGGGGGGAGGGGGTGGGGGGGAGGGGGTGTAGGGGGGTGGGGGGGGGGGGTGTAGGGGGGTGGGGGAGGGGGTGTAGGGGGGGTCCTGACACCCTACCACACGTCACAAGGATGGCAGGGGAAGGATGGCTGGTAGGGGATATGCAGGGTAGGAGGTATGGATAGTGGGGGCAAAAAGAGAAAGGGAAAGACAGAGTAGGGGGGGGGCAAAAGGGAGAGACAGGGTACGGGGGGGGTGGCAAAGGGAGAGTAAAATGGAAGGATAGAGGGAGTGTAGGGAGTAAGGGAGAAGCAGGTTGAGAAGGAATGTGAAGGAGTGTGTGTGTGTGTATGTGTGTGCATATGTATGTGTGTGTGTGTGTGTGTGTGTGCGTGTGTAGCGTGCCTGTGTGTGTGTAGGACCCCCCCCCCCCCTACAGCCCCAGGGGTCAAAAAGGTGCACTTGAACCATCGCAACATTTCTTTGCATATATTAAAACGCCATAACTCCATAATTGCTCTATTAGCTACACAATCGCCCGCTGGACTTGGCCTCAACATATTCCAAACGTCAAAATGAATGCGTCTTGTCTCAATGAGTGATGGGCCAGGCTCTTGTTCCACTCATAACCCGATCTACAACCGCTGGGGGAAGCATCGTCGTTATGAATAATACAACAACAACCTGCTGCTGCAACACTACAACAAAAATAAACTACAATACTACAACCAGCTACAACAACAATCAACAACAACACTACAACCAGCTACAACAACAATCAACCACAACACTACAACCAGCTACAACAACAATCAACCACAACACTACAACAAAGATTTTCAGGTCAAAATACAGTACTTTCAGCACTCAGTCGCACCGTCCCCATTGCGTTCCTCAAGCACCTTACGTCTCTCAATGGACAAAAAATCGTAAGTGTTCTCGTTAATAAACTTACGACAATGGGGAACGTAATATACGACTGAGTATATAACGAATACCGACACTAATTATAACGTAGGTTCTTTACGATGGAGTGAAGAAGGTATGTGGGCAGGTGGGTACAGGTAGTAGGGGAGGGAAAGTGGGTACAGGTAGTAGGTGTGGGAAAGTGAGCACAGGTAGTAGGTGTGGGAAAGTGGGCACAGGTAGTAGGTGTGGGAAAGTGAGCACAGGTAGTAGGTGTGAGCAAGTGGGCACAGGTGGCAGGTGTTGAGGTGAGCACAATCAGCAGGTGTTGAGGTGACCACAATCAGCAGGTGTTGAGGTGACCACAACCAGTAGGTGTTGAGGTGACCACAATCAGCAGGTGTTGAGGTGACCACAACCAGTAGGTGTTGAGGTGACCACAATCAGCAAGTATGTGATAGACTCTATTCCTCCACACAGACGCCAGTGTTAGTGTGAGACAGCCCAGAGTATACACCCCATCACCCAGGCTAGAGGCGAGGTTGGATGGGGGGGTTAAGACCAGACAACACCCCATCACCCAGGCTAGAGGCGAGGTTGGATGGGGGGGTTAAGACCAGACAACACCCCATCAGCCAGGCTAGAGGCGAGGTTGGATGGGGGGGGTTAAGACCAGACAACACCCCATCACCCAGGCTAGAGGCGAGGTTGGATGGGGGGGTTAAACGAAAAACCATACCAGGCTGAGGCGAGTGGAGGGGGGGTAACCAGACACCCCATCACCCAGGCTAGAGGCGAGGTTGGATGGGGGGGTTAAGACCAGACAACACCCCATCAGCCAGGCTAGAGGCGAGGTTGGATGGGGGGGTTAAGACCAGACAACACCCCATCAGCCAGGCGAGAGGCGAGGTTGGATGGGGGGGTTAAGACCAGACAACACCCCATCAGCCAGGCTAGAGGCGAGGTTGGATGGGGGGGTTAAGACCAGACAACACCCCATCAGCCAGGCTGGAGGCGAGGTTGGATGGGGGGGTTAAGACCAGACAACACCCCATCACCCAGGCTAGAGGCGAGGTTGGATGGGGGGGTTAAGACCAGACATTCAGACAGTCACCAGCAGCCATCGTCTTTGGGTAGTCTAGTGTTTCTTAACCTTGATAGCTATGATCCTCAACCTGACCCCAGTGGTAATATTATTGATTCTGTCTGTCTGTCTGTCTGTTTGTCTGTCTGTCTGTCACGTTCTTGGATGTTTACTATGGAGACACAGACAGACAGGCAGACAGACAGACAGACACAGACAGACAGACAGGCAGACAGACACACACACAGCGACTACAGGAGTATTTACAGACGTCAACAACATTCCTCCACCATGACGTCACCCTCCACCATGACGTCACCCTCCACCGTGACGTCACCTAACCTAACCTAATCTTACGTAATATACCTTAACCTAACCTAACCAAACAGCTCAGGTATGTATCGTAAGGGGTGTATAGTGAGCGGTGTTTCAGTAAAGGGGTCACACCTCTACCACCTGACCACACCCACATCTCACCTGACCACAGACCACACCCACATCTCACCAGACCACACCCACATCTCACCAGACCACACCCACATCTCACCAGACCACACCCACATCTCACCAGACCACACCCACATCTCACCAGTGACCACACCCACATCTCACCTGACCACACCCACGTCTCACCAGACCACACCCACATCTCACCAGACCACACCCACATCTCACCAGACCACACCCACATCTCACCAGACCACACCCACATCTCACCAGACCACACCCACCGACCACCACGTACCTACACCCACATCTCACCTGACCACACCCACATCTCACCAGACCACACCCACATCTCACCAGACCACACTCACATCTCACCAGACCACACCCACATCTCACCAGACCACACCCACATCTCACCAGACCACACCCACATCTCACCTGACCACACCCACGTCTCACCTGACCACACCCACATCTCACCTGACCACACCCACATCTCACCAGACCACACCCACATCTCACCAGACCACACCCACATCTCACCAGACCACACCCACATCTCACCAGACCACACCCACATCTCACCTCGTCATCTAAATGGTATAATAATTAATCCCTAAATTATAGCACCACAATTATAGTCTTCACCACAAGCATCATTAATTAACCACACTATCTTAGTTATTAGACCACGTGTTATATGATCAGTTCAAACATCTAACACAACATAGGATTAACTAGAGGGAATGATGATTACCTAGATACAGCGTTACCACTCTTGTTTATGATGGTGTAAAGTGTCCACACCTGCACCACACACCTGCACCACATACCTGTACCACACACCTGCACCACATACCTGCACCACATACCTGTACCACACACCTGCACCACATAACCTGCACCACATAATCTGCACCACTCACCTGCACCACTCACCTGCACCACACACCTGCACCACATACCTGTACCACATAACCTGCGCCACTCAAGAAGACATCTCACACGACCAACGCCTCTTTGATGATGCGCCAACATATGAATTACTGTATATTACCATAATGTTTACTCCCCACGTCAAGATTATTAATACCAGATTTACTTGGTATATAAACACCAGGTTTGACAATATACCATATGATCTACCTAATAAACTGTTGTTCCTCCCGCACCTCCTTCTATACCGCACCTCATCCTACCGCACCTCCACCTACCGCACCTCCTCCATCTAAGGCTTAAGAACCTAATAAGTAAAGGCAGCTCTCCCAGAATAAAGAAATGCTCTCTCTCTCTCTCTCTCTCTCTCTCTCTCTCTCTCTCTCTCTAAGGTTTGTCCCCGTCAGGAGCGTCGTGTAAGGGAGGGCTGCTGGGTCGTGTTCCTGTCGGGGTGAGAGTCAGTTCAGGAGTCAGGGTAAATAAGTACCTGTGTTCCCGAGGGAGGCGGTGATGGAGGGAGACGAAGAGGAGTGGGCAAGAGACGAAGAGGAGTGGGCATGTCTCACCCTGTTTTTGTCCAGTTTCCAAGACAAGACTTCTGTTGACGAGTTCCTTCCAAAGAAACATTTAAGTTAACACGAGAACAGGCTGTCACACGGTACCTGGCACTGTGCCTTCTTCGCCAGCACGAGCGAACGAGCAATACCCGGTCACACGAACGTAATGAACTTGTGTGTGAGAGGAAGCCGAAATTAAGCAAGAAACTACAGCCAAATATATCTATCAACTTGGTACAACAGATTGGGTGGTTGGGTGTTTATCTAGACTAATATACACAAGGCCTCACACCCTACACCCCACACCCTACACCCTACACCCTATAGAAAAACACACCCAACTACACTAACGTATTATACTGTACACAGACTAAATTATTAACTTATACAATATCAGTTAGAAGTGACAAGTATAAGGGGACAAACGAAACACATATCCAGGTTTTAGAACAACAATAACATCATTACTACTACTACTACTACTACTACTACTACTACTAAAAATAATCCCCTTTCACACGTTATCTCACCCCCCTTAAATCCCTACCCCAAAATCCCTCCTTCTCACACATCACCTCCCCCCCGCCCCTCTCAGAACCCATTTGGCGACGCCCTCCATCACCTGGGCATAATGAAGTCATCCTCCGTTGCCTGGGGCGGGGCGGGGCGGGGCGAGGCGGGGCGGGGCGAGGTGAGGCGAGGACGGGCGGGACAAACAAAACGGGCCCCAGAGGACAACACCAGGGGCCCCAGTCTCTACATTTGCATAATAATAATGGATATTTTTAAAAGCTGGTAATGACAGACTTACAAGCCAGAGCAGCGTGACTTGATGGCTGTCTCCCGTCCTTCATGGTCTTGTTCAACCTCACACCTTGTCCCTTTGACCTTCACACACACACACACACACACACACACACAGGAGAGAATAGACCACGAGTTATATACTGAGAAGAATAAACCTAACCTAACCTAACCAACCAAAACAAGAAGCTACCTGTTGCACCACGTACCCCTCCCCCCCCCCCTTCACACCTGACCGTAATCAACACAACTCTCACCTAACCTAACCTTAATTACTCAATTGCACCACGTTCATTACTCTCCCATAGTAATTTGAGGCGAAGTGAATTTTGCGGGAAAAAACTTCGATTAAAACGTGATAATTCGAGGTGTGTGTGTGTGTGTGTGTGTGTGTGTGTGTGTGTGTGTTCCTTCCACCCCCTTTACCACACCATGTGACATTTGGAGGCTGTATAATTCACACAGGGGGTGATTAGTAGAGCTGAGTGTCACACCCTGTCGTTTCACACACACACACACATATACACACACACACACACACACACCATCTCTTTCACAATACACAAAATCTTAATCCATATAATAATCAATGGGTAAATGAGGGTGTAGGGGGTGTAGGAGAGGGTGTAGGGGGTGTAGGAGAGGGTGTAGGAGAGGGTGTAGGAGGTATAGGAGAGGGTGTAGGGGTGTAGGAGAGGGTGTAGGGGTGTAGGAGAGGGTGTTGGGGTGTAGGAGAGGGTGTAGGGGTGTAGGAGAGGGTGTAGGGGTGTAGGAGAGGGTGCAGGAGAGGGTGTAGGGGTGCAGGAGAGGGTGTAGGGGTGTAGGAGAGGGTGTAGGGGTGTAGGAGAGGGTGTAGGGGGTGAAAGAAGAGAAGGTGGTGGTGGTAGGCAGGTGAGGTGTTGATATACAAATTGAATATGACGTCTGTGTTCACCCCTTAACCATGCAGGTGTACTGACGGGACACGAACGACTGACCGATGTCTTGATGCTGGTGGGGAAGTGTCACAGGCGGTACATGACACTTTCGTCACTCAATGTCCAGCCATGAACAAAAGTCTGTGTACACTCTTGAGGTTTCTGGGAGGAGTCTGTGTGTACTGTCTACCCATAGTTAGTAATGTTGTCTTCCGTAAGGGTTTAGTACAGTTTTGGTTGGAGGTTTAAATGGAAAAGTTCGTAACTATTTTCTTCCTTCCTTCTTTCCATTCCTTTTACCTTTCCTTCCTCTTCCTTCGTCCTTCTTTCTTTTCTTCCTTTCATCCTTCACTCCTTCCTTCTTTCTCTCCTTCCCTCTTTCTCCCCTTCCCTTCCCTCCCTTCATTCCTCCTTTCCTCTCTCTCCTTTCCTTCCTTCTGTCCTTCCTTTTTTCTCCTTTCTTTCCTTCCCTCCCTCCCTCCTTCCCTCCCTCTCCCTACCTTCCCCCCCCCTTCCTCACTCTCCCACCAGGTAAGGAGGAGGCGTGGTGTACCTATAGACACAATGTTAGTAATCACAGTCACATTAGGTCCCCACGAGGCTCTATCTCCCCCCCTCCTAACCCCTCCTTCACCCCCACCCCATCCTAACCCCTCCTTCACCCCCACCCCCCTCCTAACCCCTCCTTCACCCCCACCCTTTACGGGAACTACACACATCAGGTTAATTAGTCCGTGTAATTATTTTCTCAGCCGTCCTGTCATGGCGGGTTGTAGGCCGATTACCACAGTGAACGGAAGGTAGGTCGTCTAGCGTGTGTGTTTTGTGTGTTGGTGTGGGATAGGCCTAGGCTCTTCACCCCTTAATGGTCACCCCTTAATGGTTACCCCTTAATGGTTACCCCTTAATGGTCACCCCTTTTATGGTTACCCCTTATTGGTTACCTCTTAATGGTCACCCCTTAATGGTTACCCCTTAATGGTCACCCCTTAATGGTTACCCCTTAATGGTCACCCCTTTTATGGTTACCCCTTATTGGTTACCCCTTAATGGTTACCCCTTAATGGTCACCCCTTTTATGGTTACCCCTTATTGGTTACCTCTTAATGGTCACCCCTTAATGGTTACCCCTTAATGGTCACCCCTTAATGGTTACCCCTTAATGGTCACCTCTTAATGGTCACCCCTTAATGGTTACCTCTTAATGATCACCCCTTAATGATCACCCCTTAATGGTCACCCCTTAATGGCTACCTCTTAATGATCACCCCTTAATGGCTACCTCTTAATGATCACCCCTTAATGGTCACCCATTACCTGCCTATTATTTAAACCATTATTCCTCAAGACTCGTAATACTGTTTATAATTATGGGAGAAGAATCGTACACGGATGATTAGGTTGTGATTGAATATAATTAGTCCTTAACCCTTTGAGTACGATGACCTTAACCCCTTGAGTACGATGACCTTAACCCCTTGAGTACGATGACCTTAACCCCTTGAATACAATGATCTTAACCCCTTGAATACAATGATCTTAACCCCTTGAGTACGATGACCTTAACCCCTTGAGTATGATGGCCTTAACCCCTTGAGTACGATGACCTTAACCCCTTGAGTATGATGACCTTAACCTCTGAGTACAATAAACTTAACACCCTCGAGTACGATGACAGTATAAGCCTCGTACTCAAGAGGTTAATGCCATCGAGAGGCTAAAAAAATACCTCAATATCCAAGACAACTTATAAAACTCACTTAGGTCTTGTCTGTAACGCAGGAGGATAATAATTTAAGACTGAAATGAATCTATGAGAGTCTCCAAGGGCGGTGTGTCATTAGGCTCTGGTTATTGTCGAAAGGAATGAGAAGGAAGGAAGGAGGGAAGGATAGAGAGAGGAGGGATGATGGAGAAGGGAAGAGGGAGATGGAATGATGGAGGGAGGATGAAAGAGGAGGGAGAAGGATGATGATGGAGGAAGGAAGAGAGAGGAGGGAGAAAGAGGAATGAGGAAGGCAGGAGGAGGAAGGGATGATGGAGGAAGGATGAGAGAGGAATGAGGATGACAGGAGGAGGAATGATGATGGAAGAAGACAAAGGAAAGATGAAGAAGCATGTTGACGTCAAACACACCGCCATCTTACCCCTCACCTGTAATCTAGACTCCTCTAACTCATCTCATCACTCAAAGACACCTGTGCCATTCCCTACTCCTATCATCACCTCTATCATTTCTTAGATTATAGAAGCACGTCACCTATAATTAGATAATGGCTTAGAAGATTAATTTACTGATAAAAATAAACATGTACAGTCGGTTACAATTATACCTGGTACAGTGGCTGGTGAGTTTTGTGAGATGTGGCAGGACTGTGTTTGTTTACATCATATTAAAACTCCCAGTATAGCACTAATATGTCCTATGCTACCCCATCACCCTACCAAAAAAACTCCTTCTTCCTTCCTTCACTCCTCTATGTCCCTTCCTTCATCACCCCTTCTCCTTCCTTCATTCCCCCAATCTTCCTTTACCCCTCCTCTTTCCTTCCTTTACCCCTACCCCCTCCTTCACCCCCTACACCCTCTTACAACCCTCTACTCCCTTCCTTCACCCCTCTCCCCTCCTTTACCCTCCTCCTCCTTCACCCTCTACCCCCTTCCTTCACCCCTCCCCCTCCTACACCCCCCTTTCCCCCCTCTCACTTTATATAATTCAAGAGATATAATCACAACCTCTACGGCGTTGCTCTAGGAGTGACCAAAGGATAAGAAAACAGTCTTCCCCCATAACCTAAATGAGATGGCCGACTTATCATGACAGATCGAAGCACCCTAACCTAACCTAACCTAAACCTAACATAAACTAAACCTAACCTAACCTAACCTAACCTAAACCTAACATAAACTAAACTAAACTAAACCTAACCTAACCTAACCTAACCTAACCCAAAATGTATTCGACTGTCACACAAACACGTTATACACAATGAATGCAAGACACTCGTTGACTCGTAAAGTTAGCGAACGAGTGTATGATGATAGCGAGTGAGAGTGTCCGGTGGTGTTGATGGAGAGTTACTTCCTCTTCTCCAACACAACTCCTCTCCATCACAACTTGTTTTCACCACCATCTCGTCTTCACCACGACCTAGTCTCCAACAACGCCTCCTCTCCACCACCACCTCGTCTCCACCACCATCTCGTCTCCACTACCACCTCGTCTCCAACACCACCACCTCGTCTCCACCACCATCTCGTCTCCACTACCACCTCCTCTCCAACACCACCACATCTCCACCACCTTCACCAACACATCACCACTACACCACCATCTTGTACCTAACATGATGCACACAATATCATGTAATTGGAGAACCAGTTGTACAGTGACGCTCTTACGAGAGGTCACGTCTATCTGACCTCCAACTGTAAACATGAGGCCATCTTTGTTTACATATTTTACCCTATAACCGCACTGTAAACACATGCGGCCATCTTTGTTTACATATTTTACCCTGTAACCGCACTGAAAACACATGCGGCCATCTTTGTTTACATATTTTACCCTATAACCGCACTGTAAACACATGCGGCCATCTTTGTTTACATATTAACCGCACTGTAAACACATGCGGCCATCTTTGTTTACATATTAACCGCACTATAAACAGGCGGCCATCTTTGTTTACATATTAACCGCACTGTAAACTAATGCGGCCATCTTTGTTTACATTTTTACCGTAAATAACCGTAATAACTTCAATTATCCGACTTAGTGGTCACCTTTTTACAGCGTCTCTCATAAGGAAGGGGTGACCGTTATAACCAGGTGTAACAAAGGTGCCATAACAGGTGTGACTATAATGTGAGTCAGAGAAGAAGGTTGACGAAGGTGTGATAAACAGTAGAGTTATCAGACAGACAGACAGACAGACAGACAGACAGACAGACAGGCAGACAGACAGACAGGCAGACAGACAGGCTTAAAGACACAGCATCAGGCCACAGAATTACCAGATGAATGAGTCTCTCTCTCTCTCTCTCTCTCTCTCTCTCTCTCCTCAACCTAGTATAGTATCTCAGTCTAGTCTGGGGGAATGATGGAGGGGGGAGAGGGGTGAAGGGGGGGGGAACGAGGGGTGAAGGAGGGAGGGTGAGGGGGGATGAGGGAGGAAGGAACTTGAGGGGTGGAAGGGGGTGAAGGAGAGGTGGAAGGGGGGTGAAGGAGGGGGTGAAGGAAGGGGGAGGGGTGATGAAGGAAGGGGCAGGGGTGATGAAGGAGGGACATAGAGGGTGAAGGAAGGAGGGATGGGTGGTAGTTAGGTTAGGTTAGGTTAGGTTAGGGTACATGGAGTAATTTCTCACCACTGAAGAGTTATGATGCGCGGTTTCAAAGGATGGGATTCATTTTATTGAGCATTGAAACTGAATACTTGTGTATGTATGTATGTATGTATGTATGTATGTATGTATTCCACCCCCTAGACTTCAGGTTTATTTTTTTTGGCGGTGGGACAAGAATCTGCCAACACCAAGACCCCACTCAGGCCCCCACACCACGCCACTCAGGCCCCCACACCACGCCACTCAGACCCCCACACCACCCCACCCACACCCCACTCCAACAAGCTATTAAACTAGTACTAAGTATTGTACCCCACACTGCAGCCTCTCCCTAATGTTATAAGAACGTCAACATTTTTTACTCTTCCTTGTAAACCTTTTGTGTGGCAAGAGTTACACCTTAGACTCCCTTTGTGGTGTTGGTAGGCCAGTGTTTGTGTATTCTTCAGAGGACACACAGTATACATATACATACATACATATATACACATACTGATACATAAACATAAGTACATTCGTATACATATGGCCTACAGAAACAAACATATACAAAACCTAACCTAACTTAACCTAGTCTATCCTAACCTAACTTAACCTAGTCTATCCTAACCTAACTTAACCTAGTCTATCCTAACCTAACTTAACCTAGTCTATCCTAACCTAACTTAACCTAGTCTATCCTAACCTAACTTAACCTAGTCTATCCTAACCTAACTTAACCTACTCTATCCTAACCTAACTTAACCTAGTCTATCCTATCCTAACTTAACCTAGTCTATCCTAACCTAATCCATGCTAACCTAACCAAACTAACTTAACCCAACCAAACCTAACTTAACCTCATCCCCCTAATGGTGTTAAATAACTAAGGGTGAGATAACTATGTAAATAACTCACTGGTATAATAAATAACTCACTGGTATAATAAATAACTCACTGGTATAATAAATAACTCACTGGAATAATAAATAACTCACTGGTATAAGGGCTGGACAGTGTGCTGGCTGGTGTAAGCTTGTATAAGTTAACTAGATGATTATTTAACTCATATTGACCAGGACGGGAGGGTGAGGGGGTGACCTAACCTGACCTAACCTGACATATTGGTGACCTAACCTGACCGATTGGTGACCTAACCGGACCTATTGCGAACTGAACTTAGCCTAACCTAATCTAACGGTGAGTGAGGGAAGTGATATCACCCCCACCCACCTACCCATCCACCACCCACCTACCCACCCTCTATGAAGCTCAGCAAGAGGGGAGATTCGTGACCCCCCTCTCTCTACCTCTTCCCCCCCCCCCACCTACCCTCCTCATCCACAGCCGTCCCCCCCACCTCATCCACACCCCATCCCTCCTTCCACCCCACCCCCCATCCTAAGCCTTGACGCACTAGATGACTGACCCCTCCTCCCCCCCTCTCATCATCACCCCTCACGCACTAGATGACTGACCCCCCTCACCCCTCACCCCTCACCATATACAACTACGTCAGCACGCACAGGTAAACTGCCAGGTAGATTTGTAAACATAATGATGAATGACCCGAGACAGTGAGTACACACACACACACACACACACACACACACACACACACACACACACACACACACACACACACCCTTGTATAGATAAAGGAAGATTACTAACACAGGAAGTAAAAATACATAAGATTTTACTGAATAAACTGAATCAAAGGAAAAAAAAATATATAAACAACTACATCATAACAACAACAACAACAACAAATCACGAAAAAATCACATACAAAAAAACAAACAAATCACAAACAACAACACTAAACAACCACCACCACAAACCAAGGAAAACAAACACACAAACACAGCTCAATTATTATACCTTCCCTGACAACAGTACACAGCATAGGCCTAAAAGGGAGCCCTATCCTCACTACTCCATCACCTGAGGTCATTAAGACTCGATCCAGGTGAGAGAGTGATTACTGTGGTGGTTACCTGTTGTTTGGCCTAATTAAAGGAAGCCTAACCCACCTGTTTTACCTTTATCCGTTTACCTTAGTCGACAGGTATATAGTGAGACAGTTACCTTAGTCGACAGGTATATAGTAAGACAGTTACCTTAGTCGACAGGTATATAGTGAGAGACAGTTCACCTTAGTCGACAGGTATATAGTGAGACAGTTTACCTTAGTCGACAGGTATATAGTAAGACAGTTACCTTAGTCGACAGGTATATAGTGAGACAGTTACCTTAGTCGACAGGTATATAGTAAGACAGTTACCTTAGTCGACAGGTATATAGTGAGACAGTCACCTTAGTCGACAGGTATATAGTAAGACAGTCACCTTAGTCGACAGGTATATAGTAAGACAGTCACCTTAGTCGACAGGTATATAGTAAGACAGTTACCTTAGTCGACAGGTATATAGTAAGACAGTTACCTTAGTCGACAGGTATATAGTGAGACAGTTACCTTAGTCGACAGGTATATAGTAAGACAGTTACTTAGTCGACAGGTATATAGTAAGACAGTTACCTTAGTCGACAGGTATATAGTAAGACAGTTACCTTAGTCGACAGGTATATAGTAAGACAGTTACCTTAGTCGACAGGTATATAGTAAGACAGTTACCTTAGTCGACAGGTATATAGTAAGACAGTTACCTTAGTCGACAGGTATATAGTGAGACAGTTACCTTAGTCGACAGGTATATAGTAAGACAGTTACCTTAGTCGACAAGTATATAGTGAGACAGTCACCTTAGTCGACAGGTATATAGTAAGACAGTTACTTAGTCGACAGGTATATAGTAAGACAGTTACCTTAGTCGACAGGTATATAGTAAGAACAGTACCTTAGTCGACAGGTATATAGTGAGACAGTTACCTTAGTCGACAGGTATATAGTGAGACAGTTACCTTAGTCGACAGGTATATAGTGAGACAGTCACCTTAGTCGACAGGTATATAGTAAGACAGTCACCTTAGTCGACAGGTATATAGTAAGACATTTACCTTAGTCGACAGGTATATAGTAAGACAGTTACCTTAGTCGACAGGTATATAGTAAGACAGTTACCTTAGTCGACAGGTATATAGTGAGACAGTTACCTTAGTCGACAGGTATATAGTAAGACAGTTACTTAGTCGACAGGTATATAGTAAGACAGTTACCTTAGTCGACAGGTATATAGTAAGACAGTTACCTTAGTCGACAGGTATATAGTAAGACAGTTACCTTAGTCGACAGGTATATAGTAAGACAGTTACCTTAGTCGACAGGTATATAGTAAGACAGTTACCTTAGTCGACAGGTATATAGTGAGACAGTTACCTTAGTCGACAGGTATATAGTAAGACAGTTACCTTAGTCGACAGGTATATAGTAAGACAGTTACTTAGTCGACAGGTATATAGTAAGACAGTCACCTTAGTCGACAGGTATATAGTAAGACAGTTACCTTAGTCGACAGGTATATAGTGAGACAGTTACCTTAGTCGACAGGTATATAGTGAGACAGTCACCTTAGTCGACAGGTATATAGTAAGACAGTTACCTTAGTCGACAGGTATATAGTGAGACAGTTACCTTAGTCGACAGGTATATAGTAAGACAGTTACCTTAGTCGACAGGTATATAGTAAGACAGTTACCTTAGTCGACAGGTATATAGTAAGACAGTTACCTTAGTCGACAGGTATATAGTAAGACAGTTACTTAGTCGACAGGTATATAGTAAGACAGTTACCTTAGTCGACAGGTATATAGTAAGACAGTTACCTTAGTCGACAGGTATATAGTAAGACAGTTACCTTAGTCGACAAGTATATAGTAAGACAGTTACCTTAGTCGACAGGTATATAGTGAGACAGTTACCTTAGTCGACAGGTATATAGTAAGACAGTTACCTTAGTCGACAGGTATATAGTGAGACAGTCACCTTAGTCGACAGGTATATAGTAAGACAGTCACCTTAGTCGACAGGTATATAGTAAGACAGTCACCTTAGTCGACAGGTATATAGTAAGACAGTTACCTTAGTCGACAGGTATATAGTAAGACAGTTACCTTAGTCGACAGGTATATAGTGAGACAGTTACCTTAGTCGACAGGTATATAGTAAGACAGTTACTTAGTCGACAGGTATATAGTAAGACAGTTTACCTTAGTCGACAGGTATATAGTAAGACAGTTACCTTAGTCGACAGGTATATAGTAAGACAGTTACCTTAGTCGACAGGTATATAGTAAGACAGTTACCTTAGTCGACAGGTATATAGTAAGACAGTTACCTTAGTCGACAGGTATATAGTGAGACAGTTACCTTAGTCGACAGGTATATAGTAAGACAGTTACCTTAGTCGACAAGTATATAGTGAGACAGTCACCTTAGTCGACAGGTATATAGTAAGACAGTTACCTTAGTCGACAGGTATATAGTAAGACAGTTACCTTAGTCGACAGGTATATAGTAAGACAGTTACCTTAGTCGACAGGTATATAGTGAGACAGTTACCTTAGTCGACAGGTATATAGTGAGACAGTTACCTTAGTCGACAGGTATATAGTGAGACAGTCACCTTAGTCGACAGGTATATAGTAAGACAGTCACCTTAGTCGACAGGTATATAGTAAGACATTTACCTTAGTCGACAGGTATATAGTAAGACAGTTACCTTAGTCGACAGGTATATAGTAAGACAGTTACCTTAGTCGACAGGTATATAGTGAGACAGTTACCTTAGTCGACAGGTATATAGTAAGACAGTTACTTAGTCGACAGGTATATAGTAAGACAGTTACCTTAGTCGACAGGTATATAGTAAGACAGTTACCTTAGTCGACAGGTATATAGTAAGACAGTTACCTTAGTCGACAGGTATATAGTAAGACAGTTACCTTAGTCGACAGGTATATAGTAAGACAGTTACCTTAGTCGACAGGTATATAGTGAGACAGTTACCTTAGTCGACAGGTATATAGTAAGACAGTTACCTTAGTCGACAGGTATATAGTGAGACAGTCACCTTAGTCGACAGGTATATAGTAAGACAGTTACCTTAGTCGACAGGTATATAGTAAGACAGTTACCTTAGTCGACAGGTATATAGTAAGACAGTTACCTTAGTCGACAGGTATATAGTGAGACAGTTACCTTAGTCGACAGGTATATAGTGAGACAGTTACCTTAGTCGACAGGTATATAGTGAGACAGTTACCTTAGTCGACAGGTATATAGTGAGACAGTCACCTTAGTCGACAGGTATATAGTAAGACAGTTACCTTAGTCGACAGGTATATAGTAAGACAGTTACCTTAGTCGACAGGTATATAGTAAGACAGTTACCTTAGTCGACAGGTATATAGTGAGACAGTTACCTTAGTCGACAGGTATATAGTGAGACAGTTACCTTAGTCGACAGGTATATAGTAAGACAGTTACCTTAGTCGACAGGTATATAGTGAGACAGTTACCTTAGTCGACAGGTATATAGTAAGACAGTTACCTTAGTCGACAGGTATATAGTAAGACAGTTACCTTAGTCGACAGGTATATAGTAAGACAGTTACCTTAGTCGACAGGTATATAGTGAGACAGTTACCTTAGTCGACAGGTATATAGTGAGACAGTTACCTTAGTCGACAGGTATATAGTAAGACAGTTACTTAGTCGACAGGTATATAGTAAGACAGTTACCTTAGTCGACAGGTATATAGTAAGACAGTTACCTTAGTCGACAGGTATATAGTAAGACAGCTACCTTAGTCGACAGGTATATAGTAAGACAGTTACCTTAGTCGACAGGTATATAGTAAGACAGTTACCTTAGTCGACAGGTATATAGTGAGACAGTTACCTTAGTCGACAGGTATATAGTAAGACAGTTACCTTAGTCGACAGGTATATAGTAAGACAGTCACCTTAGTCGACAGGTATATAGTAAGACAGTTACCTTAGTCGACAGGTATATAGTAAGACAGTTACCTTAGTCGACAGGTATATAGTGAGACAGTTACCTTAGTCGACAGGTATATAGTAAGACAGTTACCTTAGCACAGTTAGGTACCCATTCACAGTAGGATAGACTGGAGGGGCCTCGGAGCTCGATCCAATGACCATTGAAACAGGTGGTGAGCGTTGTATCCACTATCCCACTACACCTTGTTAATGTGTGAGGATAAGGAGTGAGTGACGACATGTATGAGTGACACCATGAATGAGTGACGCCATGAATGAGTGACGCCATGAATGAGTGACGCCATGAGTGACGACATAACCCGGCAAGAATGAAAACCCAATCACCTAACCAAACCAAACCTAACCTAACCCAACCTAACCTAACCCCCACCAAACAGTGACCAGCCGCAGCTCACACACACACAGGGAGATCATTACAGCTCCTCAGACCATCAATCTATCCCTATCCCACCACCAACCTATCCCTCTACCACCCTATCCCACTACCAACCTATCCCTCTACCACCCTATCTCTCTACCAACCTATTCCACAACCAACCTATCCCTCTACCACCCTATCCCACTACCACCCTATCCCACTACCAACCTATCCCACTACCACCAAATCCCTATCCTTCCCCCGCCCGGCTAACCTCAAATCCCATCACCTGTAAGAGAGTCTTCCATATATAGACTAGAGGTCTTCAGAGGACAGGCCGTAGTGGTGGTCTTAGCTGTCTACATATCCACCGGGGTCATCACAAGCCAACACCAGCACTCAAAACTTAACCTTTTTCGGGGATATAATGTTAAAAATTCAGCTTCTACAAAAACAAGCGATTCATCATGGTGTGTGTGTGTGTGTGTGATTAAGTAAGCGGTACCATACAAGGGTTGACGGTGGGCGGGGCGCTGCGAGTGGTGTGAATGATGGACAAGACAAACTATAGCTATGAGCCCAGTACCCACCACCACCACCCACTACTATAACCCATCCCCCCACCCACCACCACCACCCACTACTATAACCCATCCCCCCACCCACCACCACCACCCACTACTATAACCCATCCCCCCCCCCCCACCACCACCACCACCCACTACTGTAACCCATCCCCCCACCACCACCACCACCACCACCCACTACTGTAACCCATCCCCCCACCCACCACCACCACCCACTACTGTAACCCATCCCACCACCACCACCACCACCCACTACTGTAACACCCCAATCCCAACCACCCACCACCCATCTACCACCACACACCACCACCACCCACTACTGTAACCCATCCCCCCCACCACCCCATGCTCTCACCAACACAGCACCATCACTACCTTCATCACCAACACAACAGGCGCCTCATCACCAACACACACACAAGACTCAACACAACACAACGACAACACCATCTCGTAAGTTCAATGTTTTTATGTATTTATTATTATAATGAAGACATAAGAAGTAAGCCGCTAGCTAGCCACACCGTAGGACGCCAGCCACACCGTATGACGCTAGCCACACTGTATGTCACCCCCTAGTGTACCCTTCCACACCGCCAGCTCAACGAGGAACCACCATTTTTGGCTAAATCCTCAAAGTGTAATGAATAGGAGAGCTGACCCGGGTGGACCTGTGTGTGTGTGTGTGTGTGTGTGTGTTTTTTACAGGTGGCATCAAGGTACAATGACCCCACTACCAACACAACCCCCCCACTACCCCACTACCAACACAACCCCCCCACTACCAACACAACCCCCCCACTACCAACACAACCCCCCCACTACCAACACAAACACCCCACTACCAACACAACCCCCCCAGTACCAACACAACCCCTCCCCTCCCCCTATAACCCGACTTGGTATGTGGTATCCTCAGGCAAAATTTGTGGCTCCTCATCTATTTGGTATTCCCGACTACCACCACCACCACCCCCTTGTACCTTCATCCTGGTACTTGGTATGCTCCTGGTTTGGCCTTAATACATCACAAGGCTCCCTGGTACGTGCTTTACATCACTTTGGTATCAGGTCCCATCTCTCTTGGTAGTCTGGTATGATGTGGCAATTTGGTGCTTTCCAATTACAATTAAATTCGTTGGTAGCAAGATTTTAATCCTATATATATAATCATTTTGTATATAATCGGTGGGTTAGTTATATTATCTACTGGGGAGTCTTAACCTAACCTCGATTTAAACTTAATCTAACCTAACCTAACACTAATCTCCTTCATAGATCAGTGTTTACAAAGTAGACAAAACACCGACAGAGTAAACATAACGTAAATAGTAGCTACTGTACGTAAACAATAACAACAACAAATAATAATAATAATAATAATAATAATAGAAACTGAGGAAAAAAATTACCTGAGGAACATGTAAGTTAATGGAAGCCCTACCTGTGATATATGTTGCTTGGCTGAGGTAATTACTACGTATTAACTATTTCACCTTTGAAAAATTATCAACGAATTATGATGGATGTACTCTGAGATTATTAGTTTCTTGAGTACGAGGTTAAGAGCATAGAGTACAGTGAATTATCCTGTTGAGTATGGTTATGTTCACGAGTACAATGGACTATTATGAGTACGATTATTCTCATGAGTACAACATTAATCTATAGAGTAGAAGTATTTCATCTCAGTATGGTCATCACCTTGAGTACAATTAAATATCCCACTGAGTTCAATTACCCCTTGAGTACAATGCTAATCTCTACCACTATTGAACATGGCTATTAAACTCCTTCAGTAAACCATAAATAAATACCATATTAGACTTTATTATTCACTAGGGAGTCAAAAAATAAATAGAAACAATATCAAGTTAATCCACCTGTTACTCCGCCAGGTGTTCGAGAGCTAATTACAGGTGAGGGATCCATTACACCTGGTTAAAGGGGTAGACAGCTTGAGACTATCGAATCATGATTTATGACCTTGGTGGTTCATTAAATTTCAACCGGATTGGACACACCTGCTAGTCAGTGTCTTACCTTTAACACACCCGCCACACACACCCATAACCCCCACACACTCACCTCACCCCACATTAACCTCACCACACACACCTCAATCCACACTCCCACACACACACTTAACCTCATATCTCAACATACACACACACACACCCCCCCACAACTTAACACACACGAACACCCACAATCCCACACACACACCCACAACCCCACACACACCTACATCCAAACTACCTTCACCCCACACACCCAGACAAATAACCCTGACACCCACACTCATATTTCTCCTGATATTGCTTCTAACTCACCTGAGAACTTATACACGTATCTAGTAAGACCAAGGTGTCGTTTGCTCGTGTGTTAGTGTCGTGGTGTGAGAGGTAAGAGAGAGTAACAATATGATTAACAAACTTCACATACGACCCGACGTTGATCCAGCCTTAGAGGACGGTGGTGAGTAGGACAGTGTCTCAACCCACGGGACGATGTTTTTGGCCAACAACAGATGGTTTTATTTAGGGGTTATAAAGCCATCAAGTAATAAATATAAATGAAGAATAATTACTCCTATGATCATCACGTATAGTCCGTGTTTGGTCTACGACTGGACCTCCTCTGAGATTAACAGTATCGTGTTTATTTTACGTCGTGTCCAGAAATGACTCACTCAGCCCAGGTGGCGGGCAGCTGCACAACGCCTCTGCTTGATAACTTCATTAAGATTGGCATATTTTGGCTTGTTAAGAGTTGCGTAAGCAATTGGCCCAAGCTTCTAAAGTAGCGAGACACTACTAGAGCAGTGCTAATTATAGGGCGCCACCAGCACCATCCATCAGGAGCAATAATTGCCCTTCCTTCCTGAAGCTGGGGTGAAGACGTCCACCTTTACGTTGGGCCCGGGTTAACGCGCCGTGAGTCACCGCTCGCCATGTAAACATTTATTTATCTTATCCTATTACGTTTTTCTCTATAAAAATCTATTTCAGCTGCTCCTCAACTACACTACAGACAATAATTAACGTGAGATGGAGGGTAATGTTCTCGGCAAGGGTAGTAGGTGTAGTGTGGCAGTGTTTCCTGGTACAGCATCATTATTTACAATCTACTCGTCCGCTCATCTCTTACACCGTCACACTACAATGGTGTAGTCTGAGGGCAGATACATATTGACACACACAAGTGCCACAATCTTCCAGGGCTGGAGGAACAAGTTTAAGAAACTCCGTCAAAGATAAATACATCTGTTTACAATGAACTCAAGACCTACATTCTAATTTTCCATTACACATGAGGTCCTTTTCACCTGGGTCGTGTTATGAAGTTGTAATCAGAGGATCAAAAGGTGTGTGTGAGCCCCCCGGGGTGAGCCTTGACGCCTCATCAGGGGGCGTGACACTGCCAGACCCTCACCCCGCCACGCTCCACCAAACCAGCGACAACTTGCCTGCACCAAAATTCTCAACCAGATAAGTCGGCCACATCCCCACTTGTTCTCCTGGCCACACCTTGCCACACCTCCCATGTAATCATCACTATGCAATAATATACAACACAATTTATTAAAGTTGTTAAAGCAAACAAAAAATATAAGTGTCTTAAGAGTTGTATCTGTTCTTTTATGTTCCATTGGTAGTAACGTGCAATACAAGGGAACACACACACACACACCACAACACAACCACACACCACAACACAACCACAACACACACCACAACACAACCACAACACACACACACACACACAGGTACAGTATCCCAACACTCGTAACCTCACCTCACTCAAACCACTGATGTAATCTAATAAACGACCCAGCCAAACAAGCACACACCTGTCAGAGCGCTAACTACCCTTCACCTTCCTAGACAGACAAATAAAGAAGCGTGTATGATGGTGATGGTGATAACGAGGGTGTGACAGACAGATGACTAGTGACTACACCCGTACCACACACTACAAGTCATGCCCCCGACACCTCCCTGACACCCTACCACCACCCTGACGCACCGCCCTTACCTCCTACCAGACCTACCACCACCCTGACCGACCTCCCTTACCTCCTACCAGACCTACCACCACCCTGACCGACCTCCGACACCCTACCACCTCCCTGACACCCTACCACCACCCTGACGCACCGCCCTTACCTCCTACCAGACCTACCACAACCCTGACCCACCTCCCTGACACCCTACCACCACTCTGACCCACCTCCCTTACCTCCTACCAGACCTACCACCACCCTGGCCCACCACCCTCACCACCCTGACCCACAGACATACGGCCACACACTACATCGTTGACTGTGATAAAATTGAGCCTTATAGGGATAGATCCAAGCACACTATGGCACAGCACTTTACCTCTGATGGCAAGATAGATGATATACCAAGGCTGTATCCACACTTGGCATATAGTACCAAATCATAATTCTATGTACAGATTTAAATAATGTACTGGAAATACTCTGTAACGTTCATTGCCATAATATGATCACTGGGGTCTGATAAACACCCTTTGTTACGGTAGTAGTAGTAGTAGTAGTAGCAACAGCAGTAGAAGCAGTCACCGTAATAGTCGTAGTAGCAGCCATAGTAGTAGTAGTAGCAAAGAGGGGAGGGGGCGGGGAGCGTGCCTTTGATCAGCACCAAATTACCAAGCTGGCGAGGGTCTATCAAGGGCGTTGGTACTGCCTGGGTGAATCTCTCAGTGTTAGAACCAAACAGATTATGGGAAGCAGGACTCACCACTTAACAAGGAGCCTCATTATATAAAGGCTGAGACGGGAGAACTATTGTACGTTTAGACAGATATGTATGTTTAGACAGGAATGAATGTACGTTTAGACAGACTTATGTACTGTACGTCAAGAGGGACCCCACAACGCGAGAGGGGCCCCACAACACGAGAGGGACCCCATGATGAGAGAGAGGGACCCCACAACACGACAGGGACCCCACGACGCGACAGGGACCCCACAGCGCGAGAGAGGGACCCCACAACACGACAGGGATCCCACGACGCGACAGGGACCCAGCAGCACGACAGGGACCCCACAACACGACAGGGACCCCACGACGCGAGAGGGACCCCACAACACGACAGGGACCCCACGACGCGAGAGGGACCCCACAACACGACAGGGACACCACGACGAGAGAGGGACCCCACGACGCGAGAGGGACCCCACGACGCGAGAGGGACCCCACAACACGACAGGGACCCCACGACGCGAGAGGGACCCCACAACACGACAGGGACCCCACGACGCTAGAGGGACCCCACAACACGACAGGGACCCCATAACACGAGAGAGGGACCCCACAACACGACAGGGACCCCACAACACGACAGGGACCCAGCAGCACGACAGGGACCCCACAACACGACAGGGACCCCACGACGCGAGAGGGACCCCACAACACGACAGGGACCCCATGACGCGAGAGAGACCCCACAACACGACAGGGACCCCACGACGCTAGAGGGTACACGAGGGTCCAGCTACAACACAAATATATGGCTGACAGGTAGACGGCCTTGCTTCGGGCTACCACTGGATGCTATGTAAATTCGACGACCCACCTTCCCATCCCTCCCTCACCCCTTCCCTCCCTCAATTCCATCCCTTCATCACCCCTTCCCTCCTTTATCCCTATTCCCTTCCTCCCTCACATCCCATCATCCCCCTACCTCACACCCTACCTCCCTCCCTCCCTCCCTCACACCCCCCTCCCTCACCCCCCCCCCCCTAGTTGATATCGTAAACAAATGGATGTAAATTCATGGCTTGATAGGAGAGTGACCTGCCTGGGACGTCACTATGGGCCTGATAGTATCTCTTGATGACGTGGTGAAACTCGTGTACATGTCACCTCTTGTCTACCCCCGTGTGTGTGTGTGTGTGTGTCAGAAAGAAGAGACAGGAGGGAGGGAATGAATGAATGGATGAATGCGTGAAGACGAGAACGACCAGGGGAAGGAAGGAACGACCGAGGGAAGGAAGGATCGACCGAAGGAAGGAAGTAGAGCGACCGAAGGAAGGAAGGAACGACCGAAAGAAGGAAGTAGAACGACCGAAGGAAGGAAGGAACGACCGAAAGAAGGAAAAAACGACCGAAAGAAGGAAGCAGAGCGACCGAAGGAAGGAAGGAGCGACCGAGGGAAGAAAAGAGCGACCGAGGGAGGGAGTGTCAGCAGCCTCAGCCTCCCCGACACCAGCGAGACTCATCAATTACCAAGACACAGGGGCCGTCCTTACCTCAGCCAAGCCGCCTCACAAAAATAGAGTACTTAATGGGGGCACTTAGGAATGGGGACAGTTTACCCTGGCCCTGAGACACTGGGGGGAGGGGTGGGGGAGGGGGAGAGGTGGATAGGGGGAGGATGTGGGGGATGGGGTGAGGTGGATCGGGGGAGGGGGGAGATGGGGTAGAGGTGGATAGGGGGAGGATGTGGGGGATAGGGTGAGGTGGGTAGGGGGAGGATGCGGTGGTTGGGAGAGGTGGATAGGGGGAGGATGTGAGGATGGGGAGAGGTGGATAGGGGAAGGATGTGGGGGATGGGGTGAGGTGGATAGGGGGAGGATGTGAGGGTGGGGAGAGGTGGATAGGGGCATAGGAATAGGAGGGCGATGGAGGAGAGGAGGGGTGAAGGAAGCTCAGGGTGGTATCCAACTTACTCCACCATGACATATGACTAACTCCACTCCCTAACCTAACACCACTCCCTAACCTAACACCACTCCCTAACCTAACTCCACTCCCTAACCTAACACCACACCCTAACCTAACACCACACCCTAACCTAACCTAACACCACTCCCTAACCTAACTCCACTCCCTAAACCTAACTCCACTCCCTAACCTAACTCCACTCCCTAACCTAACACCACACCCTAACCTAACACCACACCCTAACCTAACAACACCCTAACCTAACCAACACCACTCCCTAACCTAACTCCACACCCTAACCTAACACCACTCCCTAACCTAACTCCACTCCCTAACCTAACACCACTCCCTAACCTAACACCACTCCCTAACCTAACACCACACCCTAACCCAACTCCACTCCCTAACCTAACCTAACACCACACCCTAACCTAACACCACACCCTAACCTAACCTAACACCACTCCCTAACCTAACTCCACTCCCTAACCTAACACCACTCCCTAACCTAACACCACTTCCTAACCTAACACCACTCCCTAACCTAACTCCACACCCTAACCTAACACCACTCCCTAACCTAACTCCACTCCCTAACCTAACACCACTCCCTAACCTAACACCACTCCCTAACCTAACACCACACCCTAACCCAACTCCACTCCCTAACCTAACCTAACACCACTCCCTAACCTAACACCACACCCTAACCTAACACCACTCCCTAACCTAACACCACTCCCTAACCTAACACCACTCCCTAACCTAACACCACTCCCTAACCTAACACCACACCCTAACCTAACTCCACTCCCTAACCTAACACCACTCCCTAACCTAACACCACTCCCTAACCTAACTCCACTCCCTAACCTAACACCACACCCTAACCTAACTCCACTCCCTAACCTAACACCACTCCCTAACCTAACACCACACCCTACCTAACCACTCCTAACCTAACTCCACTCCCTAACCAACTCCACTCCTAACCTAACACACCCTAACTAACCCACCCTAACCTAACCATCCCTAACTCCACTCCCTAACCTAACACCACACCCTAACCTAACCTAACACCACTCCCAGGTGAGAACAATAATTACTACACACACCTGGACATTAAGTTTGACCCCTATATACCGACACAATCATTATACACAACGTCTACAATGAACGTCATATGATTGTATTATATTTAGATTCGATATAAAATTGGTGGTAATATATTTGATAATGATATACTCGTACTTAATATATATGACTTAATATATGAAGTCTGATTACCGAGTATAATACAGAGGCTATAATCTGAGTCTGATGAAGGGATTAGGCCAGGGACGAGCATCTAGCAGCGACGGGAAGAAATTGTAGCCATTTGTCTCCCTCCCCTCTTCCCCCTTCCCCCACCACACACACAAATCCCTTATCCCCGCTACGCCACACACTGTTATTATCGTTCATTATCTAGTTAATCTTCCTCTCCTACGGTGATTCGGCGATAACTGCCAATTCGATCGTTATTTGAGGAATATTTTGTTTTTATGGTTTAATGATAAGTAAAGACCCCGAGAAAGGTAGTAACACAGGATTTGACCTACCACAACTACCACAACTACCACCACTAATAAACATCACCTACAACCACCACCACCACCACAACCAAGAACAACCACCACCAACCACCACAACCACCATCACCATCACCATCACCAACCACCACCACCAACACCACCACCATCACCATTAATCACCATCAACCACCACCACCAAACACCAACCACCATCATCATTAACCACCATCAACCACAACCACCAAACACCAACCACCATCACCCACCACCAACCACCACCACCAAACACCATCACCATTAACCACCACCAACCACCATCACCAACCACCATCACCATTAACCACCACCAACCACCACCACCAACCACCAACCACCATCACCATTAACCACCATTAACCACCACCATCCATCAGGCTCTACCAGACAGTGATCCTCCCAAGTCATCTCAGGTAGAGTGATGTGGTCAGTTTTATAAAGGTAAATAATGGTCGTGTTTACTGTCTTATATGGAGGGATAAAGCGTCTTATTTTTGTATTATTTACATGTTATGATACTACTGTCTGCCTGTCTGTCTGTCTGTCTGTCTATCCTCTCTCTTTCTTCTTCTATCCCTCTCTCTCTATCCTCTCTTTCTATCCATCTATCCTCTCTTATATACAGTACTCAATAGATAACATGATGCAGGCACTCTTATCACAACATTGTAATAAGGTCCATGATCACACTCATTACAAGGAGAGATTCGACCTTAATGCAGCATTGAAATTGCTCAAGTCTAAATCTGGTTCCCGGTGTCATGTTTACAAGAGAAGTGCAACAGGTGTGTGAAGTACGATAGCTAGCGGAAGTACAGTTGTCATGGGAAGTACAGCTGATATTGGAAGTACAACAACAGTAATAGGGGAAGTACAACATATAACGGAAGTACAACAACAGTAATATGGGAAGTACAACATATAACGGAAGTACAACTGTTGTGGAAAGTACAATTACTGCTGGGTAGACAGAGGCAAAATGGCATAAAGAAACAAGCCCATAGGAGACCATTAACTACAGTCCTCCATAGTACTCCTGCAGAAGGGACTTAAAACTAACACAGGGGACATTACCAACAGCCCACTCCTGCAGAAGGGGCAGAAGGGACGTATAATAACCACCACTTACCGGTAATGGCGTTGAAGAGATAGTCAGCATAGAGACCTCGGCCACGCTGGTCAGGGGTGATCCAGCGAGGCATCTGGGTCTTGACGTAAGCTAGGTGACGTTTTAGCCTCGTGTACAGCTCTCCAGGCAACACGTCCGACAAGTTTTTACCCTGCGGACACAACCATCAAGACATACATAGGGTGTATACATGGTGTGGACCTTATTAATACATAGTAAATAGGAAATGAAAATACATGGGAACATTGTATAGTTCCCTTCACTTGTGCGTTTACAGGGGCTCGTCATATAGCCTAGGTACAGTCCCCTTCACTAGTACGTTTACAGGGGCTCGTCATATAAACACCCCATAAATCATTATCTCTGAGATATTTGTTTTAATATTGTTTTACTTTGATTCCATAGTGTGTTTACTATTGTGAGTTTCCTTTTGTTGAATGTAAACAAACACAGCGTTGCCACACTGCACCTAACCTGACGAGCCCCTGTAAACGTGCTAGTGAAGGGGACTGTACCTAGGCTATATGACGAGCCCCTGTAAACACACTAGTGAAAGGGACTGTACTGTACCTAGGCTGTATGACGAACCCCTGTAAACGTGCTAGTGAAGGGGACTGTACCTAGGCTATATGACGAGTCCCTGTAAACACACTAGTGAAAGGGACTGTACTGTACCTAGGCTATATGACGAACCCCTGTAAATGCACAAGTGAAGGGAACTGTACCTAGGCTATATGATGAGCCCCTGTAAACACACTAGTGAAAGGGACTGTACTGTACCTAGGCTATATGACGAACCCCTGTAAATGCACAAGTGAAGGGGACTGTACCTAGGCTATATGACGAGCCCCTGTAAACGCACAAGTGAAGGGGACTGTACAAGGGAAAAATGTGTAAATAAACAACGCTATTTTTTCCCCATATATATCACAAGGAAATTAACCTTCAGTATTATATATCATAAAATTTGTAGACCCACAATAACGAACTGTGATAACTGAGAACATTTAACAATAATTAGTAAGACAAGTTAGTCGATTAAGAGGAGAGGAGAGAGAGAGAGAGAGAGAGAGAGAGAGAGAGAGAGAGAGAGAGAGAGAGTGTAGCAACATCCTCTCACTCGTCTCCCGTGAATGGCTCTCTGTTTATCAGCTGGTTGATGGTCTACTCCTCTATAATGACTCTATACCACAATGACACAATGACCTGACTTCATTCTCCTCACCATAGAGTCTATTAACATCACCTCCTTGAATTACCTGACCAGTTCGTTCCTCTCAGGTGAAATATATCGAGTCACCTGAGAGCTTATGACTACTTGGCTAAAATGACTTAACACCATGAGTATAATTTATCCCCAACCCTCCAGAACCACCATGACTAAACACACACACACACACACACACACACACACACACACACACACACACGATGATGGAGTAGAGATGAGAAATTATAACTAACATGTACATAACTTTTTTATTAGTAGGAAGTGAAGGTAGAAAATACTGCTAGTGTGTGTGTGTGTGTGTGTGTGTGTGTGTGTGTGTGTGTGTGTTTGTTTGTTTTAGTTTGAGATTAAGTGCAAAATCTCACCGTCTCTCTCTCCCCCTCCACTTATTCCTCCCCCTTAAGTGGTCGCTCAGAAGACTTCACTTAATCCGATTATATTATTTACCGGACAGTTTTCTCTTTTGTCCGATAATGGCATCAGTCCTTGTGTGTGTGTGTGTGTGTGTGCGCGCGTGTGTGTGTGTGCGCGCGTGTGTGTGTGTGTGTGTGATCACCTCCAGTACAGCAGCGGGTGTCTCAGTAACTCTTACCAAGGTGCTAATATCTTTGTACCCAACTGCACACACACACACACACACACACACACACACTAAGAATGATTAATTATAAAATAAACAGAAGAGTCCATATTTTTTTTACCCCATGTTGGATATAAGACACGGCCAGTCATGTATACACAACAAAGGTACAGAATATGTAGTTAGGTTAGGTTAGGTTAGGTTAGGTTAGGTTAATCTCCAGGTGGTATAAGCTAGGGGGGTGATTCTTACCCTTGGGAGGAGCTGGTTAGATTAGGTTAGGTTATGTTAGGTTAGATTAGGTTAGGTTAGGTGAAATAAAGTAGGGTGGTGATTCTTACCCTTGGGAGGAGCTGGTTAGATTAGGTTAGGTTAGGTTAGATTAGATTAGATTAGGTTAGGTGAAATAAAGTAGGGTGATGACACTTACCCTTGGGAGGAGCTGGCAGGTGGTGAGAGCCGACACTGTGTAGGGATCCGTCAGGTCAAGCTCAAAGAACACATTGTCACTGAGGCGGAAGGCGCGCTTGGTGTTGTTGGGTATATGTTCCCACACCCGGGTATAGGGCACGTGGATGGTCCCGAAGAAATAGGAAGGTGGATCTCTCTTCACCATCCACAAGAACGAACCTTCCTTGCTGCCCTGTAACGAGAGACATGGATACGGTACTGTCATAGTTACATAATGATACAGTAATTTGTTTATGTAATCCTATCCATCGAATCACCACATTGAAACAGTTTATATAGGTAGAAAAATCATGATAGTGAAAAACAACAATAATATCAACATGAGAAGGATTTAAGTTGGGTTGGGTTGGGTTGGGTTGGGTTAGGTTAGGTTAGGTTAGGTTGGGTTGGGTTGGGTTGGGTTGGGTTGGGTTGGGTGCTTAAATACCATCGATATCTATGTATAAAGACCACATCACTCTCCAATCTCATTCCGGTTCTAATTTGTATTCAGTCCCTGTGTGTACTGAGCCTTGAGCCACCCCCCTCACCCCTCACACCCCCCTCACCCCTCACACCCCCCTCACCCCTCACCCCCCCCTCACCCCTCACCCCCCCCCTCACCCCTCACCCCTCACCACCCCCCTCACCCCTCACCCCCCCTCACCCCTCACACCCCCCTCACCCCTCACCCCCCTCACCCCTCACCCCCCCCTCACCCCTCAGTTGTTGTTGTGAGGTAACCTGTATGTCTCTCACCTTATATTCACACCTTCAACAACTCTTGTACCTGTCTTCCCTCACCTCTCACACCCTCCTTTCATCTTCCTCTCTAAGCCAGCCAGCCAGCCAGCCAGCCAGCCAGCCATCGGAAGTGTCAATACCCGGCTTCCCTCTCCCACACCTCTACTGCCATGGTTGATACCCATTACACTACCTGTCTAAACATAAGTATTGCCAACTAAAGATAACTACTCCATTACTTGTTCTCTTGTGCTTTTGGTAACACTGCCTCGATCACTATTGCCATCTGTTTAAATAATCATATTTTAGTAATGTTATAATAATTTACTTTTAATATCTCGTAATTTATATTTTTAGTAATTTCTTCGGTTATTATGTCGGATCAACAGAAGAATCACCACCCCGGATTAGTTCACCTGTAGATTAACCACCCTAACTCTAATCTAACCTAACTCTAACGTAACGTAACGTAACCTAACGTAACTCTAACCTAACCTAACCCCCCCCCTCAAATAGCGTTAAGGTAGTTAGTCTTAAGGTGAAATAAACTTGGGTGGAGATTCTTCCGGCGATCCTCACACACACACACACACACAGGACCATCCATCAAGACCCCGGGGCACTACAGCACCACCACCACACACCATCGTTCCCCCCACACCGCCACGCTCCGACCACCACCACACACCATCGTTCCCCCCACACCACCACGCTCCGACCACCACCACACACCATCGTTCCCCCCGCACCGCCACGCTCCGACCACCACCACACACCATCGTTCCCCCCCACACCGCCACCACACACCATCGTTCCCCCCACACCGCCACGCTCCGACCACCACCACACACCATCGTTCCCCCCACACCGCCACCACACACCATCGTTCCCCCCACACCGCCACCACACACCATCGTTCCCCCCACACCGCCACGCTCCGACCACCACCACACACCATCGTTCCCCCCGCACCGCCACGCTCCGACCACCACCACACACCATCGTTCCCCCCACACCACCACCACACACCATCGTTCCCCCCCACACCACCACGCTCCGACCACCACCACACACCATCGTTCCCCCCACACCACCACGCTCCGACCACCACCACACACCATCGTTCCCCCCGCACCGCCACGCTCCGACCACCACCACACACCATCGTTCCCCCCCACACCGCCACCACACACCATCGTTCCCCCCACACCGCCACGCTCCGACCACCACCACACACCATCGTTCCCCCCACACCGCCACGCTCCGACCACCACCACACACCATCGTTCCCCCCACACCGCCACCACACACCATCGTTCCCCCCACACCGCCACCACACACCATCGTTCCCCCCACACCGCCACGCTCCGACCACCACCACGCACCATCGTTCCCCCCCACACCGCCACCACCACCACACACCATCGTTCCCCCCACACCGCCACGCTCCGACCACCACCACACACCATCGTTCCCCCCACACCGCCACGCTCCGACCACCACCACACACCATCGTTCCCCCCACACCGCCACGCTCCGCGGAACCTTCACCCTCGCGTGTAGCATAAAATTACCAGTTGGTCGGCAGAGGCGTCTTGATGGATGCCACAGGAACACACCACGACCGTAGGCGCTATGGCTCGATGCCCTCAAACTGTCTCACTCCTCACCCCTCACTCCTCACACTCCTCACCCATCAGTCCTCACCCCTCACTCCTCACACCCCTCACCCATCAGTCCTCACCCCTCACTCCTCACCCCTCACTCCTCACTCCTCACCCCTCCTCTCTCTACTTCTCCCTTCTCCTCCTTCCCCTAGGTTCACCCCTCATCCCTCCTCTCCCAGGTTAGGTTACGCTAGATGATTAGATTAGGTTAGGCTAGATTAGGTTAGATTAGATTATATTTGGTTAGGTTATGATAGGTAATCACAAGGTAAGCGTTAACACTGTACAACTTAAAACACCACAACAACTAGCCAACCAGGTAATTAGTCCCCCACCCGGGTAATTAGTCCTCCACCCAGGTAATTAGTCCTCCACCCAGGTAATTAATCCTCCTCACCCTAACCCTCATCAGAATTCCCTCCTGCTTCACACACTCGGTAATCCCTCCAGAGTACAGCTTCAGGAAGGACGTCGTCACCTTCAGGAGCTTGAGAGAAATGTATTCCTACAGCAGAAAATACATTAGCATATATTACCTGTTTCTTGTATTTATTTCAGAGGCGTAGTGAATACATTGTGTCCACCCCCCCCCCCCCCCCGTCCTAGCACCTATGTACAGTTGGCAGCAAAAGTCCTCCTACAGCCATGCTACACAGGGCTGTAGGAGGACTTTTGCTGATAACTGTACCTCCCTCACCCCAGTACCCTCCCCAAATACCTTCTCCCTATTACCCTCCCCACAGCACCCTACCCCAGCACCCCCACCCTACCCCAGTACCCTCCCTAAATACCTTCTCCCTATTACCCTCCCCACAGCACCGTACCCCAGCACCCCCACCCTACCCCAGTACCCTCCCTAAATACCTTCTCCCTATTACCTTCCCCACAGCACCCTACCCCAGCACCCCCACCCTACCCCAGTACCCTCCCCAAATACCTTCTCCCTATTACCCTCCCCACAGCACCCTACCCCAGTATCTCCCACCCTAGGACTCTCCCCCAGTACCCTATCCCAGTACACCCCACCCTAGCAAGCCCATTCCATCACCCCATTAACCTAACCTAACCTAACCTCAATGCAGAGTAAAGAAGGGCGGTGAGGCGTGATTGGTATTATGTGCTGAAACAATAACCAGACGCATTCAGCCATATCATTAAAGTCATGTTTTCATTGGCTGGCCCCGGCAGTTCTGTAAATATGTGTCGGGTCTCCAAATACCTTCATAAGACTGTAAATGTCTCTCTGTAAATGCCTTTGTAATATTGTAAATGATTCTTGGTAAATGCCTTCAAAACATTGTATGATATTCCTTGTGTAAATGTTCCATATACTGTAAATGTTGTTTATGTTAGGTTAAGTTAGGTTAGGTTAGGTCGATGGATTAAACTCAAGGATTAAACGAGTGAGGGTGAGTTAGGAGCAGGTTAACATATGGCAATTGGACAGGTTTATACTGAGCTTAGATTAGCTTAAAACTGGTTAAATCGGTGGGTTTAATTATGGTTTAGTGGATTGCAGCTTGGGATATTTTTAGGGGGGCACACACACACACACACACACACACACACACACACACACACACACACACGTAAGGTCTCGTAACATCAACAAAGGCTTCACTGATTAGAGGAGTAACTGGGAATACAAGACCTAACCAAACCTAACCAAACCTAACCAAACCCAACCAAACCTAACCTAACCTAACCTAACCAAACCCAACCAAACCCAACCTAACCTAACCTAACCTAACCAAACCAAACCTAACCTAACCAAACCTAACCTAACCAAACCCAACCAATCCTAACCTAACCTATCCTAACCTATCCTAACCAATCCTAACCCAACCTATCCTAACCTAACCTAACCCAGTGGCTCCATCATAGTGTGGTGGATGAGAGCTTCAGACCCGGTAATTGAGCATTATGTTTCATAATTATGGCCTCCCTTGTGTCCACTGGCCCTATACCATCAACAAGACCCATCAGCCCGTTCACACAACACATGACCTTCGACCATCACCACCGTATAACACTATCATCCCTCCTACTGTTGTCCCATGAGTAATTCAAGGTAACATTGTAAACACTCGCGTTACCACAAGCACCCTACATGATTCAAGGTAACATTGTAAACACTCGCGTTACCACAAGCACCCTACATGATTCAAGGTAACATTGTAAACACACGCGTTACCACAAGCACCCTACATGATTCAAGGTAACATTGTAAACACACACATTACCACAAGAACCCTACATGATCGTTTTAACTTCCCTGCCCCTCGGACAGGATACAATTGAGGGCAATAATAACATGATACTTATACCATCACCGTGATATCTAACGATGTAAATACTATCTTACAGGGGGAGGGGGGGGGGGTACTTATGGTCACTACAATTACTGGTTAGGTTAGGTTGTTTGTCCAAGGTCTGGATTCTATGCCGATCCTCATTATCAACGCTTGACGGGCCATCAACACGCGAACTGGGCGGGGTCACCTGGCTCGCCCCCTCCCCTCCCTCCCACACACACACACCTCGTACTACTCTAGGTAGGTGTGTGTGTGTGTGTGTACGTGACTATATATACCCCAAAAGATGCCACTACGACCCCAAAAGATGCCACTACGACCCCAAAAGATGCCTAACCTAACCTAACCAAACCCATCCGTGAAATTGGTTGAATCTGTACCTTGATATCAACACCCAATTACAGTCAGTTAACTTAGCCTTACCATGACTCGCTAGAAGGAGAGACTTGCAGGGCCATGGCCACCCGGAGAGACTTACAGGGCCATGGCCACCCGGAGAGACTTACAGGGCCATGGCCACCCGGAGAGACTTACAGGGCCATGGCCACCCGGAGAGAATTACAGGGCCATGGCCACCCGGAGACTTACAGGACCATGGCCACCCGGAGAGACTTACAGGGCCATGGCCACCCGGAGAGACTTACAGGGCCATGGCCACCCGGAGAGACTTACAGGACCATGGCCACCCGGAGAGACGGCCCTTACACTCACTAGTCACCTGGGATTTATGATACACTTACTGATACAAAATTGGAGGGAGAGATGATATAGGGAGACACATAGACAGGTAGGCTATTAGTGATAAGAAGAGACAGACAGACAGACAGACACAGACAGACAGACAGACAGACAGACAGACAGACAAACAGAAGACACACAGAGAGACAGACAGACAAACTGAGAGACAGACAAACAGACAGACAGACAGACAGACAGACAAACAGAGACAGACAGGCAAACAGACAGACAGAAAGAGAAACAAACAGACAGACAGACAAACAGACAGACAGACAGAAAGACAGACAAACAAACAGACAGACAGACGATATCCCCTGGCCCCTACTACTACTACAAGAGGTAAGCTGTCGTTAAGTCCTGAACCCCCACACGCCTTATCTATCACCAGAAGGTAACCGATACTGTTAACTTTATAAAAACCTGTTAATATCGGGTGATATCGGGTCTACCTCTTCTTCCTCGCCCTTCCGCTTCTTTCTCCCCCTCCCCACTTCCTTTACCTCTTCCCCGTCTATCTCTTCCACTTCTTCTTCTTCCTGGCCCTCCACTTCCTCCTCCACGACCTCTTCTTCTTCCTCCTCCTTCTCCACCTCTTCCCCCTTACCCCACCTCTTCCCCACCCCTCTCCAACTCTTCTTCCCCATCTCCACCTCTTCCCCCTTACCCCACCTCTTCCCCTCCCCCCTCCACCTCTTCTTCCCACCCCTCTCCACCTCTTCCCCCCCCCTCCACCTCTTCTTCCCACCCCTCTCCACCTCTTCCCCCCCCCTCCACCTCTTCTTCCCACCCCTCTCCAACTCTTCTTCCCCATCTCCACCTCTTCCCCCTTACTTCACCTCTTCCTCCTCCTCCTTCTCCACCTCCTCATCTCCCCTCTCTCCCCCTCTCAGTAAGTCGGGAGAAGCGTCATGCACACTTTGCTTACAAATGAATTTCTTGCACGAGAGACTTCCAGCAATGTTGATCTGTAAGCTAGACAACACGACGGGCGTTCTGGGTATACACAACTCCTGCCTGGCCTGAACGCACCCTCAACCATCAACCATCAACCACAGAGGCACGTGACCTACCATCCCTACCTGTGAGACCATTAACTTACCTGTTCATGATACCTGGGAACACCTGTTGTCTCTACTTTAATAACAACACAACAGGTGTGCTGGGATGTCTCTTAGTGACGCCGTTTTGACCTTGGAGCCTTGAGTATTGTATGACCTTGACCTTGTAAGATTGACCTTGATTACTATAAGCTTGACCTTGATTATTGTAAGCTTGACCATGATCATTGTAAGCTTGACCTTGATTATTATAAGCTTGACCATGATCATTGTAAGCTTAAGGTGAGGTGAGGTGATGGTAACGTTTCTCTCCTGGTTGCCGGAGGTCACACACACACACACACACACACACACACACACACACACACACACACACACCTTCATAAAACTCACTCTGTAACTGACACCGTAATATTGGAGGTATAATTTCTGTATCGAGACTAGCAGGTTGAGCGACAATTATACACGTTATTATAGACTGAGTTCAACACATGGTAGATTATAGACTTCTGTATTTAGTTATAACAATTTAACCATCTGACAAGGATAGCAATTATCACAAGGCCTTAAATCTTCGTACATTTGTATGCAGAACAGCGGCAGGCACAGCTCTGATTGGTCATGTGATGGATAAACTGTGGTAGAAGAGAGGTGATTGGTGGAAACGAGTGTCCTGGATAGTACAAGAGAGATGATTGGTGGAAACAAGCGTCCTGGATAGTAGAAGAGAGCTGATTGGTGGAAACGATTATCCTGGATAGAAGAAGAGAGCTGATTGGTGGAAACGATTATCCTGGCGGGTAAAAGAAGACCTGATTGGTGGAAACGAGTGTCCTAGATAGTACAAGAGAGGTAATTGGTGGAAACAACTGGCTAAACTCGACAATTCCACCAATATCACCACAGACCCACATAAAGACTTAACTACTACCAAATAAAACTATTCCATTGTACCCTAAGACCTACTGATGAGAGGAGGAGGAGGGGAAGAATAAAGAGGAGGAGAGGAGGAGAAAGGGAAGAGGAAGAAGCAAGAGGAGGGGGAAAGAGATGTGTTGTAATGTGTTGTACTGTTACCAGGAGGTTGTAAAGATGTGTTGTGATGTGTTGTATTACTCGTGAAATTATAGATACCTAATATTGCTAAGTGTTCAAGGAATTTCGACAGCAATTGTACATAAGAAATACATTTAATTCACACGACGAGACCAAAGTAATGTAATGTAATGTAATCATCCTCACTACATCACTTGCATTGTTCAGCCATCCAAAAAAGGTAACTACATAATGACCACATAACCTGTAATTACCTTAACATGGACGAGGTTCCTCTTTAACATGATCACTCAACCGTCAAGCTGAGAACAACATGAGGAATACTTTTTTTTTGGTCCCTCCACACATAATTATTTTTTCTTGGTTAGGTTAGGTTTTTTGGGTTAGGTTAGGTTGTTTTGGGTTAGGTTAGGTTTTTTTGGGGTTAGGTCAGGTTGGGTTAGGTTAGGTCAGTGGTGTTCAAGAGGCCCTGCAGCATGACCGTAGCTGTGTGAGATCAGGACTCCATTACTAATTCTCCACAGCCGCTATTGCCTTCATAACACCTGACATCAATCTACACAGCCTCTGGTAGCATCAGTTTGTTACACCTGGCCATACACCTGCGTAATGTTACACCTGGCCATACACCTACGTAATGATACACCTGGCCATACACCTACGTAATGATACACCTGGCCATATACCTACGTAATGACACACCTGGCCATACCCGACAGATACGGCCCTAAACTGGCCACTCCCGACAGATATGGCCATGAACTGGACACCCCCCGACAGGTACATGGAGTAACACACTGAGACTCAAGGCCGCCTCTTATTACAGTGTGAGGGAGATAACATCTGGGGCGCTGGGCCGGGCTGCTGCTGAGCCTGGGGGCGTGGGGGCGTGAGGGCGTGAGGGAGGGAGGGTGGAGGGGGGAGGTTCAGAATAGAGAGGAAGGATGACAGGAATGACAGGGAGAAGGAAGGAGGGGAAGGGAGGAAAGGAAAGGAGGAAGGGAAGGGAACAATCTCTACCACTATCAAAACACGCTTATATCCTACGTCAATCACACACACACACACACACACACACACACACACACACACACACACACACACCAATTCCTTCTAAACAAACTGATAATCATCCTAGACGCTGAAAACTGTTGCCAGCGTCTGTGTGTTTGTTGTTACGTCTCCACCAGCCAATCACCACATCACATCTTGGTGTCTTGCTGCCCTCCCCAACTATGGACTACTGACACTGCTAACCATACGGGGACTCTGATTACCGTGTTGATGCATTTATGTTTACCTGAGAGAGAGAGAGAGAGAGAGAGAGAGAGAGAGAGAGAGAGAGAGAGAGAGAGAGAAATGTTACCTGTGTGTTTTCAGGTGTGGGGGAAGACAAGTGATTGGAGGAGGTTTGGTGAGGTACAGGAGGTTTGGTGAGGTACAGGAGGTTTGGTGAGGTGCAGGAGGTTTGGTGAGGTGCAGGAGGTTTGGTGAGGTGCAGGAGGTTTGGTGAGGTACAGGAGGTTTGGTGAGGTGCAGGAGGTTTGGTGAGGTGCAGGAGGTTTGGTGAGGTGCAGGAGGTTTGGTGAGGTGCAGGAGGTTTGGTGAGGTGCAGGAGGTTTGGTGAGGTACAGGAGGTTTGGTGAGGTACAGGAGGTTTGGTGAGGTACAGGAGGTTAAGACTTGGTGACTCTAGCGGAGGTGAAGCGGAGTGAGTGCTTGAAGACCTGACCATGAATATTCCTATGTCACTATGAGCTGCCACCCACACCCACACCACCACCAGCGCCACACCCACACCACCACCAGCGCCACACCACCAGAGCCACACCCACACCACCACCAGCGCCACACCACCACCAGCGCCACACCCTTCACAACACCTCTCTCCTCCTCCTCCATATTTCTCCCTCCTTTATCATCACCCTTGTTCTCATTCTCCCTATTTCTCCCTCCTTTATCTCTCGTTCTCTGCCTTCCTTATTTATCTCACTAATTTCCCTCTTATACCTGACCATCTCCATACACGTGGCACCTTATACTTAGCACTAATACCTGACCGTCCCTTATACCGTACTCTCCCTAAATAACTGACTTCCCCCCACACACCTGACTCACCTTAAATAACTGACTTCCCCCCCACACACCTGACTCACCTTAAATAACTGACTTTCCACCTAAACCCATCCCCTCCCCCTCTCTCTCTCTAGCCCCCTACCCTCTCTCGATCCCTCCAGCCCCTCCCCCTCTCCCTCTAGCCCCCTACCCTCTCTCGATCCCCCCTCCCCCCCCCCCCGGCCATACACCTGGGAGCCCAAACACGTGACTGGCGGGGGTAGACAGGTGATTACAGAGCTCCTCAGGTAAGAGATTTACGACCAAGGTAACTCATCACACCGGGGCTTGACCATCACCTTTTTTGTTATCAATCTAATGTGTTTTTGTTTCTTAACCTCCTCTCCTGTTTGATGTCCCTGGAGGTGGAACGGGAGGGGGGAGGGGGGTGGAAGGGAGGGGGGAGGGGGGTGGTAGAAGGGAGGGGAGGGGGGAGGGGGGTGTGGTAGAAGGGAGGGAGGGAGGTAGGAAGGGAGGGGGAGGTAGGAAGGGGGGTGTGGTAGAAGGGAGGGAGGGAGGTAGGAAGGGAGGGGGAGGTAGGAAGGGGGGTGTGGTAGGAGGGAGAGGATGTGGTGGGGGTGAGTGAGGGTGTGGTGAGGGTGTAGGTGTGGTGAGGGTGTAGTGGTGGGAGGGGTGTAGATAGGTGTAGTGTTGAAGGGACGTGTATAAGTGTAGTGTCAAGTAGAGGGCGACAATAAACCCACTACACAACAGACTATAACCCACCACAACCCCACCACACAACAGACTATAACCCACCACAAACCCACCACACAATGACAAAAACCCACCACAAGCCCACCACACAACTTCCCCACCAAAACAAGAAACAGAACCCCACCCAGGCCAGCTTAAATTCCTGACACCCTATCATGTTAGGTGAGGGGGGGAGGCGACCCAAATCACCATGATATACTGCACACTCTAATTTAACCAATGATGTACCTAATATCCCGACAGTTCCCAGGAGGTAAATATACGTCAGTCGTTATCAGGACAAATGACAAAAACTTGGTCGGATTACTGTAGCGGCTTGAAGGAACAGTTATGTCCTGCTGTAGCGGTCTGAAGGAACACTTAAGTCCTGCTGTAGCGGCCTGAAGGAACACTTAACTCCTGCTGTAGCGGCCTGAAGGAACCCTTAACTCCTGCTGTAGCGGCCTGAAGGAACACTTAACTCCTGCTGTAGCGGCCTGAAGGAACACTTAACTCCTGCTGTAGCGGCCTGGAGGAACACTTAACTCCTGCTGTAGCGGCCTGAAGGAACACTTAACTCCTGCTGTAGCGACCTGAAGGAACACTTAACTCCTGCTGTAGCGGCCTGAAGGAACACTTAACTCCTGCTGTAGCGGCCTAAGGGAACACTTAACTCCTGCTGTAGCGGCCTGAAGGAACACTTAACTCCTGCTGTAGCTCCCTGAAGGAACACTTAACGCTTGCTGTAGCGGCCTGAAGGAACACCCAAGGAACATTAAACACTGACTCGTGTTCTGAGGAAATTCCACGTTAACCAAGACTGTCTCAGGTACCGGTCGGCACCTTATATAGAAGCTGGTCGTTTTCCCGTCAACACCAACCAAACTGACCGGCTAGGTTAGGTTAGGCTAGGTTAGGATTAGGTTAGGCTACGTTACGTTAGGATTAGGTTAGGTTAAGTTACGTTAGGATTAGGTTAGGTTACGTTACGTTAGGGTTAGGTTAGGTTACCTGTTGTTGTGGTGATTGTGATGCCATGTTACCTGTTATTGCAGTGTGATGACGTGTGGTCTACTATATTATTTTTGTGCATAAATTAATACACCATTCTAGTTCGTCGTGCACAATGTTATAAATCTATTCTTCACTGTATTGCTTATCGTATCACAGCTTAGAAATTACATAGACTTGGCTACAGACGCTCCTGGACCTTCCATTACAGAATACAAGACAATACCATGAGTTATGAACTACAAATTACAGTAATCGTGTCTGGTCATCGTCTGGTAATGCGGTATATATTATAGTCTTGAATATTAGTGTTATTACAGCAGTTTATAGTGTGTTGAGTAAGCCTCTTGGTGGTTAGGTTAGGTTAGGTTAGGTTAGGTAAGGTAAGGTGAGGTAAGGTAAGGTGAGGTGAGGTAAGGTATGGTATGGTAAGGTGAGGTGAGGTGAGGTGAGGTGAGGTAAGGTATGGTATGGTAAGGTTAGGTTAGGTTAGGCAAGGTAAGGTAAGGTAAGGTAAGGTGAGGTAAGGTAAGGTGAGGTAAGGTAAGGTGAGGTAAGGTGAGGTAAGGTAAAGTAAGGTAAGGTGAGGTGAGGTGAGGTAAGGTGAGGTGAGGTGAGGTGAGGTGAGGTAAGGTAAGTTTTTGTCCTCCCCTCAAACCACACACACACAGAGCAATATCCACTACCTGTTGTTACGCGGGCAATTAACCTAATAAAAGTAGATTACACAAAGGTAGAATAGGTAGAAGATTATCTACCGCGGCCCCTTGTCACATCTCCCCCCACCATATACCTCTACCATTACCACGCCCTTAGTCACCAGCTGATCAAGGGACCAACATCTGAAGAGTACAAACACAACCCGAGTGATCTTACAACAGTTATACAATATCCCTTAACAACACTAAATTCCTAACCTAACCTAACCTCACCTAACCTAACACAACGTAACTTAACACTACCCTAACCTAACACGACTTAATCTAACCTTACTCTTGACAGTAACTTAACACTACCCTAACCTAACACAACGTAACTTAACACTACCCTAACCTAACACGACTTAATCTAACCTTACTCTTGACAGTAACTTAACACTACCCTAACCTAACACAACGTAACTTAACACTACCCGAACCTAACACGACTTAATCTAACCTTACTCTTGACAGTAACTTAACACTACCCTAACCTAACACAACGTAACTTAACACTACCCGAACCTAACACGACTTAATCTAACCTTACTCTTGACAGTAACTTAACACTACCCTAACCTAACACAACGTAACTTAACACTACCCGAACCTAACACGACTTAATCTAACCTTACTCTTGACAGTAACTTAACACTACCCTAACCTAACACAACGTAACTTAACACTACCCGAACCTAACACGACTTAATCTAACCTTACTCTTGACAGTAACTTAACACTACCCTAACCTAACACAACGTAACTTAACACTACCCGAACCTAACACGACTTAATCTAACCTTACTCTTGACAGTAACTTAACACTACCCTAACCTAACACAACGTAACTTAACACTACCCAAACCTAACACGACTTAATCTAACCTTACTCTTGACAGTAACTTAACACTACCCTAACCTAACACAACGTAACTTAACACTACCCGAACCTAACACGACTTAATCTAACCTTACTCTTGACAGTAACTTAAACACTAACCTAACAGTAACCTAACCTAACCTAACCAAACCCCAACGAGAATATATTAACCACATTCAGCATTACATGAACAAGGAGAGAAAATCCTGTACCCAAATTACATAATCCCTGTAATGTTTAAGAGACAAATACATTGAAAATACAGTAAAAATACCTTGATTATTACAGATTAAATTGAGTTTGTAATCTAATATACCACAAAAAACTACCGATAAAAAGTATTCCACGTGATGCGATCGATTCTACTTCAGTACCTAATGTAAACACGGTACGAGACACCTTCTTCTGTACTAATTCGGTAGACAGTGTCCCTAATGGCCGTCCAGTGTGTCCAAATTACTGTCTTTTACACCTGGTAGCCATGTTGTCATCGTCCTAATTCTTGTCATACACAGTAGTTAATATGACGAGGGTATAAGGTGGGTGGAAGTGTGTGTGTGTGTGTGTGTGTGTGTGTGTGAAGGAGGAGGCCAGGGGTGGAGGAAAGGCCGCTCCCCAATACCTGACTCCAGCACCAACACTCATCCACACGACGCCCCTTACACCCACCTCCACGCCCCGCCACCCCACGCCACGCCACGCCACCCCACGCCACCCCACACCTATCTAGAAACCTTATTAAACTCGCCCTGGCTATAATTTGGGCATCAGGGTCAACAGTAGCGCCAAGCATTAAATAACGCCAGGTAAAAAATAACACCTCAGCTGTCCACCGTTAATGAGAAAAAGAATTAATCTGAGAAAGAAAGAACGAGCAAACTTATTCAAGAGGCTGACAGGAGAGGTTCTTCAAGACGTTCCTGAAGTCTTGGCTGGAGTAAGAGACACAATTGCGTTGCACGTTTTGGTGGAATATCCCCAACAAGACGTCAGCTTCTGCAACGAAATTATTGTTACCTTAAATCTACCATTTATCTTAACATGATCTACTTGATTGGGTTAGGCACTCGGTTGGCACAGCAGGTGTAATATTATCGTCTGTGTCTCCATCACATACTCCAGTGGATCAAGTGGAGCTTTACCTCACTGTTGTCCATTACCACCAATAAAAACAGCCAAGGCTACACCTCCTACCTTGTGATATTCCACCCCACGTATTACCTTACTTTCACCTCGATCTTGTAATAAACCTTCCATTTAGTGACATTTATTCTTAATTCATTTCATCATTAACTTAGGTATCGTCGTGTAGTAAGAGTCGGTTGTGTGGTCCTGGTGCTGCTTAGGTAGCGGCCGGTGCCTCTAGATTTATTACCCTATAAAATGTGGTGAGACGTATGGGTCAACACTACCAGCGACTGTGTACCATATAGTGAGAATTAAATGTCTGTATGTCTACTCACAGTGAAGAATGACTAAGACATGGCACTTAACTGGCCTTCCTGTGTACATCTAAAAACACCATTATCCAGACACACACACACACTGGTATACACTAATGAGACCTGAGATTCTATGCACAATGGTTTAGAGAGGCGGAGATGGTCAGCTGCACCGGATAGCTTTACAACACCCTCACTGACCACACACCCATCCACCCAACCACAACACCTACCAACACCATACACCCAACAATATCTACCAATACCAGTCTCATACATGTCCACTTGACCTATGTAGTAGTGAACATGTCTCGGATAATTACAGTGACCCGAGGAACAACTGACACTCCACAATACCAAGTAGGATGCCATAGTGAGGTAAGCCAGACCTCCAGCGGCCACCCACGAGCAGCACTTGAGAGAACCTTGTGTCATCAACCTCTTCGTCTCAGTACAAATTCCAGCACAAAAATACACAAAGAATGTCTCCTCATTCTTCCTAACCTAACCTAACCTAACAGAAATTCCACCAAGAAAATACAACAATTCTCCTCATTCTTACTGTCCTAACCTAACCCTAACCTAACCTAACCTAACCCTAACCTAACCTAACCAGCTCTCGACCACCTCTAGCCACTACTGGACATTCTCACACACACACCAAACAAAACAGCTACACTCGTCTGGTATGCATTAGTATGAGGAGTGCAGCGGGCGGGTGGATACAATGGTTCGCCTTCTGTCCTTAAGGTCATTGGTTCGCGAACAGGTGCACCTCAGCTTCACCCAGTTGTAAATAGGAACCTAACCTAACCATACAAGAATAAAAAGAGACGGCGGTATATAGTGTCATGCCGACCACATTGTCTCCTTGTGTGCCAATAGCTTAGTAAACAGTGTGTCGTGTCCACTAGCACTTCCCTATTAGCACATGAGGACGACTCACACTACTCCCTGCCACATGAGGTGTAACGAAGTCCAACATATCCTGACACATAAGGAACAGATATACATTCAGTCCTCCAGGGAATCCTAAACCAGGCAAAACACGCCTGAGTAGAGACGTAAATGGCGAGTGAGGAGAACACCAGACTATCCGAGTGGCGAGTGAGTGGCGAGTAAATAAGAAGACTCAAGGGCGAACAAAAAAGACGTCTTGCTTGTGGATCTAAAATGACAAAACAACAGAAATCAATAACAACAAAAATCTTAACAATTACCATATGATTAACACACACACACACACACACACACCACAACCTATACCGCTAGTGTTGAACCATAATAGTGACTCTACACCATAACGATAACATCACTACACCACCTACTGTACAGTAAGTTACCTGGGCCAGTGTTTTCTACCTGTCCGTCTCTAATTAACAGAACTAATTAATTCTCACAGGTGATCACTCTACCTCAAGACTCTATAGGAATATCCCTAACCTAACCTAACCTAACCTAACCCTAGCCTAACCTAACCTAACCTAACCAGTAAGAATGAACATAAGAAATACAGCTACAGCAACACTACAAAACATACATACATACATACATACATACACCATGCCAGACACGTACATAGATACACTTGGCCAATAAGATCACTGAGTGGAATTCTTAGCACGTACTATCGTCTACCTAGTGAACCTCCATATAACGGACTTCTATCTATATATTCCGTTATATGGAGGGTTTAACATTTAACGGACCCTTAATATAACGGACTTATATCTCCACATAAGCCGTTAGATGAGGGAGGGTTCAAATATAACGGACCCTCGATATAACGGACTTCTATCCATCTAATCTGTTAGACGGGGTTCAAATATAACGGACCCTCGATATAACGGACTTCTATCCATCTAATCTGTTAGACGGGGTTCAAATATAACGGACCCTCGATATAGTGGACTTGTATCCATATAATGTTATAGGGGGGTTCAAATATAACGGACCCTCGATATAAGGGACTTCTATCCCTATAATCTGTTAGAGGGGGTTCAAATATAACGGACCCTCGATATAGTGGACTTTTCTCTCCATATCATCCGTTAAATAGAGGTTTCACTGCACCAGCGTTCTTTATTTCCCCGATATTACGGACTATCTGTCGTTAATTTACGGACACGACCTAATTATCCTCACAGGGCACGTGGTTTAACCCTTTGAGGAGGATGGTTTAACCCTCCAGTTCTCAAAGGGTTAAAAACAACAACAATATAAACAACAACAATATAACAACAACAACAATAATAATAATAATAATAATAATAATAACAATAATAATAATAATAATGACAATAATAATAATAATAACAATAGTAATAATAGTAATAATAGTTCCCTGGTCCGCCGCCTAATTGTGTATTCCTTGGTGAAGTTTCTGTCCAAATTTATTGATCGTAAATATTTGTGGTGGTGAATATAAACTGCGGTCCCCTTTATGCTGTGACTGGTGATTTGTCTGTCCCGGGCGAGCACCAAGCTGCCTCCGCTATGACCTTTGCTTGGTGCACGTGGCCTCTGCTTGGTGCACGTGGCCTATGCTTGGTGCACGTGGCCTCTGCTTGGTGTGTACTGCCAAAGTGTGTACTGCCATAGTGTGTGCTGCCATAGTATGTACTGCCATAGTGTGTACTGTCATAGTGTGTACTGTCAGAGTGTGTACTGTCATAGTGTGTACTGCCATAGTGTGTACTGCCATAGTGTGTACTGTCATAGTGTGTACTGCCATAGCGTGTACTGCCATAGCGTGTACTGCCATAGCGTGTACTGCCATAGTGTGTGCTGTCATAGTGTGTACTGCCATAGTGTGTACTGTCATAATGTGTACTGTCATAGCGTGTACTGTCATGGTGTGTACTGTCAGAGTACATACTGTCATAGGAGAGCTATAGTGTGTCAGTGAGCGGCCAGTGTGTAACAAGACCACCATGGCAGTAATGACTATGCCTGGCGGTCATCGATGAGCGAGTGAATTAAAACGAAAAAAAAAACACACATTGCAATTTGCCATCTGGTATAAACCTTAAGAAACTATACTGACCCCAGAGTTATGACACCTACCTACCTGATGACAACCCTGAACCTAACCTAGCCTAACCTAACCTAACCCTGAACCTAACCTAACCTAACCCTGAAACTAACCTGACCTAACCGATGACAACCCTGATAACCTGACCTAACCTAACCTGACCTAACCTAACCCTGAACCTAACCTAACCGATGACAACCCCTAACCTAACCTAACCGATGATAAGTCTGAACCTAACCTAACCTAACCTATGACAACCCCTAACCTAACCGATGATAAGTCTGAACCTAACCTACCCTAACCTAACCAAGCCTGATCCTAGTAGCAGCTGTTTCTACACCACCACTACCACCATCACCACCACCACCACACTACCACCACTACCACCACACTACCACCACCATCACCACACTACCACCACCAGCACACAACCGCAGAACAATAGGGAGCGGTGGTAGCGGTCAAGGTAGCACTAATTACCGTCACCCTGGGGGGGGGGGGGGGTGATTCCTCTAACAGGTATCGCGTGTTAAGGAGTGGAGGAGATATTGTCGACGATTTAAGCTCCTGTGAACAAGTGGTGGAACAGTTTATTTAGGAACACCGACACGTAACGAATTCACATTATAAATTATACCCAGGACGAGTTTCTTTCACCACGACAAATTACTGTGATAACGAGTGTAAGAAAAGTGGTGAGAGGTGGGGGTGGGGTGAGGGGGGTGGGGGGGGAGGAGGGGGTGTGGGGGGAGGAGGCGGTGGGGGAGGAGGGGGTGGGAGGGAGGGGGAGGAGGGGGTGGGAGAGGAGGGGGGGGGGAGGGGGTGGGGGGGACGACGACCGACAGCCTTGGTGCCCATCGGGGACCTGAAGGTGTACCCCGCCCCTCTCGGCTAACCTACGAGGGAACAGTGTGTGTGTGTGTTAAGCCTCCTCCTTTACCCATAGTGTTAAGCTCCCCTCCCCCCCTACCTAACCCCTCCTCTCTCCCCCTCACTTTTCAGGTGTTGGTGGTGTTTATCTAAGGTATAAAACCAGGCGGGGGGGGGGGAGAGGGGCTGTGTCACGTGGGCGTGTTTGTGCAGCTGTCATGGGCGTCTCACCCGGCCGTCACACAGGGCGCCCGCGTCAAGCAATGGTGGTGGGAGAGGGGCGGCCAGCACTGGTGGAGGAGGGGCGGCCAGCACTGGTGGAGGAGGGGCGGCCAGTACTGGTGGAGGAGGGGCGGCCAGCACTGGTGGAGGAGGGGCGGCCAGCACTGGTGGAGGAGGGGCGGCCAGTACTGGTGGAGGAGGGGCGGCCAGCACTGGTGGAGGAGGGGCGGCCAGCACTGGTGGAGGAGGGGCGGCCAGTACTGGTGGAGGAGGGGCGGCCAGCACTGGTGGAGGAGGGGCGGCCAGCACTGGTGGAGGAGGGGCGGCCAGTACTGGTGGAGGAGGGGCGGCCAGCACTGGTGGAGGAGGGGGGGCGGCCAGCACTGGTGGAGGAGGGGCGGCCAGCACTGGTGGAGGAGGGGCGGCAAGCACTGGAGGGCGGCCAGCACTGGAGGGCGGCCAGCCGTGACGGACACGAGCCAACTTTATCAGTCAGTGGATCACAGAGTAAATACCTGAGTGTGTTGTGCCCTGACCCCCCCCCACTGAAGACCTAACCTAACCTAACCTAACCAACCATACCAAAACCTCCTCATTGTGGGGGACTTTTAAGAGCAGCGTATTATTGATCTACATTACGGGTCGTCCACACACACACACACACACACACACCCTCCACACCCACCCACACTCTTTAAACAGGTTTGTCCACAATTATTCCCACATCAACAGGCCTGAAATTAAATCCTCACAGCCCACATTGTTACATTATATTTCTTCTAAGTATTAAATGGTGGTGCTTGTTGCTCCTTGGTAATGTGAGAGTAATTTAATGTTCAAGTCGGATGGTCGCCACGTTAAAAAAAATTAGCAAGGAATCTCAATTAACTTTGCTAAATTATGTGTGTGTGTGTGTGTGTGTGTGTGTGTGTGTAAGACTTGGTTATGTGCACCTCTTGAGATGTTCGGTGGAGATAATTATGACAGTCAATAACGATATACCTAAGGTCATTTATCGGTATATTTGAGGTCATTACCGATATATTTGAGACAATTACTGATATATCTTACCATTACCGATATACTTGAAGCCAATTATTTCCAGTGTGTGTGAATGAGGTGTGTGTGTGTGGGTGTGGTTGTTTACGTTGGTGGCTCCTCGTGGTTGAGTCTCTCTCTCTCTCTCTCTCTCTCTCTCTCTCTCTCTCTCTCTCTCTCTCTGGTAACCATCTTATGTTAATGTTATTTATATGATAATGTAAGATATAAGACCACCACCTCAGCACCTGCCCATCACCAACAGGTAAGGAGTATTAATATTTTTCTTATATATTTTCGTGTTTACTTTTCATTTCCATAAAATATCGATACAATATATAACCTGTAATACTTTGCTATACTTTTATTAAACTTTAAGTAGTTTTAATAATTTTGTGTATAGTTTTCTATTTTCTTTGGAGTTCCTTAATCGATAAAAATATACAACTTCCGCAAAACTAGGCCATTATAACTGTGTGTGTGTGTGTGTGTGTGTGTGTGTGATTCTCTTCCTGTTGGCTGTGGTGTGGAAGAGAGGAGATGGAAGGGGAGGAGTGGGAAGAAAGAGAAATGGAACGGGAAAGACAGTAGTGGGAGGAGAAAAGAAGTGTAATATCAGAGAGAGAGAGAGAGAGAGAGAGAGAGAGAGAGAGAGAGAGAGAGAGAGAGAGAGAGAGAGAGAGAGAGAGAGAGAGTCCTTGAAGAAAAAGCGCCCCCTTAAATAAACAATAGCCCCTTTAGAAGTACACTGCTCTTCACTAGACCCAAACACCACTCTTGAACTGTAGAATAGAGGGGTGAAAAGGCCTATGGGGGGAGGAGGGGAGGGATCGGCACACTTCAGCTAAAATGATGAGCTTTGATGTACCGCCTTTTGATTATAAGAGAGAGAGAGAGAGAGAGAGAGAGAGAGAGAGAGAGAGAGAGAGAGAGAGAGAGAGAGAGAGAGAGAGAGACCCCATCAACCACCACCACCACACCTGTTCTTAGGGGTAAATATTCATCTCCTCTCCTTCACCACGTCTAGATGTCGTGTGTGTGTTCTGTGTGTGTTATAGTTAAAACCAAATGAATAATAATTAATACAATACAAGTAAACTAATCACAACAACGCCTATGGTAACTCACCTGATAACGTAACAAGTTAATGAATGAAAACAGATGAAAGGAGACAATTATACTAACATCAATCACCCCGCAGTCATTAATACTCCTTACAGGTATAACTCAGGTGAAATTATACACATTATACCACAACCTATCACAGAGCCGTTAATCACCACAATACAACACTTATTTAACAACATACAAACAATCTATTTATCATCATTACCGACGTTCTTACTGACGTTAAATAAAGGGATTGTAAACTGATTGTGGTGACGGGGCGGTACAAGGGATTGGATTCTTTTGGTACAAGATACAACGGTTCCAACCCCCCTTACCCACCCCCTCCTTTAACATACAGTCCGTTAGATGGAGGTTTTATATCTAACGGACCTTGATCTAACGGACTCCTCTCTCCATACAGTCCGTTAGATGGAGATTTTATATCTAACGGACTCCTCTCTCCATACAGTCCGTTCGATGGAGGTCTAACGGACCTTGATCTAACGGACTCCTCTCTCCATACAGTCCGTTAGATGGAGGTTTCACATCTAACGCACTTCTGCCGGACCCTTTTCCATACAGTCCCTTAGAAGGAGGTTCCACATCTAACGGACTCCCTTTTCCACAACTAACGGACTTCTAACGGACTCTTCCATACAGTCCGCAATATGGAGACATCCCTCTAAAAAAAAAAAAATGTTCGGGCAACTTTCCACCAGTGTAAACAAAGAGGTGAAAATAGCCCCAAAACACCACCATACCTGACGACTATCGGGTGAAAATAACAATACCTATAAGATGAGGAATTCCCCCCCCCCCCCCCCAGGTGATAACAGAAGGCCACAGGTGACAGATATAGGGCCCTGGAACCCTCAAGGAGATGATATAAGATGCTGAGACAATTTCAAGGAATCCAACCCAATTAGTGATGACAGCTGCTACACGGGTGATAGGTGTAGATGATTCGATACCAGGTGTAGATGATTCGATACCAGGTGTAGATGATTCGATACCAGGTGTAGATGATTCGATCTCAGGTGTAGAAGATTCGATACCAGGTGTAGAAGATTCGATCCCAGGTGTAGAAGATTCGATCCCAGGTGTAGATGATTCGATCCCAGGTGTAGATGATTCGATCCCAGGTGTAGATGATTCGATACCAGGTGCAGATGATTCGAGCCTTTTACCGTGATTAAGAGACTATACACGAGTGACAGATGAAGAGGATTCGAACCTGTTTTTACATACAGTACACCCGAGCAGCATACAATTCATCCTTGCAACATTCAGTACATCTTTGTAACACATAACCTTGCAACATACAACACATACTTGCCATATATTTCCTTGCAACACAAACACATCCCTGCAACATACCTTCTTGCAACACACATTCTTGTCACAGTACATCATTGCAACACAAACACATCCCTGCAATACTATCTCTCGCCCCGGCCAGCCTGACACCATGATAAACAGTGGTTGGTCCGTCGAACAGAATATATAAGAATATATTTACCATTGTCATATGGAAGCAGCGATAAACAACTAGTGTAAACAATGGCTGGGGTGATAAACAACTAGTGTAAACAATGGCTGGGGGTGATAAACAACTAGTGCAAACAATGGCTGGGGGTGATAAACAACTAGTGTAAACAATGGCTGGGGTGATAAACAACTAGTGTAAACAATGGCTGGGGGTGATAAACAACTAGTGTAAACAATAGCTGGGGTGAAATAACTAATGTAAACAATGGCTGAGCTGAAAAATGCTGTCCCGTGTTGAAGCTCCACCCATAACGCATAAGTAAACACAATGGTCACTGCAAACAATAATTAATTAGTCTGCATCAATGATTTATCCTTGTGTATAGTGATGTATTTTTTTGTATTTTACTGTAGTTTAAAGAAAGTTTTGAATATTGTAGTAAATTCAGGTTTAATGCTGGAAAAATGAGAGAGAGAGAGAGAGAGAGAGAGAGAGAGAGAGAGAGAGAGAGAGAGAGAGAGACGGACAGATAGATAGATAGATAGTTAGACAGACAGATAGATAGATAGATAGATAGATAGATAGATATACAAAATCAACAATACGACCATAACGAATTCCTCGACCAATGAGACACCTTAAAATAAACTGCAACAGCCAATCAACAACAGTTTCTCCGTCAGTGAGTAAATGAGTGAGTCAGTAACGAAATACAACTACAGTGAGTCAAGAACAGTGAGTCAAGGGCGTGAGTCAAGGGCGTGAGTCAAGGGAATGAGTCAAGAACAGTGAGCCAAGGGAATGAGTCAAGAACAGTGAGCCAAGGGGATGAATGTTGTCCCACCTCGCTACCTCAACTACAGCTTTTTGTCCCTCTGTGTGTGTGTGTGTGTGTGTGTCAATTAAATTTTATTACTCATTCTCAGTTTTTTTAAGAGTTGTTCACAGATGACTATTGTAACCAGCCATTAGCACCACTCTGTCACACACACACACACACACACACACACACACACCTCATGACCTTCACTACTCCACTGACCACTAACCTAAACCTACTGACTCCCTACTCCATCCAGCTGACCTTATACTCCATCCCACTCACTCCACACTCCATCCCACTCACTCCACACTCCATCCCACTCACTCCACACTCCATCCCACTCACTCTACACTCCATCCCACTCACTCTACACTCCATCCCACTCACTCCACACTCCATCCCACTCACTCCACACCACTCTGGTCAGTCTCCTCGCCACACCTAGAACCACTGGGCGGCTGAGGATGTTACTCTCCAGGGTGCTACTGCCCGCTGACTCACCCACCACCACCCTCTCCGCCCACTCACCCGCCCGCCCACTCAACCACCACACCACCTCCCCCCCACCCACCCATACCTGACCAAGATCTACGTACCCAAATCTATCACATTCCACGACCCACCAACCCCTCCCAGCTCCCCCCCACCACCCCCTCACTCCTCCCAGCCCCCCCCCCCCACCACCCACCACCCCCTCACTCCTCCCAGCTCCCCCACCACCCCCTCACAGCTCCCCCCACCACCCCCTCAATCCTCCCCCCACCACCCACCACCCCCTCACTCCTCCCAGCTCCCCCCACCACCCCCTCCCAGCTCCCCCCACCACCCCCTCACTCCCCCCACCACCCCCTCACTCCTCCCCCCACCACCCACTCACTCCCCCCACCACCCACCACCCCCTCACTCCTCCCAGCTCCCCCCACCACCCACTCCCAGCTCCCCCACCACCCCCTCCCAGCTCCCCCCACCACCCCTTCACTCCCCCACCACCCCCTCACTCCTCCCAGCTCCCCCCACCACCCCTCACTCCCTAACCCCTCCCAGCTCCCCCCACCCCCTCCCAGCCCCCCCCACCACCTCCCCCCTCCAAGGACACGTATCAATACATATACAAAAATTAATACCTGTTTGTAATATCTCAAGTATATAATAATTCGTATATAAATAAACTGTGTGAAATTTTGCCTCTTTCCACAGTCATTAACGTTAAAGATCATTAATTACCAACCAATAGTAATCAAAGTTAATTAATTATCAACCAACATCAACCAATCAAAATGCCATCCTCCTGTCTTAGGGTTGGTGACCACGGCCCTCCAACTCCACACGTGTTTGGGTCGTGTTCACAAATCCTTCCTCCCATCTTATCAGTCCCATCTCCTTCCCATCACCCTACACCCCCCTTCCCTACACCCACCACCCTACACCCTCCCTTTCCCTACATCCATCACCCTTCCCTATCTAGTCTTCACCCCTTCCCTTTCCTACCTCTCCTACACCCATCACCCCTCCCTATCTAGTCTTCACCCCTCCCTCCCCTCCACCATCACCCCTCCCTACCACGTCTGCACCCCCATCACCCTGGCTCACTCCCACTCCCGGCTTACCCAACCAAAACCACTCCTACTTACTCCACTTCCTACCACCTTCTCCTACCCATCCGTGAGAGAAGGGGGAAGGGGGTAGGGAGTAGGGGGAAGGGGGAAGGAGGATATACGTGGCCCTGACCTTAGTAAACTACGGTGGCCAGGACTCAGCAGGACACATATGGCCAGACAAGTCACATTAAGACACACACACACACACACACACACACACACACAGGTACAATACTTACTGTCTCATCCAGTGTAGGTTCCTCCCTGGGTCACCCTTTCTGGTTGACGTGTACAGCAACAACCACAACAACCACCACAACCACAACAACAACCACAACGTCCACATACCTGCAAAAAAAAAGAGAAAAATATATTACATCTTTGTTCACATCTTTCGGTTAATAAATAAATAAATAAATAAAATGAAATATACCTGGAAATGATTTTACTTACCACTAACATTATCAAACATCGGGAGATTATAATCACTACTACTACTGCTAATGCTACTATTGCTACTGCTACTATTGCTACTACTACCACCACTACCACCATCCCAAACTATCTGTAATGATGTATCCAACCTTTCAACCAAGCTTCTGTAATAGTCTTAAGAATCAAGTATTTCTAGACCTCCTAACCAACCACAACCAACCCTACCCAACCAACCAACCAACCCCTATCTAACAAGTGGGTTGGGCTGGCAGGCTGATGGTATCACTTAGTTGATTGGTGGACCATTTAGAGAGATAATGGGCTTTAAGAGATCAGACAAGCTGTTTACAGGGATCTGGCGGGAGATTAGGAGATAAATCGACGGAGACTTTTGGGGTTTAAACGGTGTTGGGGTGGAGGGAGTTGGTGGGGGTATAGGGGGGTGGGGGGAGTTGGTGAGGGTATAGAGGGGTGGGGGTGTTGGTTGGGGGTTGGGGGTGTAGGTGGGGGGTGGAGGGGGTTTGGTGGGGGTGAGGGGTGTAGGAGGGGGATTTGAATGTTATGGGGTGTGTTATGGGGACCTGAAGTGTGTTATTGGGGCCTTTGGGGTGTGTTATAGGGACCTAAGGGGGGTGTGGGTGTAAGGGGTATTGGTAAGGGGTAAATAAAAGTGTACCTCCACCTTCTTAACACCCTTTAGTATGATAACAAAGTACTAAACGGGTAAAGTCATCGTACTCAACGGGTAAAGTCATCGTACTCAAGGGGTAAAGTCATCGTACTCAAGGGGTAAAGTCATCGTACTCAAGGGGTAAAGTCATCGTACTCAAGGGGTAAAGTCATCGTACTCAAGGGGTAAAGTCATCGTACTCAAGGGGTAAAGTCATCGTACTCAAGGGGTAAAGTCATCGTACTCAAGGGGTAAAGTCATCGTACTCAAGGGGTAAAAAAAAAATCACAGCCCCCAAATACAACCACGTGATAACATTTCAGCGGTGATAACTACACAAAACAAAACTCTTATGATAACTAAAAGATAACTGGTGTCGTTATCTTTTTAGCCTTTTGAGTTATGGTTATTTTTTGGGTCTTCATATAATAAAGATCATGGGGGAACTTTTATCCTTATTACCCAATTTGGATTATATTTTGGGGGAGGAGGGGGGAGGGGGGAGAGGGGAAGGAGGGGGGGAAGGGGGAAGGAGGGGGGAGGGAGAGAGGGGGAAGGGGGAAAGGAGGGGGAAGATACACGATTTTCTTTAAAGTGCTTCTCTCCTTTCAGTAAATTTTATATCTATGGTAAAACACACACACACACACACACACACACACACACACACACACACACACACACACACACACACACACACACACACACCAAAGACCCGACCACAGCTGTTATGGGTATATAAACATAAGAAGTAACCTACCTATTATATAACCCATGATATAAGACTGGTATAATGGGTTTGGGTTATATGAAGCAGTATAATGGGTCATGGGTAGATAGGGGGGGTATCATTATGGGTCTGTTATTAATGGTACCATGAATCTCTGGTCGGCACACCATAGGAGACTGATTTATGGTAATGGTGGATTTAGATAAGAGCCTAACCTAACTACAACCTAACCTAACCTAACTCCAACCTAATCTAACCTAATCCAAACCTAACTCCAACCTAACCTAACCTAACCATACGATCCATAATACTTAGTGTTGGGTTGGCCAGTGGTAAGCCGCATTTTGATTGGCTCCTACATCGATTTATTGAACTCCGCCTACTTAATGTGACCAATCAAGAACGAGTTATAGACTGGATGTATTTACTCTGTTGACGTCATGAAGAAAGACTTGTGTGTGTGTGTGTGTGTGTGTGTGTGTGTGTGTGTGTGTGTGTGTGTGTGTGTGATTTAGTACATGGGAATAATCTCTTCCTTAATACACTTACTTTCCACCACTACTACCACCACCACCACTACTACTACTACTACTACTACTACTACTACTACCACCACCACCACCACTACCACCACCCCAGGCATCAAAACATAACACAACTTGCTTTACATAAGGACTAAAACCCGGTTCATAATTCATCAACAGACGCCTCTATAGACAGCTGGTATTTACGTCTGAACTATTCTGAAGGTCATGTGTAGAATAACTTCTGTATGTGAGTCTTGTGTAGTACTGTATGTCGGGTCTTCTGGGGGGCCGTGTGTGTCGGGTCTTCTGGGGGGCCGTGTGTGTGTGTGTGTCGGGTCTTCTGGGGGGCCGTGTGTGTGTGTCGGGTCTTCTGGGGGGCCGTGTGTGTGTGTGTCGGGTCTTCTGGGGGGCCGTGTGTGTGTGTCGGGTCTTCTGGGGGGCCGTGTGTGTGTCGGGTCTTCTGGGGGGCCGTGTGTGTCGGGTCTTCTGGGGGGCCGTGTGTGTGTCGGGTCTTCTGGGGGGGCCGTGTGTGTCGGGTCTTCTGGGGGGCCGTGTGTGTGTGTGTGTCGGGTCTTCTGGGGGCCGTGTGTGTGTGTGTGTCGGGTCTTCTGGGGGCCGTGTGTGTGTGTGTCGGGTCTTCTGGGGGGCCGTGTGTGTGTGTGTCGGTTTCTGGGGGGCGTGTGTGCGGGTCTTCTGGGGGGCCGTGTGTGTCGGGTCTTCTGGGGGGCCGTGTGTGTCGGGTCTTCTGGGGGGCCGTGTGTGTGTGTGTCGGGTCTTCTGGGGGGCCGTGTGTGTGTGTGTCGGGTCTTCTGGGGGGCCGTGTGTGTGTCGGGTCTTCTGGGGGGCCGTGTGTGTGTGTGTCGGGTCTTCTGGGGGCCGTGTGTGTGTGTGTCGGGTCTTCTGGGGGGCCGTGTGTGTGTGTCGGGTCTTCTGGGGGGCCGTGTGTGTGTGTCGGGTCTTCTGGGGGGCCGTGTGTGTCGGGTCTTCTGGGGGGCCGTGTGTGTCGGGTCTTCTGGGGGGCCGTGTGTGTGTATGGCAGGGACGCGGCCCCTCTGTCTGTCCCCGCCGTTGCTTCCCTCTAGGTCAACACTGAGGGGGTGGCGGGGCTGCGCTCTCGTCCGGACTTTGTTTATCCTATAGCTCACTATCTTAACCTGTTGTACAGCTTATTTCACCTGAAGAATCACCACCCCAGCTTATTTCACCTGAAGAATCATCACCCCAGCTTATTTCACCTGAAGAATCACCACCCCAGCTTATTTCACCTGAAGAATCACCACCCCAGCTTATTTCACCTGAAGAATCATCACCCCAGCTTATTTCACCTGTAGAATCAACACCCCAGCTTATTTCACCTGAAGAATCCCAGGGAATTCACCGTCTGTATAAACAGTAGCTGAAGATAAAACAAACAGACAGAGAGACAGACAGACCACACTAAATGCCTCACCTACATCTATGGCGGAGGATAAAAATGGATTTCACCTGTCGTCTCCGTCTACATCTGTCGTCTCCGTCTACATCTGTCGTCTCCGTCTACACCTGCCGTCTCCGTCTACACCTGCCGTCGTTGTCTACACCTGCCGTCTCTGTCTACACCTGCCGTCTCTGTCTACACCTGCCGTCTCTATCTACACCTACCGTCTCCGTCTACACCTACCGTCTCCGTCTACACCTGCCGTCGTTGTCTACACCTGCCGTCTCCGTCTACACCTGCCGTCTCCGTCTACACCTGCCGTCTCCGTCTACACCTGTCGGCTGTAAACTTTGCACCATTAAGTCGAATTTATTCCATGTTGATTTTAAAGTTGTAAAACCAGATGTTCAAATTAGTGGCGCGTGATCCCTGGCTCCTCACCTCGGTTCACCTCATCTTGCCTCACCTCACCTTGCCTCACCTCACCTTGCCTCACCTCGCCTCACCCCGCCATCTTCACCTCTCATTAATTCTGAACACAACACCAAGCCGAAAGTTGAAGAGGATACTACCTGCCCCTCCCTCCTCCTCCGACACCACCATTACCACGCCCCTGTCTCCAACACCCACGTCACTACCTCCAACACCCACGCCACTACCTCCAACACCCATGCCCCTGCCTCCAACACCCACGCCCTACCTCCAACAACCATACTCCACTACCAGGCCCTACCCCCAACGATGCCAGCCCTCTGAGTACAATGAAATCAGCCCAAGTAATAAGTAATCAACAGTTAAATACACCCTTAAAGGTCATCAAATAGCAATAATCAGCAGGAAATACGCCCTTAGAGGCCTTCAAATAGCCAAAATCAGCAGGAAATACGCAATCAGCAGGAAATACGGTCTTAGAAGTACCTTAACCCTTATGCAAATTTTATTACGGTGTTGTGACTTGACGCGATATTTCGAGAGCTATGGTCACCGCCCCACACACACTGACACTTAGCAATTTACTACACCTACTATAGTATGTGTCCACTTAACGACGTCCTGTGAGAGAGAGAGAGAGAGAGAGAAGAGAGAGAGAGAGAGAGAGATATCCTTTACACACACACTGCTTCGTTCAAGGGGTTAATATCATAATACTGAAAGGGTTAATATAATGGTATTCAAGAAAGTTACGACGATATTAACCTCTCAAAGGGGGTTAAATCCTCGTACTCAAGGGGTTAATATGGTACTCAAGAGGTTAAGTACACCAGGGAAGGTATCGTACTGTATGGTAACTGGTAAAGGTAGTAACAACCCAATTTGTGGTCCGTCACGCCCTATACACACCTCACAAACGTCACGGTTAAATATACAATATGGGAGATTATTAGGTAACTAGTCTGGCCACATACTGATTTGTTTAAGAGGGTGTGTGTGTGTGTGTGTGTGTGTGTGTGTGTGTGTAGTGTGTGTGTGTGTGTGGTGTGTGTGTGTGTGGTGTGTGTGTGTGTGTGTGTGTGTGGTGTGTGTGTGTGTGTGTAGTGTGTGTGTGTGTGTGTGTGTGTGTGTGTGTGTGGTGTGTGTGTGTGTGTGGTGGTGTGTTGTGTGTGTGTGTGTGTGTAGGGTGTGTGTGTGTAGTGTGTGTGTGTGTGTGTGTGTGTGTGTGTGTGTAGTGTGTGTGTGTGTGTGTGTGTTAACGGCCATACTACAGCAGAAGAGTGTGGGAGTTTATTACAGGAGGTATAATACAGTCCAGCCCCGACCTGTATAAGAGGGTCTTGGTGGGCTGTCATAAACACTACCACCACTACTACCACCATTACCAACACCACCACTACTACTACCACCATTAACAACACCACCACTACTACTACCACCATTACCAACCAACACCACTACTACTACCACCATTACCAACACCACCACTACTACTACCACCATTACATCCACCACCACCACCACCACTACTACTACCACCATTACTACCACCATTATCACCTCTACCACCACCACCTGTCATATGTCACTACGAGCAAGTCCACCCCAAAAAATATATAAATTTTCTCAACAGGTAAAATCATAATAATTACTCAACAGGTGTTTTGTCATATAAATTAATAAACATTCCCTTTAATCTCAGGTAGACCCAATAATAAACACCGATTAAACACTGAAGACTAATGTTTAAATGACTACATATAAACACAATAAATTAGACGATAACACACACACACACACACAGGTGAAAAATGCCCCCAGGTAACATAGCATGACTATACCTATTTAATTAACACTACCTTGGTAAAAATTCTACCTTATCACAGTGCATATAATCAAAGCATTACCAAAAGAGTATCCCCCCCCCTAAATTAAAATACATACCAACCTACCCTAATACCAGTAATCTCAACGCCATAACGTATCCAATAATCACACCAACGGATCCAATTGTGGTGAAAAATATCCACATTAAACATCTTCACTACAATAGATGGACGATGATTAGGTCATAGTACCACAGTGAGGGTCAAGCAGGTACACACCACAGCCAGGAGTGATGTGGTGTGGGCAGGCAGTCTACCCCAGGCATACATACATAGGCACTCACACATACTTACTTACAGGCACTCACACATACATACATACTTACAGGCACTCACACATACATACATACTTACAGGCACTCACACATACATACATACATACTTACAGGCACTCACACATACTTATTTACAGGCACTCACACATACATACATACTTACAGGCACTCACACATACATACATACTTACAGGCACTCACACATACATACATACATACTTACAGGCACTCACACATACATAGGCACTCACACATACATACATAAATACAGGCACTCCTACATACTTACATACAGGCTCTCACACACACACATACATACATACAGGCTCTCACACACACACATACATACATACAGGCTCCCACACACACACATACATACATACAGGCTCTCACACACACACATACATACATACAAACTATCTTCACTATAGGCAGCAGTTAACAGTAGTAAGGTAAGTGGAAACCTTAATTAAATTAACTTGTGGCACAACTGTGGAATAAAGGTAAATGGAGGGGGAGGAAGGGGGGAAGGGGGGAGGGGGGAGGTAGAGGAGGGGGAAGAGGAGGGGGAGGAAAAGGAATGGGAGGAAAAGGAAGGGGGGGAGGAGGAGGAGGTAGAGGAGGAGGAGGAGGAGGTAGAGGAGGAGGAAGAGAAGGTAGAGGAGAAGGAAGAGGAGGTAGAGGAGGAGGAAGAGGAGGTAGAGGAGGAGGAGGAGGAGGTAGAGGAGGAGGAGGAGGAGGTAGAGGAGGAGGAGGTAGAGGAGAAGGAAGAGGAGGTAGAGGAGGAGGAAGAGGAGGTAGAGGAGGAGGAAGAGGAGGTAGAGGAGGAGGAAGAGGAGGTAGAGGAGGAGGAAGAGGAGGTAGAGGAGGAGGAAGAGGAGGTAGAGGAGGAGGAAGAGAAGGTAGAGGAGAAGGAAGAGGAGGTAGAGGAGGAGGAAGAGGAGAAGGAAGAGGAGGTAGAGGAGGAGGAAGAGGAGAAGGAAGAGGAGGTAGAGGAGGAGGAAGAGGAGGAAGAGTAAGAGGAAGAGGAGGAGGTAAGTGACACGACCCCTCACACAACCCTGGTCTCCTCTCACAAAGAAAACACATAAAGACCCACCTTCTTCTCCCCCTTTGTTGTACCAAATATTTGCGGTCCAAACAGTCTGTGGAGGCGGCAGGAGAACCACTCACCCCACTCACCCCTCCTCTCCCCCACTCACCCCCCTCCTTTCCCCCACTCACCCCTCCTCTCCCCCACTCACCCCTCCTCTCCCCCACTCACCCCTCCTCTCCCCCCACTCATCCCCCTCCCAACTCACCCCTCCTCTCCCCCCACTCATCCCCCTCCCAACTCACCCCTCCTCCCACTCACCCCTCCTCTCCCCCACTCACCCCTCCCAACTCCCCCTCCTCCCACTCATCTCCCTTCCCCCTTTCATCCCCCTCCCCCCCACTCACCCTCCTCTTCCCCACTCCTCCCTCTCCTCACACAATCTTAACTACGTATTGACTTACATCTCCCAGACACGAGATATTAACTAGCACTCTCCATCACAGAGATCTGGCTACCCTTTGATAACAGGCCAAACACCGCCTGGCCCTTTGATAACAGGCCAAACACCGCCTGGCCCCTTGATAACAGGCCAAACACCGCCTGGCCCCTTGCTAACAGGCCAAACACCGCCTGGCCCTTTGATAACAGGCCAAACACCGCCTGGCCCCTTGATAACAGGCCAAACACCGCCTGGCCCCTTGATAACAGGCCAAACACCGCCTGGCCCCTTGCTAACAGGCCAAACACTGCCGCTCTCATAACGCGACATCAAAGGGCGGACGAGACTCTCTCAGGCAGTTTAAAAATGCTTTTGTATTACGCCTGCTGGCTCTAGGGGGAGGATGGGGGAGGGGGGAAGCGGCCCGGCACCTCACTAGTGAAGGAGGCACCGCTGCTACACCGTCCCCACAACCACTATTCCTGCTACTGTTAACCTCTTATAAACGGCCCAGGTTACGTTAGGTTTGGTTAGGTTAGGTTAGGTTTGGTTACGTTAGGTTTGGTTACGTTAGGTTAGGTTAGGTTTGGTTTGGTTAGGTTAGGTTAGGTTAGGTTAGGTTAGGTTAGGTTAGGTTAGGTTAGGTTTGGTTAGGTTAGGTTCCCGTTCCCAAAATCCTCCATAACTTGATACAGTACACCATCACGTTTTAAGAACTATAGGGAAGGGAATTTAACCCAAGACACTTAATTCAGACGCAGTGGACAATAACCTAACCAAACCTAACCTAACCTAACCTAACCTAACCTAACCAAACCTAACCTAACCTAACCAAACCTAACCTAACCTAACCTAACCTAACCAAACTTGACACCTGTGAAATTAGTAACTTAATACTACACCTTATGACACTCGAGACATTCCGAATCGTGACACTAAATTTGGCAGCCTTAAATTTTGATAACTATGACAGGTGTGTGTGTGTGTGTGTGTGTGTGTGTGTGTGATCTTGTCGTTTCAGGTTTAGTATCAATCTTTTATGTCTTGGTGGCGGTACTAGAGTGCGTGGGTGTTGGTACTAGAGTGCGTGGGTGTTGGTACTAGAGTGCGTGAGTGTTGGTACTAGAGTGCGTGGGTGTTGGTAGTACTAGAGTGCGTGGGTGGCGGTACTAGAGTGCGTGGGTGTTGGTAGTACTAGAGTGCGTGGTGTGGTACTGAGTGCGTGGTGTTGTACTAGAGTGCGTGGGTGTTGGTAGTACTAGAGTGCGTGGGTGTTGGTACTAGAGTGCGTGGGTGTTGGTACTAGAGTGCGTGGGTGTTGGTACTAGAGTGCGTGGGTGTTGGTACTAGAGTGCGTGGGTGTTGGTAGTACTAGAGTGCGTGGGTGTTGGTACTAGAGTGCGTGGGTGTTGGTACTAGAGTGCGTGGGTGTTGGTACTAGAGTGCGTGGGTGTTGGTACTAGAGTGCGTGGGTGTTGGTACTAGAGTGCGTGGGTGTTGGTAGTACTAGAGTGCGTGGGTGTTGGTACTAGAGTGCGTGAGTGTTGGTAGTAGCGGCGGTATCAAAACAAGAGGATGAAGGGTCGACCAATTGGTAGGGTGGGTGAGCTATATTGTGACAGCTGGTGTGAGGGTGACACTGTGGCCTTATTATTGTCACTGTGGGAAGGGGAAAGGGGGAAGGGGGAGGGGGTGAAAGGGAGGAGGGGTGAAAGGGAGGAGGGGGGAAGGGAGGAGGGGGGGAAGGGAGAAGGTGGCACTATTTACCAGAGCCAGGGGGAGGGAGGAGAGGAAATTGGGGATGAGGATTTTTTTTTAAGGGAAGGGGGGAAGGGGCAAGGGGGGAAGGGGGATGGGGGAAGAAGTAGCGTTAAGGAGGGGGGACAAATTGATGGAGGTGCTGTCGTGGGTTGTAGAGAGTAAATAATGTTAGGGTATGTAGTGGTGGTGGTGGTGGTGGTTGAGAGGACATGTAGATACCTATAAGGACACGTAGACATTACCTAAAGAAACACGTAGACATTACCTAAAGAAACACGTAGACATTACCTAAAAGGACACGTAGCCATGGGCGTGTCTTGGTGAAGGGTGAGAGTAACATTACGCAAATTAGGTTGACAAACAACATTTTTATGTAACCACCATAAAAAGGTAAATAAAATAAAAATTGTAACTCTCTCTCTCTCTCTCTCTCTCTCTCTCTCTCTCTCTCTCTCTCTCATAGTAGTAGTGAAGTTCCTGACATCCTAAGTGGTAGTGGTGAGGGCGTTTGGTGAGGGCGTGAGGTGAGGGCGTGAGATGAGGGCGTGAGAGGGTGAGGTGAAGAGTGAGGTGAGGGGCATAGGGAGGTGGGGGATGAAGTGAGGGCGTGGGATGGTGGGGGATGAGTTGAGGTGAGGGCGTGGGGTAGGGGTGAGGTGAGAGCGTGGGTGGCGTGGGGTGGCGGCGCGGGTAATGAACCAGTGGGCGTGTGTTTGTTTATATTAACCATTATTTTCCCTGGGTGGTGAAGGGTGAGGGTGATAAAGAGGCTCATTACCAGGGCGGGTGTGGGTATGGGGCTGGGTGTGGGTATGGGGGCGGGAATGAGGGCGGGTGTGGGTATGAGGGCGGGTGTGGGTATGGGGCTGGGTGTGGGTATGAGGGCGGGTGTGGGTATGGGGCTGGGTGTGGGTATGAGGGCGGGTGTGGGTATAGGGGACGAGATGTGGGTATGAGGACTAAATGTGGGTATAGAATTCGGTGGGACAAGGACGCTAGATCAGGGCGGAAGATTATTAAAAAAACAAAAACATATCCAATTTAAATTCCTCACGTGTTGGGACCTCATAAGAGAAAATTATCCTTCCATTATTATATAAAAAAAATATCTATTAAAACTGTGTCTATTAAACCTGAGTCTTTTATCACCTGTGTCATTAACCTGTACCACGTGATAAGCTAAATGGTTAGGTTAGGTTTGGTTTGGTTTGGTTAGGGTGGGTTGGGTTAGGTTAGGTTAGGTTAGGTTAGGTTAGGTTAGCTACATCTACCAGTAGTCAAAAACAACAACCACATCTACCACAACTACCAGTAGCTCCCGCAAACAAACAAGTGTCCAACAGCGGAACTAAACAAGCAAGGAGCCACATATCCAGCGGAAATGTCTTTGAGTGACAGTAAAGACTCAACTCAAGGCAAGGCTCACCAACTTGCCCCGCCAGATGCTCTCACAAAAGCCCTCCTTCTGGACCAATTAAGAGGCTTCCCGCGCTTTGTGTTGGGTTACTTCCACGCTAATCCATTCCAACGCGGATTACCGAGACGATTTGGTGGTGGGAGGAAATATTTGTTAACACCTGCGATTGTTAACACCTGCGATTGTTAACACCTGCGATTGTTAACACCTGATGGCTATCGTTATTATTGTTATTATTATTTTGTGGGGTAGGGATGGGGGCTTGGAGTTGGGGAAGGTGGGGGTGTGTGTGTGTGGGGAAGGAAGGTAGAGGTGTAAGGGAGGGGTGGGGGTGGTAAGGGTCTGAGAGAGAGAGAGAGAGAGAGAGAGAGAGAGAGTGTCCACCCTTGGTCACACATCTCAGCTAGTCAGGTGCATCCTGGTAACCTGAGAGCTGAGACCATCCGAACACTGATACACACACACACACACACACACACACACACACACACACACACACCAAGACCTGCCCAGTGGGGTGGCAAAAAGGATCAATTCTATACCTTCCCTTTGATTGGATTGGTGTGGGATTATAGGTAAGTGTGGGAGAGTTGGGGATTGAATAGGTGGCGGGGTGTGGCGGTAAAGGGAGAGAAGGAAGAGATATAATGACCACACACACACACACACACGAGAGGGTCACAGTGGTCTACCTTGAATCACGCCACCATCTCCTCCCTCTCACACACACACACACACACACACACACACACACTCAATAGGTTCTGGGGATCTCCTGGAACTTTTTTTTTGTGATTATTCCTTTCAGATATTCCTGTGGTAAATATTGGTCTACAAATATTTATTTAGTCTAACCGAACCTAACCAAACCAAACCTAACCTAACCTAACCCAATCTACCCTACCCTAATCTACCCTAACCTAACCCAACCAAAACCCAACCAAACCTAACCTAACCTTAAACACCGCACGTTATAATAGAAAGTAAATATTTCTACCAATTTACTTAAAGGCGACGGAGTGTGTTAGTAGACAAGGGGGGAGGGGGGGTCATTAAGCAGTCTATTCCAAGCCAGTTCGACCAATGAGCTCCGTACGTGGGCCTAATCTTCCACAGTAGGCCTAGGTGACCCACACGGTACATAGGCCTAGTGTAAGCCTCCGTGTTCCAGTCCAATTCTTGAGGATTTAATTCTGAGAAAACTACCTTAAATAAATATAGCTATCAGTGGCTTGGGTTACCGGTTTGTCCGCTAGAAAGAATAAGGAACCTCGATTTAACGGACTATATAGAGTAAAGTCCGTTATATCGAGGGGCCGTTAAATGTGAAACCTTAATCAAACGAAATATATTGAGATGAAAGTCCGTTATATCGAGGGTCCGTTAAATGTGAAATCTCAACCAAACGAAATATATTGAGATGAAAGTCCGTTATATCGAGGGTCCGTTAAATGTGAAACCCTCCATCTAACGGATTATATGGAGAGAGAAGTCCGTTATATGGAGGTTCCACTACTACAATACTTGATAAATATAACTGAATGAATACTTATTAAATTACTAAATAATAACAAATATTTAAATAACAAAGAATAAATTAAACGAAACTATTTTAATTATTTCCCAAACTTATTTCCCTTGATAAAGATTAAAGTACACACACACACACACACACACACACACACACACACACACACACACACACGTACACGTACACGAGAGGAGAGGTGGACATACTTGACGTTATAGCAGCAGGAGGAGGAAGAAGACTTGGCTTACGAGGGTACAATCTGAAGTTCATTTTATCTGATGGGAAGAAACTGGTGGACAAGTCACCCTCGGTCGCCCTCACCAACCACGTCACTCTGGCCAGATTTTGGTGCTTGGATGACTTGGCAACCTAACCTAACCTAACCTAACCAAAACCAAACATCATTGCGCAGGCTGGCCAGATTTTGGTGGTTAGATGACTTGGCAACCTAACGTAACGTAACCTAACGTAACGTAACCTAACGTAACGTAACCATCCACGAGGACAGTAGCCGGACAGATGTTTACCACGGGAAAGTACTAACCAGGTTAACGGGATTGGTCAAATCCTATTGGTTCTGACCCAAAATCTATTATGCACTTCAATCTATCTCGCTACAAGGAGGTGGAGGGGGCTGAGAGGGACTGAGGGGGGCTGGGGGGGGGGGGGGCTGGGGGGGCTAGGGGGGCTAGGGGCAGGGAACTCACACCAGCCCTGTTACCACCACCATCCCTACCAGACCCTTCCACCTCCACCGGACTCTCCTACCACCATCAGACCTTCCTACTACCACCACCACACCCTCCTACCACCACTACCACCATCACCACCACACCCTCCTACCACCATCAGACCTTCCTACCACCACCACCAGACCCTCCTACCACCACCACTACCACCACACCCTCCTACCACCACTACCACCATCACCACCACACCCTCCTACCACCACCACTACCACCACCACACCCTCCCACCACCACTACCACCACCACACCCTTCTACCACCACCACTACCACCACCACATCCTACCACCACCACACCCTCCTACCACCACCACACCCTCCTACCACCACCACTACCACCACCACACCCCACCACCACAGCACCCAGTCCAAATTGTGTCCTCTTGAAAAGTTTCCCGACAAAAGGCCTATTCCCGCTGCTGGTGACACAGGGGGGTGGGGGGGGGCGCTGAGTGGGGGAAGAGGGGGGGATGAGTGGGGCGGTGTGGGGGGAGGTGAGGAGAGGTGTTAAGGTGACGAGGAGTGTGACAGACGGAGAGGAGAGGAAGGAGAGGGAGAAAGATGATAGAGGAAGATGGAGGAAGAGGGAGAAAGATGATAGAGGAAGATGGAGGAAGAGGAGGAGAGGAGAAAAGATGAGAAAGGGAAGAGGAGAGGAAGAAAGATAAAAGAGGAAGATGGGGTAGAAAAGGGGGGAAGGGGGGAAGGGAGGGAAGGGGGTAAGGGAGGGAGGGAGGGGAGAGGGAAGAGTAGGGGGAATGGAGGAGTAGAAGGAAGGGAGAGGGAGAGGAGAGGGGGAAGGAGGGAGAGAAGGGGAGAAGCCTAGAGGACCTTCCTATCTTCTCAATGACCCTCACTACACCGACCAACGATGACCACCGCCATTCAGGTGACGTGGAGAACCTCTTAACAAACCTGAAGGTGAAGCTGTGATTCTGACCCTGGTGATGGTTGTAGTTGTGGTAGTTGTGGTGATGGTTGTGGTGGTGGTAGTAGTGGTGGTGGTTGTGGTGGTGGTAGTAGTGGTGGTGGTTGTGGTGGTGGTAGTGGTTGTAGTAGTGGTGGTGGTTGTGGTGGTGGTTGCTGTTGTGGTAGTGGTGGTGGTAGTTGTATTTGTGGTAGTAGTGGTGATAGTGGTTGTACTAGAGCTGGTGGTTGCGACGCTAGTGGTGCTGATGGTTATAGTGGCGTTGGTAAGTGTAATGGTGGTAGTTGTGGTGCTGGTAATGGTGGTAGTTATGGCACTGATAGTTGTATGGCATCTTTAGCTATACAATCATACACACAAAACTTTTTCCCCCGTATTTCCTCATCTAAACTACACACACACCTGACTTTTGTGGGAATATATCTGCTTTTTTGACAGACAGACATACAGACAGAAAGAGACAGACAGACAGACAGACAGACAGACACACACAGACATATATACAGACAGAGAAACAGGCAGACAGACAGACACACACAGACAGACAGACAGACAGAAAGACATACAGACAGACAGACACACAGACAGACAGACAGACAGACAGACATACATACAGACAGACACACACACAGACAGACAGACACACACAGACAGACAGACAGACAGACACACAGACAGACACACAGACATACCGTGATCTATAAAGGCAACAAAACACTAATGGGATGCACCACAGAATTCTAAAACGGGAAAAAAATAAAATAAAAAAATCCGACATTTCCCGCGCCATTTCGGTCATATTTCATTTGTATTTTCAACCCATTTTAGGTCCAGTCCAGACACAGTCATTTAGGGTACAGTACAGTCATTTAGGGTACAGTACAGTCATTTAGGGTACAGTACAGTCCTTTAGGGTACAGTACAGTCCTTTAGGGTACAGTGCAGTCATTTAGGGTACAGTACAGTCATTTAGGTCCAGTACAGTCATTTAGGTCCAGTACAGTCATTTAGGGTCCAGTACAGTCATTTAGGGTCCAGTACAGTCATTTAGGGTACAGTACAGTCATTTAGGGTACAGTACAGTCATTTAGGGTACAGTACAGTCATTTAGGTCCAGTACAGTCATTTAGGGTACAGTACAGTCATTTAGGTCCAGTACAGTCATTTAGGTCCAGTACAGTCATTTAGGGTACAGTACAGTCATTTAGGTCCAGTACAGTCATTTAGGGTACAGTACAGTCATTTAGGGTACAGTACAGTCATTTAGGGTCCAGTACAGTCATTTAGGTCCAGTACAGTCATTTAGGGTACAGTACAGTCATTTAGGTCCAGTACAGTCATTTAGGTACAGTACAGTCATTTAGGGTACACTACAGTCATTTAGGTACAGTACAGTCATTTAGGGTACAGTACAGTCATTTAGGGTACAGTACAGTCATTTAAGTACAGTAGTTAATTATTTAGGGTACAGTACAGTCATTTAGGTACAGTACAGTCAACTGCTAAGTCCACTTGCCTCTCCTGATCAGCGAACCCAGAGATTCGAACCCATGAACCCGAAGCATTTGACCCGAATTATGAATCCGTCTACTGCTTCGGATACAATAGACCATCTCAATAGATTAGTTGTGAAAATAGACTAATCAACTTGTATCCAGGTGTCCTAATTAGTGATTAATCAACTACTATCAAGGTGTCCTAAATAGATTGTATACCTGTATTGTGTATATACCTGCTGGATTGTATACCTGTTACCCCTACTACTGATCTGCCACTGTCCTACTGCCCAGCTATTAACTGTCACTGTCCTACTACTGCCCACCAATTAAACTGTCACTATCCTACTGATAACCTGCCACTGTCCTATTGATGATGTCACTGTCCTATTAATGACCTGCCACTGTCCTATTGATGACCTGCCACTGTCCTACTGCCCAGCTATTAACCTATCACTATCCTATTGATGACCTGCCACTGTCCTATTGATGACCTGCCACTGTCCTCCTACTACCCAGCTATTAACCTGTCACTGTCCTACTGCCCAGCTATCAACCTGTCACTGTCCAGCTACTGTCCCATTCCTCAGTCAAAAACTCCCTCGGCTACAGGACAAATAAGGACTGAGTCTGGCTGGTCACTTCTCTATATAAGGGCGGCGCCTCTTGAGTCCTGACCCCCTCCCCTCCTCCTAGCCTTATAGAGGACGAGAGAACCTACCCTAAGGCCATACAGGTTTAATCCCTTGAGTACGATGACTTAAACCCCTTGAGGACTGTCTTAAACCCTTGAGGACTGTCTTAAACCCTTGGGGACGATGACTTGAACCCCTTGAGGACTGTCTTAAACCCTTGGGGACGATGATTTAAACCCCTTGAGGACTGTCTTAAACCCTTGAGTACGAGGAGTTAAACCCTTGAAGACTGTCTTAAACTCTTGAGTACGATAAGTTAAACCTTCGAGTACTGTCTTAAACCCTTGGGGACGATGATTTAAACCCTTGAGTACGAGTTAAACCCTTGAGTACTGTCTTAAACAAGAAGGGGGGGGGAAAGAGGAGGAAAAAGAGAAGAGAGAGAGAGAGGGGAAGAGAATGAGGAAGAAGGGTGAGAATGAGGGAGGGAGGGAGGGAGGGAGGGAGAGGACCTTCTGTGATAGCTACTGATAAATGGTGGAGATGGGCGACGAGGGGGAGCGGCTCTGAGTGTTGTCGGGGAGCGGCTTTAGTGGGGAGAGGCTGGGGGGAGAAGCTGAGGGGGAGGAGTGGTTAGCTGGAAGAGGCTGAGGGGGACTAGCTGGGGGGGGGAGGGGTAGGTTGAAGTGGGGAAAGGCTGGGTAGGGGTAGGTTGAGGGGGAGAAGCTGAGGGGAGTGGTGGGGGAGCAGCTGGGGAGGGGGGGGAGGGGAGGGTTTTTTCGGCGAGAGGATGGGAGCAGAGAGTAAGGGGAGAGGGGAGTTTTAAGGGGAGGAAAAGGTTGAGAGATGGAAATCATTTGTGGGAGAGACCGAGGGAGGGGAGGAGAGAGGCCGAGGGAGGGGAGGAGAGAGGCCGAGGGAGGGGAGGAGAGAGAGGCCGAGGGGAGAATAACAGCCAGGACAGAGGGAAGATAAAGAGGTTAGGTTAGGTTAGGTTAGGTTAGGTTAGATAGAAGGCGTTGAAAGAGAGAAGAAAGAAAATGGAAGATAGGAGAGGAAAGGGAGAAGAGAAGGGAAGAGAGGAAAGGGAGAAGAGAAAGGGAGGAAAAGGGGAGGAAGAGGGAAAAGAGGAAGGGAGAATAAATCACAGGCAGAGGGGAAAAGGGTGTTAGCTGATAAAACTGATATAGGGTGACCAACGACGGTGACCTTATCTGAGACTCCTAACTGAGGGGGGAGAGGGGGGGGGAGGATAGAGGGGGGATAGGAGGGGGAGGGGGGAGGATAGAGGGGGAGGGGGGATAGAGGGGGAGGGGGGATAGAGGGGGAGGGGGGATAGAAGGAAGATGAGGAACAGGGGAGGATAGGAGGGATGGATAGAGGATGGAAATGATGGGATAGGTGGAAGGGACAAGGGAGGAGTGGAGAGAGAGAGAGAGAGAGAGAGAGAGAGAGAGAGAGAGAGAGAGAGAGAGAGAGAGAGAGAGAGATATGAATCATAGGAGGGAACATCAATAACTGTAAGAACACACACACACACACACACACACACACACACACACACACACACACACACACACACACACCGTTCTTTAAGCTTATCATCAACTGGTTAAGCTTACTTTAATAACTATAAGTTGTTTAAGTTTATCATCAACAGGTAAAAATTAAGGTACACACGTGACATCAACGAGACAAGACATAAACGAGACATGACATCAACGAGACATGACATCAACGAGACATGACATCAACGAGACAAGACATCAACGAGACATGACATCAACGAGACATGACATCAACGAGACAAGACATCAACGAGACAAGGCATCAACGAGACATGACATCAACGAGACAAGACATCAACGAGACATGACATCAACGAGACAAGACATCAACGAGACAAGACATCAACGAGACATGACATCAACGAGACAAGACATCAACGAGACATGACATCAACGAGACATGACATCAACGAGACAAGACATCAACGAGACATGACATCAACGAGACAAGACATCAACGAAACATGACATCAACGAGACAAGACATCAACGAGACAAGACATCAACGAGACATGACATCAACGAGACAAGACATCAACGAGACAAGACATCAACGAGACAAGACATCAACGAGACATGACATCAACGAGACAAGACATCAACGAGACATGACATCAACGGAACAAAACATCAACCAGACATCAACGAGAAAGAACACCATTGAACACACTAACCCCCGCGACACTCAGATCCTGCCAACACCTCCCTCTTGTCCTCAGATCCTGCCAACACCTTCCTCTTGTCCTCAGATCCTGCCAACACCTTCCTCTTGTCCTCAGATCCTGCCAACACCTTCCTCTTATCCTCAGATCCTGCCAACACCTCCCTCTTGTCCTCAGATCCTGCCAACACCTCCCTCTTGTCCTCAGATCCTGCCAACACCTTCCTCTTGTCCTCAGATCCTGCCAACACCTGCCTCTTGTCCTCAGATCCAGCCAACACCTCCCTCTTGTCCTCAGATCCAGCCAACACCTTCCTCTTATCCTCAGATCCTGCCAACACCTTCCTCTTGTCCTCAGATCCTGCCAACACCTTCCTCTTGTCCTCAGATCCTGCCAACACCTCCCTCTTGTCCTCAGATCCTGCCAACACCTCCCTCTTGTCCTCAGATCCTGCCAACACCTCCCTCTTGTCCTCAGATCCTGCCAACACCTCCCTCTTGTCCTCAGATCCTGCCAACACCTCCCTCTTGTCCTCAGATCCTGCCAACACCTCCCTCTTGTCCTCAGATCCTGCCAACACCTTCCTCTTGTCCTCAGATCCTGCCAACACCTCCCTCTTGTCCTCAGATCCTGCCAACACCTTCCTCTTGTCCTCAGATCCTGCCAACACCTGCCTCTTGTCCTCAGATCCTGCCAACACCTTCCTCTTGTCCAGCTAAATCACTTGGATACCCTCCCTAAACTCTCCCCCAGGATACACTAAGCTCGCCTCCTGCCGCAGTCCTACACGATAGTCGCTTGTCATGACCCACACAGAGAAGCCTAACGTCTATTCCACTAACGTAACATCAGATAATTTTACTCAGCATAGAAAGAACCAATCCATAAAGGGTTAAAAAAAAAACACACATTAACCACATTATTAACAATTTAAACCATTAACCAATATACCTGATAAGTGTAGTTAACATTAACACCCACAGACGAAATACCACACCTTGATAATATGCTAATTTACCTGGAGGGGTCTTGGGGGGAGGGGGGGGGGCTTAGTACCTATCCCACTCAGACCATAAGAAGACTAGGTCCCTTTTTTCAACACACTGGTCTGGTTGTTGACTACAGGTTGACCGACAGAGTAAAAAAAACACTATAGCCCTCAGGTGGACAGATGGCGGGGTATAATAATAAACTGGTTGGTTAGCCACAGAGATCAGGTAAAGTGAAGAACTGTTCAGGTACACACGCACGCAAAATCACACACGCACATACTCTCACACGCAAGCACTCACACACTCCTCACAAAACCAAAACCCGAACACAAACTTACACACACACACGTTCAATCATCCACACAAAAACACATACAAAAAAAAAATAAGAAAAACAGACAATAAAAATGTATGTCCAACCGCGCACACAAACGTTCATAGACAGACACACACACACTCCCTCCACCCCAACCACGCACACAAACGTTCATAGACAGACACACACACTCCCTCCACCCCAACCACGCACACAAACGTTCATAGACAGACACACACACACTCCCTCCACCCCAACCACGCACACAAACGTTCATAGACAGACACACACACACTCCCTCCACCCCAACCACGCACACAAACGTTCATAGACAGACACACACACACTCCCTCCACCCCAACCACGCACACAAACGTTCATAGACACACACAGACACACACACACTCCCTCCACCCCAACCACGCACACAAACGTTCATAGACAGACACAGACAGACACACACACACACACTCCCTCCACCCTCTTGTTAGACCTCCTCCTCCTCACCACCATTCTTGTCTCCTCCTCTCCAATCTTCACACCCTCTCACACTCCTCTGCCTTAGGGAGGGAGAGAGGGAGGGAGGGAGGAAGGGAAGGTGGAAAGTGAGAAAATAGAGTGACTTTCGTGTGTGTGTGAGCCAGGTGGGAGATACACGACACCACCTGCCGGAGTTGTTTATCACCACCTGGCCCCACCACCACCCTACACCTGCTGATGTGTTTTACTAATTAAGGGGTTATATGAGTAGGCCAGTGTGTGTGTGTGTGTGTGTGTGTGTGTGTGTGTGTGTGTGTGTGTGTGCTGTGAGAACTTTTTACTCTTCAGTGTAAACATCTGCAAAAAATAGTGTTCCAAAGGTCACACACACACACCGTGACCCCACACCTGATGAGCTGTGCCAAGTCATCAACTATTGGGGTCACCTGTTTAACAAGTTCTCACCTGATGACATAAGACCACACCTGACCTCACCTGCCTGGCACACTACTGACGCATACATCAGCTGACCTCCACCTGTTGTTAAGTCCAGGTGTATTATTATTATTATTATTATTATTATTATTATTATTATTATTGTTGCTGTTGTTGTTGTTCTTCTCATTGTTATTAATATTATTATTATTATTTTAGTTATTATTATTATCCGCACAATCATCATTAATAATATATCATTATTATCATCATCATCACTACCACCACCAGCAGCGGAAACAACCAACACCACCACACGTCACCATCCACACCATGACTCACCACCAGTAGAGGACCCCCGTCATACTGGTGGCACCTTCACCATCCCCCTCACCATAAGCACCATTATCTAAGCAGGTCATTAACTTCTCCATATACAGTTGCTGTTGCTTAAAGTGGCCATCACACCATACAGGGTGGCCATGTTGTTTTGGACCCTATCATGGCCATTTGTGTTTTAATTTATGTTTTTTTTTTAATATTTGAGGGCATAAAGTGTGTGTGTGTGTGTGTGTGTGTGTGTGTGTGTGTGTGTGTGAGAGAGAGAGAGACAGAGAGAGAGAGAGATAAAAGGTAGGTAGAAAGGATGATAATAAAGGGAAGAGGAAAAAATGGTTGAAAGTTAAAAGAAGGATGTGAAAGGCGAGTGGGAGGAGAGGGAGGGAGGGAGGGAGGGGGGGAGGAGGAGAGGAGAGACAGGGAGAGGGATGTACAAGTGAGAGACAGGGAGAGGGAGGTACAAGTGAGAGACAGGGAGAGGGAGGTACAAGTGAGGTAAGAGACAGGGAGAAAGATGTCTCCCTCATATATGCAAGGTCAGGCCCGTTACCTCCCTCCCTCTTGACACCAACTCAACCCTGTCACCTCCCCCCCCCCCCCCCCACACACAGCCTGTTTCTCGCTATTGATGCTGTTGTCAGTCCCTCACTCACAAGCATCGCATTACCCCTTCCCTTCCCTTCTCTCCCCACCCTTCCTCCCCTCCCTTCCCTTCCTTCCCTCCCCACCCTCATCCTTCCCTCCCCACCCTTCCTTCCCTCCCCACCCTTCCCTTCCCACACTCACCCTACCGTCCCCTCCCTTCCCTTCACCCCCTCCCCTACAACACCACCAGCCGGCACTCTTCGCTAGGCCGTCCAACCTCGAAACTAATTTCCGGAGGCTTACAAGGCAGTGAATAAACCCCATCTCAACAGCTGTCATTATCAAGGTACCAAACAAATCAGTACTCATCTCCGGGGGCCACACCTAACCTTACCTAACGCCAACCCAACCTAATGTTAACCTTACCTAAAGCTAACCTAACCTAACGCTAACCTAACCTAAAGCTAACCTAACCTAACCAAACGGGAGGAAGCGTTACCAACAAGAACTAAAATTACCATGTGGATGTTTTGCTAGGAGTCAGTGTTACAAATGCAGAGGAAGGAAGAGAAGAACAGGCAGAGAGTACATTGGTGGCGCTGGCAGGGAGTGAGTGGGGCAGGGAGTGAGTGGGGGGCAGGGCATGAGTGGGGGGCAGGGAGTGAGTGGGGCAAGGAGTGAGTGGGACAGGGCGTGAGTGGGGGCAGGGAGTGAGTGGGGGCGGGGAGTGAGTGGGGCAAGGAGTGAGTGGGGCAGGGAGTGAGTGGGGCAAGGAGTGAGTGGAGGCAGGGAGTGAGTGGGGGGCAGGGAGTGATTGGGGCAAGGAGTGAGTGGGGGCAAGGAGTGAGTGGAGCAGGGAGTGAGTGGGGGGCAAGGAGTGAGTGGGGGGCAGGGAGTGAGTGGGGGGCAGGGAGTGAGTGGGGGGCAGGGCGTGAGTGGGGGCAGGGAGAGAGGGGGGCAGGAAGTGAGTGGGGGCAGGGCGTGAGTGGGGGCGGGGAGTGAGTGGGGGCGGGGAGTGAGCGGGGGCAGGGAGTAAGTGGGGGCAGGGAGTACGTAGGGGCAGGGAGTGAGTGGGGGCAGGGAGTAAGTAGAGTACAAAGTATCATCGTTGGCAGGGAGTGAGTGAGTGGGACGGGCAGACAGGCGGCAAGTGTCGGGGCGGGGCGGAGAGGGGTGAGTGGGGGAGAGGAGGGGGGGGGGGGGAGAGGGGGTAGCGGGTGCCAGCTTTATTAACACATAAGATAGATGGTCGCATCCCAATGCAGAACATTATGTCTCACACACACACACACACACACACACACACACACACACACACACACACACACCTCCTCCTCCTCCTCTCCCTCTCCCCGTCACACCCTCCTCCTCCTCTCCCCGTACCCAGTCCATGTGAAAAGCAGTCAGTCCTCACGCGGGTTCCTTCAACATAGACAAGTGTGCACCCAACCCAACCCAACCAAACCAAACCCAACCCAACCCAACCCAACCCAACCCAACCAAACCAAACCAAACCAAACCAAACCCAACCCAACCCAACCAAACCCAACCCAACCAAACCAAACCCAACCTAACCCAACCCAACCAAACCCAGCCTAAGAGTACCAGGAGGAACCCAGTCAGTCCTCTCGTGCCTGGAATCGAACCCGGGATCCTGGCTTGAGAGAGTGAACGTTCTTCCATTGAGTAAGAGGCAAGTGTTTACCTAAGGAGAGAGAGAGAGAGAGAGAGAGAGAGAGAGAGAGAGAGAGAGAGAGAGAGAGAGAGAGAGAGATAACACCGGGATAAAGAAACTAAGTCATAAGCTTAAGATAACAGAATGACAGCCAACATTCAGACCAGCCATGCAGAATGATAACAGCTGTGATGACGAAGATAACAGAAGGACGGAGCTCCATGGCAATTAGGCAATAACTACCGGCATAAAACGAGAAAACGATCGTTAACGTGGCAGTAAATCAGAATGCCATTGAGGTGAGACATGAAGGGTTAAGACGACCTACCCTACCCTGACCTACTCTACCACATACACGACCTGCCATATACCCTACCCTACACCACCACATGGACGACCTACCCTACCCTGACCTACTCTGACCTACCCTACCACATACACGACCTGCCATATACCCTACCCTACACCACCACATGGACGACCTACCCTACCCTGACCTACTTTGACCTACTCTACCACATACACGACCTGCCATATACCCTACCCTACACCACCACATGGACGACCTACCCTACCCTGACCTACCCTACCACATACACGACCTGCCATATACCCTACCCTACCCTGACCTACTTTGACCTACTTCACCACACGATAGATCCCAATAAATTCCGCCTTTCCAAATGATCAACTTCTCGGTAAAGTAACGTCATCATGTCGTTTTCTGAGACGACAAAAACTACGACAAAATCTACGTTAACAGTTTCCATGTGTGTGTGTGTGCGTAGAGGTGGTAGCATGTGTGTGTGGCGCAACATTGTGTACTCTTCTCATACTTTAAGGGTCTTACACCATGCGTCATGTTCCCACACACACACACACACACACACACACACAATAATGGTCTTCAATAATGGCGGCTATCATAGTGGTTTTACATTACTACCATTATAACTGTTTTGTTTTTCACGGTTCCCTAAAACATTTGTTGATTTTCGTGGTTTATATATATTAATAAGGTGTGTAAACTACCCTCAAATAGTTCTATCATACTTGTAGTTGTGTAATACTTATGATACTCCCGCTAGATGTAATCCCTTGAGTACGATGACTTAACCTCCTGAGTACTACGGTAGTCAAGGGAACAGGTGATTGTACTGGAAGGGTTAAAGCACAGTAGTTATTGGATTAAAGTTAGGTTAGGTTAGGTTAGGTTGGGTTGGGTTAGATTAGGTTAGGTCCGGCCATCATCAATTAATATAACTTAAAGTGTGTTGTGGGACGGGTACTTCACAAGATTGGTGTAGTGGCCCAGTACACTCGCCTCGCAAACGGAAGGCCCTTAGTTCGATCTCCGGGCAGGGTGAAAATATAGCCAAGTCCCCCCCCCCCTACCCCCCTCTGTTGCTAGGTCACCCCCCCCCCCGCTGCCACTATAGTCCACGATGGGAGTTTTCAGGACTATAATACCTGCAGTGTGGTCATTGTGAGTCACCTCCTTATGGCCAAAACTATACTTTACAAGATGTTAATAGTCCTCGTCTCCATTTCCATCTCTTGATGCATCTATACGTCTGCCTGTCTGTCTGTCTGTCTATGTGTCTGTCTGTCTATGTGTCTGTCTGTCTATGTGTCTGTCTGTCTGTCTGTCTGTCTGTCTGTCTCTCTCCATAACACGGAACTAGTAAATAACAGTAATAACGACCCGACAGAGTAATAACGACCCAACAGACTTTATTTTGAAGATATTAAACTTTTTCCTAACCAGAAGAATTGTTACAACTCACAGAGACGGAGGAAGAACATACACGTGTTAGGTAATGCTGAACGTCAACTACTTACATCATTTCCAGCTAGCGGGTAAAATGCGCGCGCTTTTTACACCACCCCAAAGTTGCCGCCAGTTCTGGACCAGCTGACTCGCTTCACTGTTATTGTACCTTATCTTTAGTTACCCTTCGCGAGAAACATTTTATAATTTATGTTTTTTTTTATCATTATTATTATTTCCTAGATTAGCTAAAGCTCTTATGCCTCCTAGTCTTTACAAAAATTTATTTCCTCTCCAACACAAAACTCCATCCCTTACCTGCCTCTCCAACACAAAACTCCATCCCTTACCTGCTCCTCCAACACAAAACTCCAACAATTTGACGCCTCCCTCCTTACTTAAGCCTCCAATACCTCTCCCTACCCCTCTCTATCACTCCTTCACCAAGTCCCCTCTCTTCTCCTCCAATGTTCCCTTTCTTCTCCCCTCTCCCCCTCTCCTCTACCCCCTTCACCTCCAGGACACACCATTAACGCCTTCAGTCGCCCGTACACACACACACACACACACACACACACACACACACACTCATCAATTCTACACAACCACTCCTGACTCGACGTAGTGAGAGACAAGTGTGTGTGTGTGTGTGTGTGGTTAACAAGATCCAAAATCCCCCCGACCCCTCTTTCGACTTTCCAGCCCCGTTCCAACCCACCCCTCCGCCCCGCCCCGCCCCGCCCCGCCCCACCCCAGAAGAGCAAGTGGACACGTGCTGGGGTCGGCTGGGTGATGGGGTAATTCTGTGAACGACTCCCCCAGGGTTAGCGTCTGTCCTGTCTGTTAGTCCAGGCTGATAAATATGTTGCCCCTCGCTTACGTGTGTGTGTGTGTGTGTGCCTAGAGGAGGGAGAGGTCGTTCAAGACCCCCCTCTCGCCAACGCCATCTTCCTCAAGGCGGCGAGGACCCTGGCGAGGACCTTGGCGAGGACCCTGGCGAGGACCCTGGCGAGGCGAAATAACGCGTCAGTCAAGGACGAACATGAGACTAAAGGAATGAAGAATGAAGAGAGACGAATAGGGAGATAGAATAAAGAGAGAGATAATAAACAAGGAGATAGAATAAAGAAATAAAGATGAAAGAATAAAGAAACAAAGACTAAAGAGGGAGACAAAGACTGAGGCATAAAGAGTGACAGTGAAACCTCCATATAGCGGACTTCTCTCTATATAATCCGTTATAGGGAGCTTCATATCTAACGGACCCTCCATATAGCGGACTTTCCACTCTATACAGTCCGGTATTTAGAATTTTCACTTATGACAATAATAATGTGGGAGTAGTGAAGCGTTCATACCCGATCACTGTTCCCACTCAGCACCATCTAGCATCATTCAACACCACTCAGCACCACCCAGCACCACCCAGCATCACTCAGCACCAACCAGCACCATTCAACACCGCTAAGCACAAACCAACACCACTAAGCACAAACCAACACCACTCAGCACCATTCAACACCACTAAGCACAAACCAACACCACTCAGCACCATCTAGCACCATTCAACACCACTCAGCATCACCCAGTATCACTCAGCACCATTCAACACCGCTAAGCACAAACCAACACCACTCAGCACCATCTAGCACCATTCAACACCACTCAGCATCACCCAGTATCACTCAGCACCATTCAACACCGCTAAGCACAAACCAACACCACTCAGCACCATCTAGCACCATTTAGCACAAACCAACACCACTCAACACCATCTAGCACCATTTAGCACAAACCAACACCACTCAGCACCATCTAGCACCATTTAGCACAAACCAACACCACTAAGCACAAACCAACACCACTCAACACCACTCAGCACAAACCAACACCACTCAGCACCACTCAGCACCAACCAGCACCACTCAACACCACTCAGCACCACTCAGCATCACCCAGCACCACTCAGCACCACCCAGCACCACTCAGCCAAAGACGACGAGAGCGACAGCCACTTTTTCTGGTCCCCGTCGAGTCGTGTTGAAGAGAGAGTAATTGTGCAGTAGCCTGAATGGTCCCTTAACGACTGGGAACGACCCTCGCTGCTCGTTAGGCGCTCCGGCCACTACAATTGGAGGAAGCGTCCGATTTCGTGGAGTTGTGAAGGCTGATGGCTGCGTCTGAGGTGTTGACGTACGTGTGTGTGTGTGTGTGTGTGTGTGTGCGTGTAGGTCCTGTTGTGGTCACGTATAGGTTCTGTTGTTGTTGTGAGTTCGTAGGGCCTTTCTGTGGGGCAATAACACCACAACAATAACAACACCCTCAACACTACACCACTAACACCACCACAACAATAACAACACCCTCAATACTACACCACTAACACCACCACAACAATAACAACACCCTCAATACTACACCACTAACACCACCACAACAACAACAACACCCTCAACACTACACCACTAACACCACCACCACAACAACAACACCCTCAATACTGCACCACTAACACCACCACAACAACAACAACACCCTCAACACTGCACCACTAACACCACCACAACAACAACACCCTCAACACTACACCACTAACACCACCACAACAACAACAACACCCTCAACACTGCACCACTAACACCACCACAACAACAACAACACCCTCAATACTGCACCACTAACACCACCACAACAATAACAACAAGGAGAGCTCATCAGCCACCAACTGGGCTTCACCAAACTCTTAACTTATCACCTTTATGTCCTTCCCTCCTTTATTTCCCCCTTTCTTTCTTCCCATTCCTTTTCCTTTCTTTCCCATCATCCTTCTTTCTCATCCCTCCATCACCCTTCTCCTTTTCCCTCCATCATCCGCTCCTCCTCCCTCAATCAGAACCTTCCTCCTCCAACAGTGGTCCCTCCCTAGGCTCTCACTTGGCCCTCCTTCCATCATTCCCTCCACTCCCTCCCACGCGGCTCTCCCTCCTCCACTCCCTCCCTCGCGGCCCTCCCTCCACCACTCCCTCCCTCGCGGCCCTCCCTCAGCAGGAGACAAAGCCTCGGCGGGGCGCCTCCCAGACTATACACCCATGATGGATGAACCTCGGCAGGGTGATGGACGGCCCCGGGCACTCCAGGCCTCCGTCACCCCCTCCGTCACCTCCGCTATCACCCCACACACCCCCCCCCCCCTCAGTCACCCCCAGTCACCTCAGCCATAGTCACCCCCTTGTACTCACCCCCAGTCAGTCACCTCCTCTGATCACCCCCGCCGAAGTCACCCCCTCACACACACACGTAAACAGTTATGGTGATGTACATTATGGAGATGCTGACTGACTACTACAAACCTGTCGTGATTGTTGATCAAATTAGAGGCGCGACAGTCAGCCCGAGAGAGATGTTTATATCACGTGACGCTGTGAGGGTGACGTGGAGGGGGGAGGGGGAGGGGAGGGGAGGGGGGAGGGGGAGGGGGGGGAGGGGGAGGGGGAGAGGGGGAGGGGTAATACACGATACATCTATTGGTGGTGGTGAAGGGGAGGTGTTAAGATGTAGAAGTGTTGAGAGAGAGAGAGAGAGAGTTAAAGAGGGGGAGGGAAGGTGGGGAAAGGAAGGAAGGAAGGTAGGGAAGGAGGGAAGATGGGGAAGGGAAGATGGGGAAGGGAAGGAGGGAAGGAGGTGAAGGGAAGGAGGGCAATAAGAGGTGTGAGAAAGACAGTGTGTTGTGGCAACTGTCAGGGTAAGCCGGTTGATGGATGGGAAGGAGCACCCCTGTCGATACCTACCCCAAGACTTTCTTATTGGGGAGAGGGGAGGTTAGCTGACAGTCACGGGGTGAAGGGAGGGGAGTAAGGGGAGGGGGGAGTTACGGGGAGAGTGTCACCCCACCCCCCCGACATAATAACACGTGGTGGGGTTTCCTCGTGTCTGGTAATGAACAGGTAGGCCACGTGTGTCACCTCCTCTTCCTCTCACAAGCAACACCTAATTTACCTGTGTGGCCTGAGGTAGCGGAAGGCCTCAGGGCACGCGAGCTCTACCTTACCCACTTCCGCTCTCTCTCTCTCTCTCTCTACACGGCAATATTTACACGGTGATCTCTAGGTGGTGTGGTCCCTGTTGCTACCCTCCTCCTCCTCCTGCAACACGTCTTCTCCCTCCTCCTACAACCCCCTGCTCCTCCTTCTTCTCCCCCCTCTCTCCTCCAAGCCCCTCCTCTTCCTCCAAACATCAGCAGCGAACGAAAAATGTTGAACTCGGCACCAAAACTCAAACACACTTTTGGCGAACGATATTTTCCTTCTTTACTCTACTTTACTTTACTCTACTCTATTTTACTTTACTTTACTCTACTTTCCTTTACTCTACTTTACTTTACTTTACTTTACTTCCCTTTACTTTACTCTAAATTCCGGTAAGTTATTCAATATCTCACAAGTTTACAATATTTCATAAGTGTTCCACCATCTTTATGTAAGTTCTACCTAAAATGTAAACAACTTTTATCAAACTTTTATTACTATTCGTACCAAAAGTTTTACGTGAGCTTCCACAACACACACACACACACACATTGCCACCATTCCTTGTAGTAATCAACATGTAAGCTTGCCCCTGCTATGACTTCATCAGGAGGCAGCACCACTAAACACGGCACCACTAAACACGGCACCACTAAACACGGCACCACTAAACACGGCACCACTCAACACGGCACCACTCAACAAGGCACCATTAAACACGGCACCACTCAACACGGCACCACTCAACACGGCACCACTAAACACGGCACCACTCAACACGGCACCACTAAACACGGCACCACTAAACACGGCACCACTCAACAAGGCACCACTAAACACGGCACCACTCAACACGGCACCACTAAACACGGTACCACTCAACAAGGCACCATTAAACACGGCACCACTCAACACGGCACCACTCAACAAGGCACCACTCAACACGGCACCACTCAACACGGCACCACTAAACAAGGCACCACTCAACACGGCACCATTAAACACGGCACCATTAAACACGGCACCACTCAACACGGCACCACTCAACACGGCACCACTCAACAAGGCACCATTAAACACGGCACCACTCAACACGGCACCACTCAACACGGCGCCTTTAGCCGTGTTTACAAGTACACCCAAATGAATAGTAATGAGATGTGACGATTACCACGGCCCGCCCATGTCACTCAGCGCGCCGCCCACCACAGTCTTCCCATAAGGGGTGGCGCCAAAGTGTTGCTCCTCACACCCTCCCCCACCCCTCTAGTGCCGCCCACCCAAAGGACCACGGGTGTCTGGGGATGTACTCTCCTTCCACCCCACCCCCTGCCACCCGCCGCCCCTCTAGTGCCGCCCACCCAATGTACTCTCCTTCCACCCCACCCCCTGCCACCCACCGCCCCTCTAGTGCCGCCCACCCAATGTACTCTCCTTCCACCCCACCCAACGCCCCTCTAGTGCCGCCCACCCAATGTACTCTCCTTCCACCCCACCCAACGCCCCTCTAGTGCCGCCCACCCAATGTACTCGCCCTCTACCACTGACTTATAAGGTAAACAAGAGGTCATGCCGACATCACCTCTATCTGACCTTCACCCAATATAACCCATGGTGCTGGTGGGAAAGTGGGCACAGCGCTCGTTCCCTGTCCTAGAGGTCACTAGTTCTCGCCCGGGGCATCTCCAGTTACACCCAGCTGTTAACGGGTACCTGATTTTACAGTTGGGGAAGAGTCGGCCATTTCCCCCTCCTTCAGGCACTTCCTTCAGGTACTTCCTTTAGACACTTCCTTCAGAGACTCCCAACCCATTGCCCACGATTATACTCCCAACCCATTGCCCACGATTATACTCTCACCACATTATACAAATAAACTAATAAACAAAATATACCGCCATGGTTTTAAATAATTACCAAATAAACTACCTTTCTATATATACATTTATTGCCAATGTAATTATATACATCACCTGTAAGAGTTTATATGCTAAGTGGGTCATTATGTTACCAAATGGTGTAATGAAGGACAATTTATCATCACTTAACATATAATTACTTTTTAAAGATAATTTTTAAATGCGGGTTATACAATTTTGGGAGTACGAATTTAATGTGTGTGTGTGTATGTGTGTGTGTGTGTGTTACAGTAGTCATATTATTGTATCCTAAGACCTATTTCGTATTACAGTAAACAGTCCATGTAACCTCTACGACACCAAGAGCTCGTAGACTAGTAGTGAAGATTCCTGCCACCACAAACAACATCCCCCCACCCACTGCCACCTCCCTCCCCCCTCCCCCCCCCCTGCCAACACCCGCCGGTCGCCAAACACAACATCAGACTTACCGCCGCAACACCGCCCCAGTCTACCGCACCGTAAAACTATGGACGATAATAATTTGAGGCGTGGAGTGACGTGTGTGTGTGTGAGACGTGTGTTCCCCCCGTTGTTTACATTTTGCCGGAGAAAGAGTCGACAATCAACACCCCCTACCCCTCCCCAACACCCCCTACCCCTCCCCAACACCCCCCTACCCCTCCCCCAACACCCCCTACCCCCAACATTAGGAAGGGGGAGGTTGGAAGTTCAAGTAATCAGTGTCACGGGCTTAGCCATCTCTCTCCCTCACACACACACACACACACACACACTAAAAAATCATGGTTATATTGCACTAAATGTTAAATTCCTGTTAAAATTCAAACAAGACTTACTCACATCACCTCCCCGCCACCTGGGTCACCTGTCGTCTCACTCACCTGTAATAAAATAAACAACATATAGGAACAACAGGTGGGTGACACACACACACACACACACACACACATCAGCGTTTGAAATTATTGCTTAAAAACTAAAACTAACTAAAAACTATGTCTGTATATATGTACCATAAAGCCCCCCCCCCCCCCCACACACCACCACTAACTAAACCTAACCTAACCAACCCTAACCTAACCTAACCAATCCTAACATAACCTAACCAACCCAACCCAAACCTAACCTAACCATTTCTCTACTTTTTATTATATTTTCCTGGTATTTTTTTTAGAAATTTTTAAAGGTGAATTGCGAGTTAATCTCAAGCAATGGAATCCACTTAAGTTGACGTCATGAAACTTGGCAGATTACACTAAGAAGCACTTAGGTTTAAATGCCTCTGCCCAGGACGGTGGATCATTATTATTATTATTATTATTATTATTATTATTATTATTATTATTATTATTATTATTAGCTGTCCAAGACGTTACGTTAAGTTAAGGTAAGGTAAGGTAAGGTAAGGTAAGGTAAGGTAAGGTAAGGTTAGGTTAGGTAAGGTAAGGTAAGGTAAGGTAAGGTAAGGTAAGGTAAGGTAAGGTAAGGTAAGGTAAGGTAAGGTAGATTAGGTAAGGTAAGGTAAGGTAAGGTAAGGTAAGGTAAGGTAAGGTTAGGTAAGGTTAGGTAAGGTAAGGTAAGGTAAGGTTAGATTAGGTAAGGTAAGGTAAGGTAAGGTAAGGTTAGATTAGGTTAGGTAAGGTAAGGTAAGGTAAGGTTAGATTAGATTAGCTTCATCTCTAGGGAAAAGAAAAAAGCTCGGGTGGCTAATCTTCAGGTGATTCCAATACCTTACCATTATCTCAACACCAACCACACTCTTACATCTTAACTCTCAAATAACATTAAAAAAAATCAACCGTTGAAAGCAATAGTCCATTACCTGTGATAGAGTAATGATATAAAGCGAACAGGTAAGTAATTATGCCCACAGGTAAACAGAGCGAGTTACCTGAGACCGCATCTAGTCACCTCGGGGTCTGGCTGGGCAGGTGGGCAGGTCTGTACTCTGGCTACCTAAGACGGGCTGAAATTCCTACCTACCACCCCCCCCCCCCCCAATACACTAACCCTGAGAGAGTACTTTTTATTTACGGTTAGAGTCTAAGTGTAATTCCAACGTCATTTTTTCATCACTGGTAAATTGAGTCAATTCATTTTTTTCACTAATTTGGGTAGAATTTTTAACTCTTCTCCTCCTCCTCCTTCTACTACTCCTCTTCCCTCCTCCTCCTCCTACTCTTCTTCCCTCCTCCTCCTCCTACTCCTCTTCCCTCCTCCTCCTCCTACTCTTCCCCCTCCTCCTCCTTCTACTACTCCTCTTCCCTCCTCCTCCTCCTCCTACTCTTCTTCCCTCCTCCTCCTTCTACTACTCCTCCTCCTACTCCTCCTACTCCTCCTCCTCCTCTTCCCTCCTCCTCACTCCTCTTCCCTCCTCCTCCTCCTCCTCCTCCTCCTCCTCCTCCTCCTCTTCCCTCCTCCTCCTCCTTCTCTTCTTCCCTCACACACAAACATTAGCACTTGGCACGAGGCCCACCCCTGACACAAACACACACAGGTAATGAACACAACACATTAGAATATTTACCTGACCCCCTCCCTCACCCTCACCCCCCCCTCACACCATCAACATACACAACGCCTATTATTCCTCAGTTAAGGATACAAGGAAATAATGAGAAAGATATGTAATGAGGGAGACTTTTTTACGATGGGGAAGGAAGGAAGGAAGGAAGGAAGGAAGGAAGGAAGGAAGGAAGGAAAGGAGAAAGACAAAATAATGAGGAAGATTTTTTACAATGGATAAATCTGTTAAGGAATAGAGTAAGGAAGGAAACTGAGATAAAATATTGAGAAAGACTTTAATTTACCTAACTTAATTCTCAACTAGTCCTAACGTAACCTAACGTAACCTAACCTAAACTAACCTAAGCTCAACCTAACCCAACGTAACACACTATGGCCTTAACCCCAAGATAATTTTATAAAACTCATTGTCCATATTTTTAAAAGAAGATCTTAACCACTCAGGTGTCGTCTTACTAACAACAGCCAATAAAAATCATGGTTACAATTCCCCGAGACGACGTTAAAATAGTCGCCCCCGGGTGGGCTCGAACCACCAACCTTTCGGTTAACAGCCGAACGCGCTAACCAATTGTGCCACGGAGGCTTGAGGGTGTAGTACCGGGTGTAGGTATTTGACTCAGCGGTCGAATATAGCATTGAGTTTTTAGGTGTGTGTGTGTGTGTGTGTCCTGTTACCCCCTATCACCACCTCCACCCACTATCACCACCTCCACCCACTATCAACTCCTCCACCCTCTATCACCACCCCCACCCACTATCACCACCCCCACCCACTATCACCACCTCCACCCACTATCACCACCTCCACCCACTATCACCACCACCACCCACTATCATCACCCCCACCCACTATCACCACCTCCACCCACTATCACCACCCCCACCCACTATCACCACCCCCACCCACTATCACCACCCCCACCCACTATCACCACCCCCACCCACTATCACCACCCCCACCCACTATCACCACCCCTACCCACTATCACCACCCCCACCCACTATCACCACCCCCACCCACTATCACCACCTCCACCCACTATCACCACCACCCACTATCACCACCCCCACCCTTACCCCGAATGACCTTGTCTACGCAGGTTAACAATATCACCCACATAATCTATTCGTAATTAACGCTGGATTAAATCACCCGCAGGTAATTTACACTCAGGTGAGGCAACTAATTACCACATTATAACCAACTCTTACATTATCTGGTTGTACCTGAAGGACGTGGTGTATACTGAACAAGGTCATTATGTAGTTGATGCCAATAGTTAATGGTTAGTTGGAGAGGGATTGTGGTGCCCATTACCTGTTGTAAATTTGAAGAAGAGGGAATTAAGGAACAGATAAAGAGGAGTGTGTAAACAAAGAGTAAAGAGGAGATGAGGTGTAAGAGGAGAATAAAAGAAAGATCTAGAACTCAAGCTAACATCATTATCATACATACATACATACATACATACACACACACACACACACACACACACACACAGGTAGTCATCACCCACCACACACACACACACACGCACACAGGTAGTCATCATCCACCACACACAGGTAATGACACAAATGAGTTACAGCAACCATCAATCACCAGCCAGGGCGGTTAAATCACCAGCCAAGGAACCTAAATCACCCCCTAGTTACCAGCTCATCATACACTAGCTGATCATACACTAGCTGATCATACACTAGCTGATCCTCCATACCCACATCACTCATACACCCCAGTACAGGTATCATCAACCTTGGTGTATGTCATCATGTACATCATCAACTAAGGACACGTACGTTACATCAATTAGTTCGTAAGTGATTGTTAGGTCAAGTACAGTCATCAACCAGTTCACAGTTCATTAAACAAGACTGTGAATCATCTGTTAACTGTCCCAAGTCATTAGACAGTCTTAGTTTATCCTCCAGTTATCGTAAGTTATCACACAGTCTTTAAAGTCATCATCCAGTCATCCTCAGTCATCACACAGTCTTTAAAGTCGTCATCCAGTCATCACACAGTCTTTAAAGTCGTCATCCAGTCATTCCCAGTCATCACACAGTCTTTAAAGTTGTCATCCAGTCATCCTCAGTCATCACACAGTCTTTAAAGTCGCCATCCAGTCATCACACAGTCTTTAAAGTCGTCATCCAGTCATCCTCAGTCATCACACAGTCTTTAAAGTCGTCATCCAGTCATCCTCAGTCATCACACAGTCTTTAAAGTCGTCATCCAGTCATCCCCAGTCATCACACAGTCTTTAAAGTCGTCATCCAGTCATCCTCAGTCATCACACAGTCTTTAAAGTCGTCATCCAGTCATCACACAGTCTTTAAAGTCATCATCCAGTCATCCTCAGTCATCACACAGTCTTTAAAGTCGTCATCCAGTCATCCTCAGTCATCACACAGTCTTTAAAGTCGTCATCCAGTCATCCTCAGTCATCACACAGTCTTTAAAGTCGTCATCCAGTCAGCCTCATCATCACACAGTCTATAAAGTCGTCATCCAGTCATCCTCAGTCATCACACAGTCTATAAAGTCGTCATCCAGTCATCCCCAGTCATCACACAGTCTTTAAAGTCGTCATCCAGTCATCCTCAGTCATCACACAGTCTTTAAAGTCGTCATCCAGTCATCCCCAGTCATCACACAGTCTTTTAAAGTCATCATCCAGTCATCCCCAGTCATCACACAGTCTTTTAAAGTCATCATCCAGTCATTCAAACAGTAAGTTAGAAGAAAAATACAAAAACGACCACTGAAATACACACACACACACACACACACACACACACACACACACACACACACACACACACACACTATATCACTTACACTTCATATTCTTCGTCCATCAAATCTCACAGAGGCAGATATCGAGCCAGTTCACTATATTCCAGACCTATTACCCAGAGCCAGTCAGTCAGTCAGTCAACCAGTGTCAGGCATTCAGCGATCCATGTGATCTATAGTCAGTCAGCCGGTCGAGTCCCTAGTCAGCCAGGTAGATTCCAGCCAGGTAAGTCCAAGTTAGATGGTCAGATTAACACCCTAGCTAGTCAGGTTTCTAGTCAAGTCACGGCAGCCTGTGTGTGTGTGTGTGTGTGTGTGTGTGTGTGTGTGTGTGTGTGTGTGTGTGTGTCAGCTTTATCATCCAGCTGGTCTGATCCCAAACCAGTTCTGTTCATCATCTGACGCGTGGCCAGTGGTGTCACGACATGGGGGGGGGGAAGGGGGGAGGAGGGGGGAGAGGTGGGGAAGAGGAGGAAGAAAAAGAAGGAAGAAGGAAGAGAAGGAACAGAAGTAGCAGGTCGGGGCAGTTCGGGGTGTCTCGGGGCAATTTCAGGACTGGGGCAAGGCAGGAAGCGGGGCACTCAAATCATTGCATGTTGGCCCAATTCGATCATAATTACCCCCCCCCCCCACCACATTCCTCACTCGACTACCCCCAACCTCTCCCCATTACCCCTCCCCCCACCACATTCCTCACTCGACTACCCCCAACCCCTCCCCATTACCCCAACCCCCCCCCCCACCACCACCCTCGTTGACGTGGGTTTTACATAGGAGAAAATCATCTTAGGATTATCTATATACGGTAAGGATGGTTGAATCTCGGGGGAGGGGAGGGGGGGAGGGGGGGGTGGCGAGATGGACGGATGGATGATTGGAAGGAAGGAAGCCACACACACACACACACACACACACACTATACCACCGCCACTAACCACTACTACCACCACTAGCCACACCACCACTACCAACCACATGCAACCACCACACACACATCACCTCGAGGCTTACTGATAACATCCCAACACATCTCATATAATACCATGTTGTCAAGGAGACTATAATGGTGTGCGGTGGGCGAGTGGGTACAGGACTCGGCTCCACTCCTGCAGTCCCTGTTATCTACCAAGGTCATCATCCCCCAGTCGACCCAGCTGAGAAGGGGTACCTATCTTTAACTGGGGACAAGAGGGAGGGAGGGTGAGGGAAGTGAGAGGTGAGGTGAGGGGGAGGGAAGGAAGTGAGAGGGGAGGGAAGGAAGTGAGAGGGGAGGGAGGGAGTGAGAGGGGAGGTGAGGAAAGTGAGAGGGGAGGTGAGGGAAGAACCAGGTATAGTCCCGTGACCTGAACAGCTAATGGGCCATAATGATGTGTGTGTGTGTGTGTACCAAAGCGTTCCTCGGTCAAGAGATTTAAAGCCCCCATTGAATATGTGATTAGGAGGGTCGTTATGTGACTGGTGGGGGTCGTCGTTATGTAACTAGAGGGGTCGTTGTGTCATGGGGATCGTTGTTATGTGACTAAATCATTGTTATGTGATTCGAGTTATCCCCTCTTCCCCGACACACACACACACACACACAGGATAAAGATGCCGCCTCACTAAGTATTTTTCTCAACAGCGTAACACAAGGCGAAGCTTCACATGATAACAGAGTCTTGCGTGTATGTCAGTGACGGGCCAAGACAGTGGTGACGGGTCAAGACGGTGGTGACGCAGGCAAGACGGTGGTGACAGGCCAAGACGGTGGTGACGGTCCAAGACGGTAGTGACGGGCCAAGACAGTGGTGACGGGCCAAGACGGTAGTGACGGGCCAAAACGGTGGTGACGGTCCAAGACGGTGGTGACGGTCCAAGACGGTGGTGACGGGCCAAGACGGTGGTGACGGTCCAAGACAGTGGTGACGCAGGCAAGACAGTGGTAGCGGTGGTAGTGATAGAGGCGGCAAGGGTGATAATGGTGTTGGTGGCAGTGATGGAGGGGGCAGGGTGAGAGTGAGGGGTCAAATAGCCATAAAGAATGTTAATGGACACACACACACACACACACACACACACACACACACACACGTACCCCAAAAACAAGAGGATTTAAAAAGCTAAAACAGATTTGATATTTGTTATGTAAATAGTAATGGTAGATGTTGTGGTGGTGGTGGTGATAGCGGTGTAGTGAGAGTATAGTGGAGATGGTGGTGAAGATAGTGACGGTGATAGTGCAGATAGTAGTAATGGTGATAATAAAAGCAGTAAGATAACTTCAATTTTTATCACCATTTCTCAACACATGAACAACTGTCTTCCAGGAATCTTAACTACCTAACACAGACCATAACAAGTGTTGCGTGATTTACAATACATGTAGTGGGAGGAACACCTGATAAATTACAGGTAATCAAGGAGGGACACCTGTTCAATTACCCACCTGAGGAAAGATGCAGGTGATAAATCGTTCCTTCACGCATCAATCAACCAACCAATCAATCAACTAATCAACTAATCAATCAACCAATCAATCAACTAATCAACTAATCAATCAGCCAATCAACCAATCACAGTGCCATCATCGTCTCTTCCAATCCTGAGAGAGAGAGAGAGAGAGAGAGAGAGAGAGAGGAGAGGTTCGTCCAACAGAGATAAGGACGTAAGGTATAAAGTGACGCAAAAGAACCGTAAAATTCGACTTAAAAGCCCCAGCCACTGCCATAAAACACGAGTTGATGCTCCTACGAGACGTGTGTGTGTGTGTGTGTGTGTGTCACCCATTACACGCCTCTGTGCTTCACGGTAGTTACGTAACAAGCACACCCCCCCCCCCCCCCGGCTATTAGAGGTTGCTTGTACAGACCAGAGACACAGACAGCCGAGTCAACATTGCCGTGTGTTCTCTAGACAGACACAGACAGACACAGACAGTCCCGTCCCGCCCTTACTACCCCCCCTCTTCCCCGCCCACACGCACACCCACTTACCTTACATGAATACACAAATACACACACGTAAAAATACACTTACATACACCCACACCTACTTACCTTATATACACACAAGTAAAAATACTCACACACACACACACACACACACACACACACACACACACACACCTCCTAATCTTACACGAACACACAAATACATGCACAACAAATTATATAATACATACAAACATACATACTTACATACATACATACATACATACATACATATATACTGTAGTGAAGTTAGTAAAAAAACGTCATATATAACTTTACTGTAGACACCAATTTTTTTATTATCAGAATATTGATCAATTCTACCCCCTACTGTTACCCTCTTCTCCAACACTGCCTCCTCTACTCCAACACACCCTCCCACACTCCAAAACACCCTCCCACACTCCAACACACCCTCCCACACTCCAACACACCCTCCCACACTCCAACACACCCTCCCACACTCCAACACACCCTCCCACACTCCAACACACCCTCCCACACTCCAACACACCCTCCTATTCCCCATATCCCGGTTTAAGCATCTCACTCTGCACCTTTGATCTGTACAGGTAAACACCATCTCCACTAATGACTACAGCATCATCACTATACCTGAACCCTTTACCTGAATCTACCTGTGTGTCGATATTTCTGTAGTCAATTAAGTCATCGTATTCAAGGGGTTAAGTCATCGTATTCAAGGGGTTAAGTCGTCGTATTCAAAGGGTTAACTTATCGTATTCAAAGGGTTAACTTATCGTATTCAAGGGGTTAAGAGGAATAATGGATAATGGGGTCTAGTGGATAATGGATAAAGGGTTTAAGGGTTCGGCGGTTCAAGAAGAAATGATACGGGAATTTACTGTACCTGGCCATTACAAAGGGCGTTGCCTCTCTCTCTCTCTCTCTCTCTCTCTCTCTCTCTCTCTCTCTCTCTCTCTCTCTCTCCTGCACGCATTCGGTCACTCACTCACCAAAGGAATATTAAAATGAGTTCTGTCACGTTTATACAAGTTCCTCAATTACCAAACATTACACACACACACACACACACACACACAAAGACACACACACACACACACACACACACACACACACAAAGACACACACACACCCACACCCACCCACACACACACACACACACACACACACACACCCAAACGTATATACAAACACCAATCGTCAGGTCAGGTACTATACATCACAGCCTAATTACCTCAGACAAACGCATCACTGGAGAGCTGTTTTGTCTGTCTGTAATCACGGCCTAGTTACACCCTAACGAGGTAATAACAGCCTGGTGATCAATGGTTACTCGGCACATAGTCATTCACTACTGCTCTTAACTGCTGTCCAGAAATCACTCCCTCACACTGGTCAAATTGGCTGATTGTTTACTGTTGCATTGTTTACCTGTTACACTGTTTACTTGTGTTGTTTACCTGTTCTGTCTACGTATACTGTAAACAATATACCTCCACGGTCTTACACTGTATACCTGCCTTGCCTATATACATGAGAGAGAGAGAGAGAGAGAGAGAGAGAGAGAGAGAGAGAGAGAGAGAGAGAGAGAGAGAGAGAGGCCAAAAAACAAAACATGAAAACAATAACAATATTTTCCCTGGTTTTTGCTCTTGGGAATAACAAAGAAAATGAAGAGATAAAAGAATGGAGATAAACAAGGCAGGAGAAGACGAAGACACGGAACAAGAGAAGAATTAAATAAAACAATGGTTATATCAGAGAGAGAGGGGGGGGAGACAAGGTGAGACACAGGTATAGGGGAAAGTGGACGCCGCTTCTCTCACCAAATGAAAGTTTGTCCGGGGCCACGACACCTACACCCCCCCTTCCCCCCCTCCCTCACCTTCACCCCCCCCACCCCTACCTTACCTACATTCACCAACCTCCTTCCCTCCTTCACCTACGACACCTACAACCCACCTCTACCACCTTGCCCCTCACCTACGACACGCACCTAACCTAACCTAACGAAGACCAGGTACACTTTCAGTTATCACCCCCGACACACACACATACACACAGCCTCTGACGTGTGTACATGTGTGTGTCACCGTCAGGAAGCTGCTAATGTGACAAGTTGGGGTACACACCTAATGTACAACCCACAACCCCTTAATATACAACCCCCAACTCCTTCACAACCTCCACACAACCCCCCCACAACCCTAACACGATCAAGACTCCTAAAAGCACAACCCACAACTTCCCCCTCCCCACAACTCTCCCACAACCCCTAATACACAACTCACAACCTCCCTCTCCTCCACAACCTCCCCACAACCCCCTCCCTCACAACCAGCCAATAAGAGCATCTCGTCTCCCACACCAGAGGTACAAGCAGGTAGAGCCAGACAGATCTCCGGGTGTTTCAATGAATGTCAAATGATGCTTAATAGTCCAATGAATACTGGAGTGATCAATATACCGAGGGGGAGAGGTGAAGGGGGAGGGTGGGGGAAGAGGGGGAACAAGGGAGGAGAAGGAAGGAAGGAAGGAAGGAAGGAAGGAAGGAAGGAAGAGAAGAGGAGAATTGATTGATTGAGTGATTTGGATATCATACCTCTGACGTAAGGAGAAGGAGGAAGAGAAGGAAGGAGGAAGAGGAGGAAGGAAGAAAGGAAAGAAGAAGAAAGAGGAGGAAGAATAAAGAAAAATCACCAAACAGGAAGAACAAAACAATAACACCACAATAACGACCTAAAATCACTACTAAACCAACACCTTAAGTACGATAACACAATTACTTAACACAATTACGTCAACACTCACATGATTACACTTACCTTGGTGGTCGTCAGCAACACTCACTCATAGACAGAGAAACACACGGGGAACATACCTGCAGGGAGAAGAGACAGGTGAGTTAATTAAGATACAGGTGAGTTGATTAAGACACAGGTGAGTTAATTAAGACAGGTGAGTTGATTAAGATACAGGTGAGATAATTAAGAGACGTAAATTAATTAAGACAGGTAAATTAATTAAGATACAGGTAAATTAATTAACAGACCGGTAAATTAACTAAGACAGGTAAATTAATTAAGAGACAGGTAAATTAATAAGACAGGTAAATAAATTAAGAAACAGGTAAATTAATTAAGAAACAGGTAAATTAATTAAGAGACAGGTAAATTAAATAACAGACAGGTAAATTAAATAACAGACAGGTAAATTAATTAACAGACAGACACAGATTCATTGCATATAGTTCACCTGGCACATGACGTCACATCCGTAAATAATTCCGGTTATCAAAAGAGGACGAGAGTTGTGTCAGGTTAAGGTCACTGATGGAAATTTTAGTTGGCGAAAAAAATATATTTCTCGTCTCGTGACCTTCATAGATCTATAGCACGACTACTCCTTCAGGGTAGAGATAGATAGATAGATAGATAGATAGATAGATAAATGGATGGATAGATAGATGGATGGATGGATGGATGGATGGATGGATAGATAGATAGATAGATAATGAAAAATTGCAGAGGGATAATAAGGCAAGACCAAAGACCGTAGCCTACTGTACCGGCAAGACCAAAGACTGTAGCTACTGTACCGGCAAGACCAAAGACTGTAGCCTACTGTACCGGCAAGACCAAAGACTGTAGCCTACTGTACCGGCAAGACCAAAGACTGTAGCCTACTGTACCGGCAAGACCAAAGACTGTAGCTTACTGTACCGGCAAGACCAAAGACTGTAGCTTACTGTACCGGCAAGACCAAAGACTGTAGCCTACTGTACCGGCAAGACCAAAGACTGTAGCCTACTGTACCGGCAAGACCAAAGACTGTAGCCTACTGTACCGGCAAGACCAAAGACTGTAGCTTACTGTACCGGCAAGACCAAAGACTGTAGCTTACTGTACCGGCAAGACCAAAGACTGTAGCTTACTGTACCGGCAAGACCAAAGACTGTAGCTTACTGTACCGGCAAGACCAAAGACTGTAGCTTACTGTACCGGCAAGACCAAAGACTGTAGCTTACTGTATCGGCAAGACCAAAGACTGTAGCCTACTGTACCGGCAAGACCAAAGACTGTAGCTTACTGTACCGGCAAGACCAAAGACTGTAGCTTACTGTACCGGCAAGACCAAAGACTGTAGCTTACTGTACCGGCAAGACCAAAGACTGTAGCTTACAGTACCGGCAAGACCAAAGACTGTAGCTTACTGTACCGGCAAGACCAAAGACTGTAGCTTACTGTACCGGCAAGACCAAAGACTGTAGCTTACTGTACCGGCAAGACCAAAGACTGTAGCTTACTGTACCGGCAAGACCAAAGACTGTAGCTTACTGTACCGGCAAGACCAAAGACTGTAGCTTACTGTACCGGCAAGACCAAA